>QVRM01000119.1:0-49997 GCA_003439945.1 Dermanyssus gallinae | reverse complement strand
TTTCATGTAAAGAGGCTCAAGTATGACTCTGCAGCGACTTTAACGTCAGTTAAAACTACCAAGTAGATGTCACGTTTTCTAGGCGGATACTGGAAAGGACGTCGGCCAACGACTGCACCAGCTGAATGGCACTGCCTATGACTGCCATTCAGCTGCGTCGTGCCCCAAAGGCGATATCCTGTGGCTGAGGTGCCGAGCAAACAGATTGGGTTGTAGAAAGTATGACCCTTTAAAATCAGAACAAGGTCTGCTGCCTTTTATTGGGTAGGACACGAGTCCAGACGAACCATCTTCATCGTCGCAGCGACTACTGCTTCCGGATATTCCTTCATCAGGAGCTTTGCCGCGGAGATGGCGTTATGGTCCGGGCCCGGCGCCTTCCCAGTTTGAGGCGTTCCGACGCCTTCCCAGTTTGAGGCGTTCCGACGCTATCGTATCGACTTCCTGCAAGGTTACTTCTGGAGGTTGCTCTTCTTTATAAACCCGCCTTTCTCTTAAAGTTGTCATCTTATTCTTTACATCAAATAAAATAGGCAGAAGTGAATGCAGCACATATAAGTGTCAGTTGTCAGTAACCACGTACATGTAGTCCAAATAATCTGTAGCAGAAATGGTAATTTTTTACGTTACGCTAAACGCGGTTTGCAGCAACTGGCACAGGAAGCTATTTTCCATGGTCGCACTCACGCTTTGCACCAAGTGCATTCATTAATACTGTCTCGAGCGAAGAATTCAAGCCACACCGGGTTTGCAAAACAGCAGTCACGTGTCAGTATATGCTCCTACGGGACGGGAATTGATTGTATTCTGGGCTTAGAAGTACTAAACACTTTTCCAACTAATGGCGATAGCACCTACCGACGCCAGTCAGTACAAATGTGTTGGCGGTTTACACAAAACTACAGTGTTATGGGAAAAAAAATAATATTTTGTTTTAGCCTTGAGTTATCGTTTCTACCAGGCTGTTTGGCCAGTGTAGACACTTAAAAAGGTTTGGATAAATGCCCCGAAGCGTTTTTAAAGTAGAAAATATGTTGATCCTGTTTTGTGTTGTATATTGTATATGCATCCACCTAATGTATCAAAATTGGTGTCTGTCTTCTTTACGAATCAAAATGAGACAGCAGCGGTAGTTTAGAATGATACCGAATATCAAGTTCAAGTTGTTCCGAAATTCCCTATAGCATAGCCTCATATCGTAACATTAAGACTTGACAACTGTCGCGTTAAGCGGATCTGAACCTGAGATCATAGAGAAAAGTTTTGCGAGATTACCGTGTTCAATAGCAAAGTTAACAGCAGTTTTTAGAGTGACAACAATATTTCGTAATTTGTTTACCTTTAACTTGTTCGTTTGGGCGATGTTTGCGACCTTTATGGTGGACATCCGTCTAGAAAAAACATCGAGGGCAAATAATGAACTTTTGTTTCCCTACCAACGCTTGTTTTTTTTCTCGAAGATCTACAACGGATGTCGTAATCTCATCAGACGCCCGCTAATACCTGCCAAGAATCTACCACATCGAGCCTTTCCATGAGTAGAATCTGCGTAGTAAACGGCCAGAACTAGCGCGATTAGGTCGTCGCGTTGGTCTGCTTCTTTGTTTTTGCCGTGATTGTTTTTGTCGGCAATTGTGTAATGAGGGAAATAACACCCACCCGAACAACATCAGGGTAAAAGGTGCAAGCGGCACTAAGGCAGAGGGGACAACGCACTGTAAGATGCGATGTATACTCAATTGCCACATTGCTAACAACAATAACAACAACAACTGTGTTTGCTCAGGGTCGACGTAGTTGATCCGAAACTGTGCCATTTACGCGCCGCTTTGAAATAGGGCTGTGCAACGGCATCGTGCTGACAGGTAAATAAATAGTAGCGCTAAATCGTATCGTATACCTATTAGACCGTCTCGAAACTCACGACAACGCTTTCTTGTTCTAAGCGGGCGCGTTTAGGGCGATCTGGTGTGGCTGGAATCACCTGCCTACTTGCTAGGAAAGTAAACCGCGTAGCGGGTTTGGTGGGAACAGTGAGTTCATCAGCCATGGATTTATGGTATCATCTGTAATATTGATAGCGTACAGCTATTATATTAGACGTTACAAGATGACACAACGGTTGACCCTCAGCGAAATACACATATATGCACCTACGCTACATTGTGCATGCACGGGTTTCCCCATCATGCATATATGCGCTAGAGTCTGAGTTTGTGACCTATATTGTTGTCTTTAGGCTTTGCCGAGGCAGTTTTTAATAAGTTATCTTTATTGCTATCACATATGTTTTTTTACTTAGTTATTTCCTAAGACTCATACTTGTACACGGATAAGGAGAGAGCATACTGTGTGGAGGAAAATACCACGATACTGGCTGTGCAGTCTAGCGGATGTCACTGTACTGGAAATTCTAATTAATTATTTATTTAGATGCTTAGAGGGCGCAAAGAGCGCAATGGACGATGATGATGGTAAAACATAGCAATACACGCCACTGGTGACAGCTTGTACATACTAACGATTCAACCAATCAGTATAATCAATTATTTCACGGGTTAACTTATAAGAAACTGACTTGGAGACATACCTGGACGACTGCTTGGAGCGTGCAAGAAGGGATTGAGCCTTGATCGATGTTGCACGATGACAAACGGGGCAAATTATTTGATGTACATGAACCCTTATTTCAGTATGCTTTTATTAAAGTGTTATTCTCAATCCTGTGATGTAACGGTCCTGCTGTGATGTAACTACGCTTATTTCGCATTGGATTTGGTCTTTTTTAGGAAGCTAGGGTTTTAAATGAATTTACATAAGACTGAGTAAAGAAAAGCAGGGATCGGTAAGCCCCTTAGCATTCTCGCGCTTAAACAGTGTGGGTCTTAGCCACCTCACGGCAAGTCTCGCAAGTGTGAATGTGAGGATTAGGGTTTTCAGTGGGTAACCACATGTCATCGGGGATTCCCACACTACCTACGCTGTGCATAAAGAATTTTTCCCGATCCCCAAAAAAAGTCCTGTTTGTCGATTCGCGCGAAAAATTAGGCAGCATCTAACGCACGTTTGCCACTATTTTCCTATTTTGCCTTCACGATACGTTGAATGGGCTCTGCAGCAGCGTCCCAGTTTCTGACTGACTTGAGCATTGCGCGTAACTAGCTCTGCCAGCGTGTCATTTCTGGGCATGCCTTGTTTGGGGTTAACCTATGAAGCGCATATCAAGACCGTCGGAAGTCCACTTTGTCGCAGTACTACATCTGCAAGTTTAATTCTTCTTCTCTTCATCTGAGAACGGCAGTGAGCCGTGAAAGCTTGTGTACGGTGGTATGTGAGTATACGTCCCCAGTCCTTCTGCCACCCATCGAGTGTCACGTCGCATTCTTCTACGAACTCCCTTGGCGACGTTTGGCTGACTTTAGGTTCCAGGACACGGTGTCCGCCAGCACGAGCAAGGACGCCGTGTAATACCCCAAATCATACAAATCATACGTAAGGTCCTCATTTGGTCTATACTCTGAGGGCATAGAAGCTCACCAGTAGTATTAGCAACAAGGGGCAGGTTAGGGCATTACTTACGCATATCTTGTTTATAGGCTTTATCTGAAAACAGACTTCCTCAGTCACGAGTGATCAGTCACGAGTACGTGTGTACACATACTTGCTCTGCGTGGCGCCTGCCTGTCTCATTGAAATGGGTAAACAAACTCTAGTCAATTTCAAATCACTTTATAGAAGCACAAAACGTAAATTTCAACTAGCAGTTCTCAGAATAAAATTATGCGCAGCATATCTTGTATCGTGCTTACAACATTTAAATCTAAAACAGATTGTTTAATTGATTATGTATTTATAAAAACGAACAGAGCGAAGTGTATCTATAATAACATAATCTATGATGTGATAATATACGTGATATGCTTGAACGTCGAGTGATATACAATACATATGTGTTCTTGTTAGTCACATAGTTAAATAATTATGTACCATTCTTCGATAAATTGTGTAAGTGCACATTGTCATAAAAGGGACCAGGTCATGTGTGCATCGCATGAACACTCAAAACGACTTCTGAACGCATGATGCAAAGCGTGACAAAGTCTGTGATAAGCATAATGAATGGCACTAAATTGGTACTCTTTAGATATCCTTTTTAGCATTATTTTTTGCTTAGTTAGAAAAACTCTGAGTCTGATTGGAAAGCTACAATTTTCTGCATTGCAATTTGGTTTGCTCTAGTTTCGCATAAGCGGATTCAAATTTCACTAAGCAATAAACTGTTCGGGTCACCAGTGTGTTTAAGATAATCTACTTGAATCTAGATACAGTTGTTACTGCCTAATAAAATAATGATGATGAATGGATAAACAGATTGTATTTATCTAGAAAAAAAATTATTTACTTCAGACAAGCGTGGTATTGCTGTTGTTGTTATTGCTGTTGCTGTTGTTGTTATTGTTGTTGTGGTTGTGCGGTTACCTCTGTTGATATGTTGACTTTCTTGTCATCGTCGACCGGCACCATCAACGTTGTTTAGTTTTTGTGATGCGTGCTGTTGTTGTCGCTGTTGTTGTTATTGCTATCGCGAAAGATATACATTTCGTTGTCGCACTTCCAGCATATGCCACATTAAACGAGCAGGTGTTCAGGAGATCCATATGGTCTCAACGTTGGTTTTGCTCATTCCGTCCCTCTAAACTATCTCTCTCTCTCCCCCACTTTCCTCTCTCTTTCCTACTGTGCCCTATTGTCCATGTCCGAGTGCTCAAGATCACAAACGATAGATGTATATATGGATAAACGGTCACACGGCAACACAACTCAACTATGCTCATCATACAAACTAACTCAGCTGCGTCTGTCTTTAGCATAGCTGTCCATAATAGTTCATCTATGCGTAGTCGTGCTAAGCTAACTAAATCTCGTCTACCACCTACGAACCACCGCCGGCGACGACGACGATTCGGCTTGTCCGAAGCGCCTGCTGCCGCCCGCGCCCGTGTTCGGATACAAACAAGCGGTCAAACGCCTCTGTGAACTAACCGGCTATCCGACTATTCGCGTGTGGCCCCTCGGCGTTTGACGCCGCGAGGTGACGCGACGGGGAGAAGGCGACGGCGCTGTCAGCGCTGTCGTTGACCAGCGTGACCACGCCGCGTCCTGTATGTTGATGTTCACGGTGTTGTTGCTGTAGTTGTTTACAAGAGTTTTAGCCGCCTCCCGAGAGGTGCCGATGCCCGTAGACCGTAACCCGCCGCTTACAGCCTGCATAGCCACCGCGTATACACGACAGACGGTGCTGCCCTCTATCGGGGCACGCCAACTCCTATGGAAGGAACTCGGACTGGGTGGGGGGGGGGGGGGGTTGGTGGCGAATACAGTCCACGTTTACTCATCGCCGCCGGATACAACAACACATGCAGAAGAGGCGTCACGCTGTGGATCGGTCCCGCCGGATCGGCCGGGCATGACTTTTGTCCGACAGATTGTACAACGACTTCGAGCCACGCTTACTATTCTACGACGACATTTGCTACTATTCCTTTAGCTGCCACCACTGCTGGTCTTGCTTCTGCTGCTGCTGCTGTTAGGTTCAACGAGATGATTACAACACGTGGTATCAACACGCCTCCTTTCTTCGCCTCCCTTCGTGCGCTAAATGTTGTGTTTATGTTGCGCTCCGTGCCGATTCGATTCGCGACTGTATCGCGTCGACACAAATATAGAAGAGCGTAGATTCTGCATGTTCGCTTTAGCTCAATATCCGTATCGGCACCGTGTCGGCGGTCTGTCTCAACAAATCGGCAGTCGTCACCATCCATCGGCCAGTAGTGTAGTGGTAGTTAGAGTGAACAACTAGGCGAAAGTCCTCCTTTGTCTTTTTGGCAACCTAGCATATTTTGACTTGTTTTCTCTTTCCCTCTCTCTTTTTCTTTCTGTATTTTTTATGTGTTTTTCTATATATATACATATGGTGGATCAAAAACTTCGTAGCATCGCCCGTCTACAATTTAAAAAAACTCATGCCGACTACAACGCCGGAGAGAGACGTTCTTCCGAAGAACACCATTCCGTATCAATGGATTGGTGTCGCATTGCGTTTGTACCAGGTAGCGCAACCGTAATATGTCAGACCCTGCAGTAACAATGGAGCATAACGGGTACGGTGTTATGATTGACGGAAATTAAAGCCAACTTAAATGTAGTTTACAGAACCCGGCGTACAATACCATCACCAAATGGAATTCCTTTAAAATATTGTACTTAAAACAGATAGTATGGGCACCGAGAATGCACCATATTCTGGGTGGCCAAAAACAACTTAAGATGAGAAAACTGTACTAGAAATCGATAAACTCGACATGACTGATCGCCGGTTGGAGCAGCGCAGAAGAGCGGAAGAGATGTACTTTAGTTGTGAAGCACCGTATCAAATATTGCGTCAGCGGCTATGCAGGAAAAATCAAAGTGGCTACCGCGTGAGTTGACAATTGAGCAAAAACTGCAACGCGTGCTAATTTTGGAAACTGATCTTTTGAGACGAAATTTGCAGGATTTTTGGGCCGATTTGCAACCACCGACGAAACCTGCATGCACCGCTTCGTTCCAGAACGGGAAGATGCCACCAGGGAGTGGACTGCGCGCGGCGAGCTTTCCATCAGGTTAAAGAAACGGAATTCAACCGGAGGGGTCTTAGTGACCGTTTTCGGGGATGAAATTTTTTTTGTTAATGTACTACTTTTATACAGGATAGGTAGGTAAGGTATTTCATCAATTGACTCCCGTTCTAGGATTCTACAGGCAACTACTGGAAAGCACCGCGCAACACTTTTGAACCAGTGGAAGTCATGCATCGTAACACTACGGCCTGCGATGCAGAAGAGAATTGTACTGTTTTACCACAACAGTGCGGTTGCCTACACGTCCCTGCTTACAATGGCAAAATTACGGGAACTCAAGTTTCAAATTGCCGAGCATGCCCTACATTCTCCGGACCTGGCCTCGTGCTATTGTTTAAGAACCCTGGCTTGAAAATCTCAAAAAATTTCTTTTCGGAAAAGATAGCAGAGCAACAGAAATAAGTGATATGCGCCGTAGACGAATATTTTGAGTCAAAGGGTATTGACTATTGTGGGTGTGGCACAGAGGCCATTGAGGACCGTTGGACAAGATGTGTTACGCTTTAGTGTGGCCATACTAAAACGCACGTGGTCTTTGCTCCTCTCGAAACTCTCACATATTTTTGCAAACAAAAAGATACATAGACTTGAGAGCGGCAGCGCGTAGCAGGCTAATGCAAACTTCTCACGATATCTGGCAGATGAAGCATGCGATCTACACCACTCGAAGTATAGCAGGAACAACAGGTGCCACAATAAAGATAGCAAGGAAACCCACTAATAGGACTACCCTGAGACTGTTATGTTATTAGAAAGTTAACAAAAAGAAAAATAACAATGACAACATGGGTGTCCTAGATTCACATTGTTGCACAGAGTAGGCCGATTCAATTTAAAGGTTCTTAAGGTTTCTTCCCGCATTTCATTAGCACCGTTCATCAAACTGTATATATATACATGAGAACCTGACAAAGTTATATATATATAAATACTTTTTTTTTATAGGTAACTGGTAACATGAATTATGCACGCCGGGCGTCGTTGGTGAAGTCACGATAGTGATCCGTGCTCTCCGAAGCATAGGTTCGGAAAGCTCGTATTGCTGGTCACATCATAACGTGACGCATAATATGCCACTGTGCAGGATTTGGTTTGTGCTTATCCTTCCAATTAAAAAATATATATATATGTATATAAGTCAGATTTATTATTGCACATGTCGTGTAGAAAAAGTACTGTTAAAATATATGCATATGTATACATACAAACATTTGGACCTATAAAATTATAGATATGTAAAAGCTATGAAGCTATGACGCGAGCTTGGTTATCTAGACTAGCTAGAAACGGGACTAGGGTGCAGGAGGCAGCATGGTATCTACCGCAAGGTAGTTTACAACGTTGACACACACAAGAGTCCGAGGGATCATGGAACTCGGATGTCGCGCACAGCACGTGGTGAAAACCATGCAGCCAGGCGAGCCTAGTCACCACATGGCGGTTAGATCGGCTCGGCCCTTTCCATGCCCGGTTTTGCATTGCTCCTGTGCTAAAGAAATCCGCATCAATTTCAGCAGTTTTATGTATATATATATATATATATATATATATATATATATATATATATATATATATATATACAGGGTGGTGCAGAAATTTTTCATAATAGAATATACAAATTGTAGAGCTCGTTAAAGCAAATATTTTTTCCAATGGAACATGGTCTCTGAGAAGTCTTGTTTCGGAGTGAGAGCGAAATTACTACAATTTGTGACACTAGTATTTTTGCCCGACATAGGAGCATAAAATGTGCTGTTGCGAGACAACCAGTCCTCCTATACAGAAACTAAACACACTGTCGGGTTCGTGAGAAAATGCTGCTTCTTCCGAAGAATATACAAGACCGGTCATAAGATGCGACACGGTCGTTTAGAAGAGAATTCGTCAAAAATGAAGTTTTTTATTAGCTTTCACGCCAAATACTTCAGAATCATAACCCCACGACCACCCACGTGTTCAAAGCTAACATATTTAGCAAATGCGCATTTCATGACGATCATTTTGGTACCAAACTTACGGCAATGCGAGCTGTGGTTGCAGAGTAATTACGATTTTTCGGCGAACATGTCGAGATTAAGTGCATGAAAATGACGCGCTGCGGCTGTCGCGCGACACGTCGGCGGTAGTGAACGTCGCCACACAGTCATTTTTTATGCACTTAATCTGGACATCCCACCGAAAAATCGTAATTACTCTGCAACCACAGCTCGCATTGCCGTAAGTTTGGTACCAAAATGATCGTCATGAAATGCGCATTTGCTGAATGTGTTAGCTTTGAACACGTGGGGGGTCGTAGGGTTATGATTCTGAAGTATTTGGCGTGAAAGCTAATAAAAAACTTCATTTTTGACGAATTCTTTTCTAAACGACCGTGTCGCATCTTCTGACCGGCCTTGTATACACTTCGGAAGAAGCAGAATTTTCTCACAAACACGACAGTGTGTTTAGTTTCTGTATAGGAGGACTGGTTGTCTCGCAACAGCACATTGTATGCTCCTATGTCGGGCAAAAACACTAGTGTCACAAATTGTAGTAATTTCGCTCTCACTCCGAAACACGACTTCTCAGAGACCATGTTCCATTGGAAAAAATATTTGCTTTAACGAGCTCTACAATTTGTATATTCTATTATGAAAAATTTCTGCAACACCCTGTATATATGAAGAATAACACCGTTTTTGTTGAACCTTATGCAGCCCCACCGTAAGCTTGATACGCTTACTGAACAGCCTATAAATGTGTTATTTAGACAGATACGAGCTACGAGGTTGCGTGCGTACTATGTTTTATTTAACCGTACCCAGTAACACAGCACAAAACATTCGAAGGACCAGTATTCTCCGGAATAGACATCAAGGAAAAGCGTAGAAAGCATAAAGCGTGTGCAGTAATATCGGCATCTGTGGCGTTACCAGTCGATAGACAGTTAATAGAATGAAGATCAGACTTGGGCTGCACTTAATGAAGCAGTGAAGACCCAACCGTGTGAGGCTAGTGGAAACGATAAGGCAATGCTTCAGACGACTCCCTTCGGCAATACCATTCATTAGAGGGTGGTCGACAAGGCATAGAAGATTCGGCCGAACCCGTTAGGAGCTGTCCGCCTTTGGCGGCCACGTGTTTCGAATGCGAACTCGTCTTAGACGATCTGGATAGCCGACGGCGGTTTCTCGACCAGCTGCAGCCCAATGAAGTCTACCCCACAACCGTCTTAGATACTCCAAAGTATCAAATTTGTTATATATATATATATATATATATAGTTAGGCGTGAAAACCAAAACGTAAGAATTGCAAAGAATGTAGTTATTACTGCATTACAACATTTGTTCTGCTTTGAGCTAATTAAGAATGCAATTTAACAAACGCAATTTTTTTCTCCAGGCACGCAGGTATGTTTGGTTTGTCGATAGGGTGACTGGAACTCTCGCAGTCGCAGATTTGGTGAAGATAGTTCATGCTAAAAACTTAATACAACCATCTTTGTCAATTTCGCTCTTACTCCGAACGAGGACAGGTCCACTCCCTCAGATAATTGAAACAAAAAAGTTTTTTCTCCGAGTTGTACTAAACCCCAAATTTTGTTGAATGAACTCTGGGGGGACCCTGTATATATATATATATATATATATATATATATATATATATACATACATATGTATTTTAATTAAAATGTAAAATAAAAGGCGTGCCAATTTATTTGTTGGCTTGTACCCAAGAATAATTTTATAGTCTCGTGCGTTACTGTGTTTCGGACACGGTTATAATTTATAGTACTAGTTCTGTTTGTATTTAAGATAGGGTAGCTTTATAATAATACCAAAGCCTGACAAGTGCGACTTGAGTTTCTTTTAAACGAAAAGCCCCGACGGTCCGCGTTGCCGAGACAGAGGAAGATGGTTCATTTTCTGATCACTTGAGTCGTTTTAATGTTCTTCTCAGTGGTTTCGTTGTCTCGACAATTGTAGGCTAGATTGATAAATGAAGACGACGCTAGGCGCGCAAAATAACAGAATGCAGTGGGCCAGTCGATCCTCACAGGAAGCGGGTGTAGTGGCAGCTGTATAGCATGGCTGCTCCGGCAAGATAATCAGTTAGATTGGTACATAGACTTGAGAGCGGCAGCGCGTAGCAGGCTAATGCAAACTTCTCACGATATCTGGCAGATGAAGCATGCGATCTACACCACTCGAAGGATAGCAGGAACAGCAGGTGCCACAATCACGATGGCAACGAAACCCACTAATAGGACTACCCTGCGACTGTTATGTTATTAGAAAGTTAACAAAGAGAAAAATAACAATGACAACAACAAAGTAAATATTAGCTTTAGATTGTGCTTCAGGAGGCGACTTAAGTCTCACCCGCTTTCTACATTCTCGTTCTATATCCTCTCGCTCTAATATACATATATCCTCTCGCTGTCTTTTTCAATTTGTTTTAGCTCATTTTCAGTTAATACTTAAGCTATTGTTAGGTTGGTGCTATCTCTATTTTTTGCGGACTTGTGTAAAGCATGCCAGGGGATATTGCCATGGAAGAGCTAAATCGGACGACTGTTTTAGCGGCGGCGGCCAAAACCTCGACGTTGGGTAAGGGAAAGTTATAAAATGCTTCAATAAAAAAACCAGAAGCAAAATAATTTTGCTGTACAACTCCCGGAGACGAGCCAAAGCCGCTGAGGTTTGTCGAAAATGTATATCGACGCACCGCGGCCGTTTTTACGTGGAAAACTACCTAATCAAATGCACGAAAGCGGATTAAAAATTCTGCCGTGTAGCCTTATTTTGATGATAACCCAGAGTTCAATGTTCGGAAATCATGACCTACTTTTGTCTACTTTTAGCGACAAAGAGCACTATATAAATGAAATCAAATATTCAGCCTATTGTGGAAAGCGGTGAGACTATTTCCATAGTAGTCTATTAAACTGGCACATTCCCGAACGGATATTCATATTTTTGCAACCTAAGTTTTGCTTAAGTGAAAAACGAAAAATCTTTGGCTCACACTGGTAGAAATCACTAAACTGCATTATTCCGGGTGATGTTCTGCCAAGGAAGTATAACATGCTTGCTGACTAACTATCAGTGGTATTCACCCTGCACCTCTCGTAAGATAGGAGGATATAAGAGACGGGGAACACGTCAATACTGCAAAAGCGACGTTCTGAATTAAAAAAACATCTACAGCAAATCTTCTAAAACGGCCGCTCAGATATATTCTCTGTATTCACCGGAGCCGGCTCGATATTCTTTTGTAGAGACAGATGATGTAGGGTCACGAAGAACGACGGGTACTCGGTCATACATCAAGCAATTTTGCAATTGTCAGTAAATGGTCCGCCGACTAGGTTTTTTTGGCTAAATCTGTGGGCTCTCTACAAATAGGGCTGTGAGCAGGAGTATATTCTTGTTCATGTCATATTTATATTTGCAGAACGAAGACGCACTGGAAAAATTGGTCAGCAAACAATGCAAGGAGGAACTATCCGTGTATTAAGTTTTTGCTTGAGCTTCGGTTTCCGCGTATGTGTATATATATATATATACATATAATATATATATATATATATATATACATATATATATATGCATATATATACATATATATATATATATATATATATATATATATATATATATATATATATATATATATATATATATATACATATATATATGCATATATATACATATATATATACAAACAAAAACACCATTGGAGTCGGCGAGCTTAAAATGCGAATAGCGCCATAACGATGGTTACGGCGTCTGATGACAGGCATATTTATTACATATCGATGTGCCTGTCGGTACGGGTTATACACTGGTACGGGTTTGCTCGCACGAAGTTCGCACGGCCTGTTCATGTGTGCGAACGCGTGAGTGATGAGCGCGAATCGCGCGAGTGCTCTGCCTACCCCCCAACAGATATCCTCGTAGACACGCTGGTTGTGGCGTAGTTCAACTGTTGCGCCAGCATACACATAATAGCTAACTCAACGCTTTCGTGTTGCTGTTGCTGCTGCTTGCTGCATGGCATGAACGATCGCGCCCGTTACAGAAACGACGGGTAATTCTGCTTGTTCATGAAGAAAGATGAACGCGTCCCTCCAGTTCTCCAACCGGCTCCAGTGTGGCCATTCAGGGTTGTTGTTGTTGTTGGTGGTGGTGGTGATGCTACTGTTGTTTTGAACGAACTGACAAAGCGGTTGGCTGCTGTTGTTGTTGTTGTTAGCGATGGCCCTCCTGAAGGCAAAATCGCGACGCTCGTGATGATTCTGCTCAAGGGTCTATCTTTCCGTAGAGGGGGTTTAGATCAGATTTTATTCTGCCCCTGTTGCTTGTGCTGCTAGTATTGCGCTATGAGAGACGCCGAGTCGGCACATCCTGTCGTTATTATTGTTGTTGTTGTTGTCGTCGTTGTGGTTGTTTCTGTTGCTGTTGTTGTTACCGTTGCCACTATTGCAGTGGCTCTCTTCCGTGTCGAAACCCATCCAATGGGGGGAGGGGACGGGGACTCACGCATATGGAGTGAAGATACCCCCAGCTGTCTTTCCTTCCATAGACCGACCGACGGCAACAATAGCAACAACAGCAATATCAGCGACAACAACAATACTAGCAATAAC
This sequence comes from Dermanyssus gallinae, assembly GCA_003439945.1. Lineage (NCBI taxonomy): Eukaryota > Metazoa > Arthropoda > Arachnida > Mesostigmata > Dermanyssidae > Dermanyssus > Dermanyssus gallinae. Next base: position 36,684 of record QVRM01000119.1, on the reverse strand, counting down.
TAGGCAGAGTGAATTCATTCTACTCTTCGTCTGCCGGAAAGTGCTGCTTGCTTGGTTCCTGATCCCCCGCCAACGTCCCTCTTCGCCTCTGATCCCGAACCCCCAAAGCGTCAGACAGTCGTTGGACAGCAGCCCTTTGAGCACAATGGGTATGATCTCTCCGTCCGAGGAGAGGGCTAGTCGGTAGGGTTGGGTCGTAGGGGGGGTCGGTGGGGGATGGTTGAAGTTTAGGAGGTTGGTGTAGCTGCTCTCCGTAGCAACAGCTGAAGTAGCCGCGGAGCTAGCTGCTAGCAGCAGCACCACCACCCCCACCACCACCATCAGGAACAGCTCATTCGCTTGTCAGCTCGTTCCTTCGTCATTGAAAGGAAAATGCTGACGTAAACGTGGGAGAAGATGCACCTCCAACCGATGATGCTCGCGAGGTCGTCCGACCTCCGGTCGGGCCGAGTCCGGTAGGTCGGCGCCCATCTACGTTTCATCGCTTTACTCTTGATTCTACCTGCCTCGTGTCGTGAAGGGTCGTTGTTCTCTCCTGCCTTCTTCTATGTTCCCTGTTCTTCTTCTTCTTCTTCGTCTACCTTCACATCTATCTATCTATATATGTATGCTTCGTTTTACTTGCCGTCGTGTCTCACACCACTCAGCAGTAGTGAGAGAGTAGGGTAAGAAAGTGGGAAGCTGTTGTGTAGGTAAATGGTGGGTAGATGGGTGGCAGCCTATCTGTGTGGATATTGGCCTGCCCAGTTGGGGCTTGAGCTTTGAAACCGTTAGTGGGAATAGCAGCAGTGGTAGCAGAAACGGTAGGAGTTGTAGTAGCAGTCCTTGAGCACTATTAGGGGAAAATAATTTAATATACACATATTGAGCACGACAGAAAGTTACTGGATGTTTAACTTAAACATTTTGGACAGGATTTAAATCTGTCTAAACATTGAAGAGTTAACCGATCTAATTAAATCAAAAGGTACTCTCCATTGTTAGCCACAACACTCCCCTATGTCTGGACCGGACTATTGATTTTTATAGCAAATCATTCTGGTTTCTGCACCTTGAGGAATGTCTCCCAGTCTGTTTTTACTACTTCTGGTGAAGTAAGCGTCTTTCCCTGAATAAGTGGTACTTTGACGGTGTGATGTCCGATGAGCACGGTATAGGGAACGGATATATATTTATATAGAAACAGAGAGAGAAAGAGAGGACCTACGACATGCATAATAAGAGTTTCTCGTTTGGCACTCTCCGGACAACAACAACCGAGGCAGGACGCAACCGGCTTCGATAAGACAGTCGCGCGCGCAGTATTTATCCGCGTTGTGGTTTCTGAGGCTTGTTCTCTCCAATTGCTGAAGGGTATACACATACATACTGTTTATTTCGCAATAACATTGCATTTCAAGGTGATACATAATGACAATACAGTCGTCATTATATACAATTTGAACACTTCAGCGAACGTCCCACCGGGCGAAAAAGTGCAAAGACCGCCGATGCGTCTGGCAGCTCGCTGCGTGGAAGGGTATATGCTGTCTGTATATTTTGTAATGACTCGACGTTGTTTCTTTTTCTCATTCACAGCGTCTCCGTTGGTGTCGGTCACTCTTACACGCTGCCTCACGTTTGTCCTTGGGCAGTACCCTGATCCTTTTTTGTAGCGCTCTTTTCAAATCCTTATCGGCTCTAGCAGCTTGCTTTCTTCGTCCGAGGCCGCTTTCATCCTTGTGGCGACCAACCTGCTTTCATATAGCGTCCTGCCGTCCGTTGCCTAAAAAGTATCTTCTCCTACTTTCCGTCGAATCTGCACCACTAATTCGTTCATTTTCTTCCGCAGTAACTCTTTCCACAGTCGCATCCACTTTAGCCTCGTTTGTTTGGCTGCTTTTCTCTGTGTACCGTATTGGTTCTGTCTCTCTTGCGTTTCCACCATCTTTGCTCGGAGTTCTCGACTCTTTCCTTTACAAACTACTTTTTTTTGTTTGGTGGACATGCTCTACCTGTAATTTTATTTTTCTCTGCCGTGTAACAATTCAGCCGGTGATGTTCCCATGGCCCGGCGCGGGGCAGAATTGTGTGCATTGGTTATCTCGGTCATTCTTTTTTTTGACGTCATCGCATTGCTGCCAAGACCCTGCCATAAACCCTCCTAGTGCTTGGATGAACCGCTTTGCCAGGCAATTCGCCTGCGTTGGTTGATACACGGGGGCGGTTGTTGATGCTGTGTTTCGCGCTCCTCCATCAACTCCTGGAATGCCCTGCTTGTAAATTGTGCTCCATTATCTCTCAAAATAGCCATTGGAATTCCTTTGCGCTAAAACAATCACTGAGCTGCAGTTCGCCTTCACAAGTGCTTCTACCACTTTTGAGTAATAATTCGTTACCCCAATGGCGGATTTTCTGTGGGCGCCCACGGATGTCCGGCCCATGAACATCCAGCGCCAGTCTCTTTCACGGTTCCGATGGCTATGCCGAGATCTGGATGTGAACCGTCGTTCGGGGGCCTGTCTTGTCCAGCTATTTGCACACTGGGAAGATTCTCAGCGTCCCCTCTTCAGACCGATCCATTTTTGACTACTAGAACGTTTGTCCCAGCCTTCATGTGTATTTCCGCGTGACCATTTAAACACCTATTCAATAACCTGTTACAATGGCGTAATTCGACGTAACAATTGAAATATGTATCTTAGAACTGTAATTTTAGTGTTCTAGCCCGTCTCAGTGGTCTATTCCGGCCACTCTGTTCATTATTCCACATGCGGCTGCTACAATTTTATGGGCGCTTAATTAAAAACCATTTAGTGCCAGCAGCCTAGACGATTTTTTCAGCGCTACTAGCTGCATCTCCATGACTTTATATACTTGCAACAACAGAAGCCACCGAAAGCCAAATCGCCTTATGCCGATTATCCAATATGCTGCTGTAATTTTTTTATGTACATAGCAGAACACATCCAGGTGAAATAAAAAAGGCCGGATAACGCCGTTGTTCAATATATATATTTTGATTTTTTTTAAATAAAAATGTTTTTATTTCACCCGGATATGTTCTGCTACGTACATAAAATAAATACATATATATAAATATATATATGTACCCAAGGTGTATATTAGTCATTGTTGTCTATCGTTCCAAGCCACCTCTCCTACCTATTATAAGATAGGTATGTGGGGGTCAAAAACTGCAACTCTTTCAGAAATATGCCCCTTTGAAGCATCACCGGCGTTACGGCGCCAGTATCGCCCGTTTAGCCTGCCTAAGCGTATAGACTATGCCTCCGTCTTGTTGCCTTCTGTTCAATTAGGTTTACAACTGAACCAATTTATCTGCTCAGCGTCCCTTTAAGCTACTTACGCATCAAGTGCATTATATAAACCCGACAACGATACACAAAGACCACCAGAAAGGCCGAAAAGGCAAGAACGGAATTAGCCAAGAAGGGGAGGCAGGAAAAAAACGACGATCTCTCGCCCAAAATACAAGACGAAACGCTCGAATCTCAAGATCACCGTCAGAAAGAACAAGCTTCAATGCTGTGATTAAGCAGGACGTGTGGCGGAAGCCCCGCTGGATCGAAATGCACGAATGAGCAAAGTGGGCTCGAGAGCACCGACGATCACACCAGACCTTTTTCCAACGTAGACAGAGAAGGACAGAGACCCGATAGTAGTGAATGATGAGGTTACCCCCACCTGTGATAGTCGAGGAGATTCAACGAATGGCTGAGAGGATATCAAAGAGCACGGTTCCAAGGCCCGACGGCACACCTCCGGAATCGGTCAAATGACCAACAACGCGCCCAGAGGCATCAAACACAGTCGTAGACTCACTACCGAAAAAGGTGCGGTTTTCAGAAGACTGAAAGAAAGCCCTGCGGGCATTTATCCAAAAACTGGGGAGGAAACCATATTCGGGCTCAGTCTACAGATCCATTTGCCTCGTTATTACGGCTGTTCAGGCCGTGGAGTCGACACTCGCCGGTAGACTTAACGACACAATCAGGGAAAATACGTCTGACTCTTAGAAGACTAGTACGGACGCCGTAGAAGAAGGTCATGGCTCCATGCCTCCTTAGAGAGATGCTCACTAAGGCCAAGGAGGAGCGACAGAAAAGGTGTATCTAAGAGCGCAAACTGGGAAGTGATCCTGAGCGTAGTGAGCAAAGTAGATGTAACAGCATATCTTCGGCGTCTGAGAAGCCTTCGTACGTGCTTAAGCCTTTATTCGTTCGTCAGTCGAATGTTGTACGCCTGCGGTGCTGGCGATGGTAGTATAGATGGTGGCGTCGAGTCGAACAGTGAATTGAGTTAAGCCCGTGCTCATTCACGGCCGCCGCGGCGATCTCTTGTTATCGTTGGCTCAGGCAAGTATGCTGCGTAGGCAACTAACTACCCCTCAAAAGCTGCAGCCGCGCCGCAATTGCTGCTTCATGCAACAGCCGTCACTAACAAGCCCCCGACGTTGAGCGTTAGGCTCATCATAGGCCGTTGTCCTCAAGTCCGACAACAACAACAAAAACGACCACGGACCCGATTATGATCGTGAGGATGCTGATGGTAATCACGGCCAGCACGATAATGATGATGATGGTGACGGTGTTGATGGTGCCTCCTGCGCCTTGTTTCCTGAACGCTAACCCCAGAGGGGCAGAGGGCGCCTTTGTCGAGGCCGCTAGGGCCGCTGGCGCAGCCTTCAATGATGATGACGATATTGATGTTTATGACGACGTGAATGATGTTGCCAATCATTATTATAGTGATAACGGGCTCTACAGAGTTGGTAACGGAAAAAGTAGAGCTTGTATATGTAGATGTTGTTTTTAGCCATTCGCCACTTGCTTGACCCGACAAGCCGGCTATGATTTAAGGCGGCGATGATGATGATGGTGATGACGGTGGGGTCCTTTTGAGTCATCGTAAAACCCTAGCTAGAGCTTCGAGGCATGTCAATGTGCGCGCTGTTCAAGAGATCGCTAGGTAGAGAGTGACCATAATACAGCAACAACAACAGCGACAACAGCAACAACAACAGCGGCAACAGCAACAACAACAACGAAAACAACAACAATGATGATAACGGGTAGGGGAATACCGTGGCTGTCCCTTGTCCTGCATTTGCTTTTCATCGGCGCAGGTTGGCTTATAGAGGCCGGTAGAGTCCTCGACATTTAGTAGTCGAAGTTACTTCGTGCTTAGTTCCGCCCCGATGTGCTGTGTCCACGAACCACAGGCCGCTTAGACGACGGTAAAGATCCAAGTCCGTACACAAGGGAGAGGCAGGCTGCTGTAACGCGAGCTTCTTTCCTGTCGAGCGAGTATTACTACCCTGGCTACTGACCCAGCGCTTACGGGGGTTGTGGGGATTGATTCTTCTTTGAGCCGCTGCAAGCTCAACGGCAACAAGAGAATCAGCAACGATGATGATGGCAAAGTAGATGAGCATAGGATTAGTTGCATCAACAGGATTAAAAAAATGAGAAGGCTTTAGCCCGAACCCTCGGTCAAAGCACGATAAAAGCGCTGACTACTTCCGACTCATTTCCAAATTATGACGTGGGTAGACGAGATAGCATATCATCACCAATATCACAATCATTATCGAATCGCCATAATACATCCAAGCAAAAAAAGTCTCGGGTTTTATGTAGGCGAGCCGGTAAAATGCATTACTTCATTAGAAAGCATTCACAATAATTCGCAATAACAGCAATAATAGTAGAAAAAACATTAGTAATGATATCGGGCCACGAAATAATTTAACCCAGACATTATATGATAGGTGTGATATAAACATAATATATTATATGGAAAATAAATATGTATAAAACCTTGAAAATACATTAGCTTATTGTTCCTGTTTTTTCCTATTTGATAAGGTGTTGTACAAGCCGTGCAAATATAAACGGCAACGTACACGCCCAAGCTAGAGCAAAACTGCAACGGAGCCTTGGCGTTACATTTGTGTACTGTTATACCTGAAATGTAAGTGTGCACTTTTATATACAGTTATTAACATAACAGAGGAGAGACAATAGTTTCGAAGCAAACCTTTTCGTGATTTCTACATGTGAATATGTTGTATTCATGTGTAGGCCCCTTCCAAGCAGATTGTAAATGGCGCACAGGTTATTTAGGATTATGAATTTATCTACGCTGCTACCACAGTCAGGCTGCAGCAGAAGATATCACACAAATGATCCGACTATTGGTGTTTCTATGCTAGGCTAGTCTGATATGTTATACAATACGTTGTTGTTTTATAATAAACTATTACAATTTTACGTGAGACCTAATAATATTTTGGTTGCTTTCAAATGCACGCATTGTTGTGAGGTTTGACGGCTCTTCTTTATTAAACAGATTGGAGCAATTGAAAATGTACAGAGGAAAATCGCTTGTCGTATCCCATTGAGATGCAACGATGACTGTACTTTTCTTGTGATAAACCATATTTGTGAACTGCAGGACAGAGCGCATTATTGTAAGTGAAATCGTTTTTTAAACTTATTTGTAAGGCGAATATTTAGGCATTTCCTCAAACAATTAATCTTAGAATTGCTGGGGCACTATCGTTAAAACAAATCGACAAGAACAAATATTGTGTGAATGGCATATTTTTGTGTAAATGTTGACTGACTGTGTTTGTATGAAACTTGGTAACAGTTTGCAAAATATAGATAGTGTAAATAAAGTCCCCGTGTTACGAAAATAAAGGTGCATTTGCATTGTATTGAATTTCCACCTAATCATCTAGTTTAACTTAGCGTTAAGTGACTACCAACACTTATAAAAAACAAAACAAGGTACAAAAAACTGAGTGTTATATACACAGGGCATTTACAATGTATGCTAAGAAGGTCGAAACCTTAGCGCAGTCCCAACATTAACGGGCACTTAAGTGCTAGTATTTTTTTCTGCTCAATGGCTATGTTATATAAGGTAACCATTAGACAAGCAAATTAGAAAAAAATAATCTCTTGCGGAGATAATAAGGACATTAGCATTTGGGTTTATGATAAAACTTCTCGTATGGATATTTTACCTGACCGACAATTTCCCATCTAAAATTTGAAAACAGATATTAATCGGTGATGGAATTTGACCACCGAGAAGTTTAGTATGAGACCCAATGATACCCCGCACATATAGCATGTTGCATTCTATGCAGGAATGCTAACCTGTTAGTTTTACCAGCAACTAAAACCGTTGTTAATGTTGCTGTAGATTGGTCTCGTCCGAGAATAGGACGCCCCGTCTTTAGTCAACGGTCCAATTTTTGTGATTTTGCGATTCGGTGAGATGCGGTAAGTTGTGACCGTAAAACGGGCCTAAAACGGTCGTGATATTCATGCTATGAAGTCTTCGCCTCACAGTACGCGCATTAAAAACTCAAGAACAGCGAGGAGCAGTTGTTGTATATAGACAGTAGTAGCAAGACGGCGATTTTGCAATATATTTATTAAAATAAATCGGTTGTCCTCATTGACTATAACTAGCCAAGCTCAAAACAAAGAACGATTTGGGTGGCTCTCTATAACGTGGTACCGAGTTTTCAGAACTTGCTTTTTGCGCCTGCAAAATAGAACGGAAGTGACCAAGCTGAAATAGCAAACGTGAGCGTTTTTTCAAATATTGCTTATTTAGAGTTGAGAAGGTATGCATAGCTTCGACATGATGGCCATAATATTTGAGTCAACATAATTGTTTTTAGGGTGGTGTAGCAATCGTTATAATGATTTTATTCTTTCGGAGTAAGAAAAATGCCCCCCATAAAATGTGATGGGTAATGCATTTTGTTGTCTGATATATATATATATATATATCAGTAACCAGTTCATAATTATGCAGTAACAAATCTGGATGTTACGTAAATATTTGTTGCTTTAGTTGTTAATGAAATACGCGCATTCCATTGTGGAGGATGCATCGTCAAGGCAGAGACTACGTTCACCTGGTCGACTACGATCAATGGCAGACACGCCGCTCCGCTCGCCGGCATAATCTGAGGTCTGGGTGATTAGGAATCGCAGCGGGCTATACATGAAAACATACATACATACATGCATGTGACAGACATACATCCTACACACGATGAACTATTTATGTGCTGCCATATCTCTAAATCTGTACACAGGTTTCCCGGACTTGTGTCGAGGGACGGGGGATGTATGGGCGCGATCGCCGCTACCGCGTGCACGCGGCCAGTCTGCACGGTTCGAGTACGCACGTGCTGGACAAGCGGGGGTATGATGAAACGGGAAGAAAAGCAGAGATACTAGAAAGAGGATTGTGAGGGATTGGATGAGGCCATGCAATAATGACATGATGCTATCCGCAACAGCAGCAGCAGACTCTCGTCATGTCTTTCTGTTGGCTCTATATATCCTTCACCGTGTAGTGGTGACGGCGCGCCTGTCTTGAGTGGCGGGAGACGATGTCACAACGGGGGGGCGGGGGTGATTCAAGGCACAACGCTCCTCACCGAGCACGCAACTGGACGGGTCGGTGCGTGCGGGCAGCAGCAAGGCAAGACGCGGCAAGGTAAGGCTAGGTAAGGCTAGGCACGATGGGAGGAACCCCACGGGTTCGGCCGGCTGCCTGCAATGAGGAACCCCGCCGGACGGTCTGGGATCCCCTCACAACACTACCCAGCGTCGTGTGGGGTAAAAAGCGCCGAGCAAGCACGACGAACGGGCCTGCAGACAAGCTCGCTTGTCCTTCACTGTGTGCGCCTTCTCCTTGCGCCGTCGTCGTGTAATGAGGGGCTTCCTTCCTTTTATTCGAGTGAGTGGACGACGAGAGAGCTTCTTCGCCTTTCGTCGATGGCTTCACTCTGCACGGCCGCCAACCCCAGTGAGGCTGTTGCTGGTGCTGCCGTTGCCGCCAGCGGCGCAATGCCACTGGCGAATGGAACAGGCGGCTGCTTTGTCGGGGGTTCGGACTAGATATGCTCTTGTTGTGTGTTTCCACTAACAGTTGTACAGGAAAGGGCATGTGTGTGCCGGCGCGTATCAAAGCTGTGAATGCGTCGATACGTGTCGACGAAAATAGCCGAAGTGGTGGATCGGGGTAGTTTTGTCTGCCGACGGACAGAGGCGCAGCCATTTGTTGGACTTGTTAGAGCATATCTTATGACTCGGCTCGTCATAAGGATGTCCACATCGAGGGTGGGCCAACGAGAGGCGCTGGAGTTGCACGGCGGAATCAGCGAACAGCGAACGAGGGTGCCATCGCAGAGAGTGGAAGCCGCGAGGAGTGCGAAAACAGCAACAGCACAGGTCCGCTGCTACCTGAGGAAGAGAATGTCAAGGACCTTCTATCGGATAAGGACTGTGCGCAAGGGAAGCGAATACACGGAAGGGCAGCCGAGCCGGTGATGTCGTAGTGGCCAGCAAAAAAAGGACTAAGGATAACTTGAAGCCCGCTGATGGCATGATGAGCTCAGCGGTCAGAGGGACTTCGCTGCTTGTCCATCCGCTAGCCACCAGCTTCGATAATTCATCTCGAGAAGGTTTCAAACGAGAGAACGAGACGAGCGAAAGAATGAGTTGAAGAGGAGAAAAATATGAGGCATAAAAGGCAGAACGGAGTGGCTACTTGCGGTTCGTTTTTGATGATCACCATCATCGTCATGTCCTCCAATGTTGGATGGTTTTCTTAGCCGCGACATACTAACTTTGTCATTCTGAAAGGATGTCGCTTGGGCAAAAGAAAGGCTGCTCCTCGTGTCATAGTGGCAATCGTTGTGGTGATATTAGCAGTAGATAGTCGCGCAAAATTAATAACTGCTTGGCTGCAATACTCCTTCATATTCCGCGTCTACTCTTTATAGGTTTCGCAGGATTTTATTAGAGTGCGCGTGTTGATTATATGAAAACACACATGAACGAAGTCTTACCGTACGGAGGGCTAACAATTTGCTATCAATTTGTTTATTTTTTTTTCTGAGAAACCTCAAACGTATACAATTAACGCGTTCATTAAAGTGGTGGTTACAATAACGAAACATCGGGCTGATCCCTTAAGGTAGGTGTAGTAACAGCAAATTCTTATGCATGCCGCATCACATAGAAGCATTGTGTTAGAGAAAACACAATTACCATGATTATGGCTGTCTATTCATATCTACTAGCCATGTTGTTTGCAGTAAGAGCCCGGACAAGCATGCATATATATATATATATATATATATATATATATGTCTAACAACTCTAAGAGCTTAGACTTCCACTCATGACGGACCATAATCGCCTCCTTCGTGATAGCAAAAACATTCATACAATACGGCGCTATTCAATGCACGACGTTGACTGGTGATGATTGTAACAGCGGTGTGCGATGTTGCGACAATGTGTTGGTGTGATCTACTGTATTTTAATGGCCTGCTGTTTGTTATCAAACAGACGGAAAAACCCAGACTGTCAGCCATCAGTCCCAACAATGGACGATTACTACTCTACCACTTAACGGGAGACAAATACGGGTTAGCTGAGTGGTCTTATTGGACCACCAACTCGAATATATAGAAGTTGCTTAGACTGGCCTGGAGGATGAAATCGCGCTTACGCCCGCATCTCCGTCCGTTCCGCTAAGATGCACTTTGCCTCGCACAAATAACGCGGTTGCAGAAGCAGCAGTGGTAGCGGTCGGGGAATAGGCACGCCAGCTACCCTCTGGATCAAAATACGGGCTGTCAGTATCGGAGGTAGGGCAGGCGAATAATCACCTCTTTAATTGGAGACGCTGAGGAGTTGCTGGATCCTCAGCGATGGGAAGGCACGTCTCAGGTGAGGATACGTGAAAATACGGAGGAGGAGTAGTAGTAGAAACAGGAAGAAGGAGAGAGGGAAAAAGAGACAGAGCTGGTTTGCTAGGCTTGCTTTCAAATGCGTCATAGTTGGCCGCAGTCGTACAGCCGACAGGCCGGCGGCGACCGGTGGTCTAAATAGACATGGGCGTGTTTAAAGCATCCGCGAGTTTAGAGCGTCGACCTGGGTTTTACTGCAGCCCTGTTAGGTCTGTACATGTCAGTGCTGACGGCGGTCAGAGACGGACGAGAGCTCAGTGCGCTTGAAGATAAAGACGCTGTTTACTAGGGCTGCTTTTCCAGTGAAGTGTGGGATCTGAGGAACTGGCTGCAGTCGTGGTGGTGGCGGTAGCGGCGGCGGGGCCAACATCGAGAACGACAAGGGGTCGGCTGCAGCTTCCGAACAGTAGGTGAATGGGCACTGGGGATGAAGTCTGGCTGCGAGCTCTGCTCCGTCCTGCCCAGATCCTATAAGATAGCTGACGCGAATGAATGGTAAAGGGGAGCGAGGGGCGAGCGCACAAGGGCTTGTTCCCGCGACGTCAGCGCGGCCGGTGGTTGGGCCGAGCTAGTTGTTGAGTAGTTGGATTTTTACGTGCGGGGTGACGACGACAACGACGATGATGATGATGATGATGAGGATGGCGATGATGATGATGATAGTAATGGTGATGACGATGGCGATGATGGCATGCCCTAACGCACGCTGCGGCGTGCCAGCGTACTCCCGCCCGCCCTCATGCGATTACGAGCGGAAGCGATAGCCGCGTGACGAGGTCTCGTATCTAGTGGTAGCGGGGTGGGTTGGTATCTATCCGCGGACGGACAACCTTGACACTCGGCCCCTGTCGTCGAGAGGCACTTACTACTATGAGACGACGACGACGACGACAACGATTACCACTACCACGGCTACTACTACCCCTACTACTACAACAACAACAACAACTATTTCTGCCACCACCATTACTATGATGACTATGACGACAACAAGCGGAGTTGCTGAGGCGAGCAAACTGAAGTGCGTTGCCGGCGGGGGCATTGAAGAGCGGCAAACAGGGCAGGAGAACGGATGATGGCTCTCTCCGTCTACTCTGGCGTTGTTGGGCTGTGTAGGTAGGGCGCTAGTAGCTGTAGTCATCGCTGTAGTTGTCGTCATCGTCGTAGTTTGAGTCGTAGTCGCCGTCGTCGTCGTCTTAGATGCGAGTGTGAGTCGTCCGTATAATTGGCGCAGTGCAGTGATCCGCGAACCGGTACTGCAGCGGACTTGCCAGGTAACGACGACAGCGGGCGGTTGCAGCTGAAGGGAAGCTGCCCTCCTCGAACTCCTTCCCGCTTCCCGTCCCGCGCTCGAACAGCGGTGGGAGGACAAGCCTAGAAACAGACACCACGACCATCGTCGTTGTCGTCGTCACTCTAGGTTGCCTCTCTCCCTACCCGCCTACCTATCTACCTGCGTACCTACGGTAGGATTACGCTAGGTAGGCGGGAGGGGCGGGGGGGGGCGGGAGGCGAGTTTCGACGAGCACTCGACGCAGATAGTTGAGTTTGGACTAGTGCGTCTAGAATGCGCAATGGAGCTGAACGGCCGGTAGTGAGAAATTCGGACTTTACGCACACGCGCACACATCTCGTCGCTCATCACTACGCCTAGTAGAGGAGTGAAGGTAGAGGTGGAGTATGAGGAACGGATGAGGGAGAGGGAAGAGGAGAAGATGAGCAAGGATGAGCGGCGGCGGCGGCAACGGAGTCATACATCCTCTTTCGAGGAGACGACCAGCCAAGGCAGACGGGCAGGACCAAGCAGCACGGAAGCCCGCCCGCAGCAGCAGCTAAGCAGTTCTAGGCAAATAACCAGTCAGCCTTCTTCTGCTTCCACCTACCGTACCTTCAGCCCGCCGCGCACAGCGTACGCAGGGTAGAGGAGAAGGCTTCGTTTGGGAACGAATACTCTAGCTGTTGAGTGGACTGCTGAAATGCTGACGAGACCAGACCAGAGCACGCCTGCGAAGTAGGCCCCTATCAGTCGCCGAAGTTTGAATGACGAACCGCTGATATTTGAGCAAGATATTAAATATATATATATATATATATATATATATATGACCGTATGGTGCACGAAACTGTACTCCTATATGACTGGTACGTGTATCAGTTCCGCAAATTGCTTAGTTGCTAAAAGAGCTTAATGGCAGAGACGAATCTTAAAGGTAAATAATAAGAACTAGAGGTCGTACTTACAGGCTCATGACCTGTATTTTCCCTTCTCTTTTGTTTCTTTCTTTGTCTTTTGTTCACGAACGAAGAAATGTTTCCTTGTTAGGCATCTAATGTATTTGGGAATGCACATCCAGGTTTTCGGGAGACGGCATGCAAATGCGTGCGGACTGGACTTCAGGGACACAGAGGGCACTGCAAAAGTTGTTGCACGCCTAGATGATGTTCGGCTGAGGGTAGGGTTTAGTGGAAATGCGATTTCCGTGGGCACAATACCTTGCGAAATGTTGTATGCTAACATTGAAACCCTTAGCGTGTAAATGCTTTTCACAGTAAGTAGATTAAAACGACTAAACAGGTCACGGATCGAATCCCTTCGCTTCCTTGAAAAAATTGCTTCAAGTGCATCATTCTGTATCACTTTGGCTCTCCGGAGAATTCCATCGTAGCCACCACCCCAGAGAAGAATACCATAGCGCAGCACTGGTAAGAACACGGCTTTGTATACCATAAGTACACCCTCTATGGTGACCCCAATTATTTTCATTCTACACAGCGCAGATATTACAGCATAGCACTTAGGTCCAGGCACTTAGGGGTATGCGATAGCTCAATGTTCCGTGTCTTGAGTATTAAAATGTCAGGTAATGCCAGTTGCCTTGATGATGAACGAAAAACTATGTAATTCGTTTTACTAGCATTAACAACTAGTCCAAAGCTGTTAAAATGCGAATTATGTTATCAACCTTTAAAAGCGACTAGTGCAAGTCCGTATTAAAATTTCGATGAATCACTCCGAACAGTAGCGTAGTGTCATCAGCAAAAGCAATAGTTAGTGCTAAGTATATATATATATATATATATATAGTTGTTGATAATTATTTTTTTTACCATGAGTGTGTAATGTCCTTTATGGTGCACTAGTACATGATTCCCCGGAACCTCAAGTAATCAACCCTTCAAAAAATATATAAATATATAGATATATTTCACTAGCTATTGTAATTCAAGCCCGGTAGCGTGGTGGCATTCGTCTGCGCCTCGCGATCAGAAAAGACACATAGGTGCGCGGGTTCGAGCTCCACCGTTGCACATTTGTATTTATGGGGGTTCATCTGCAAAGCAATGCGCAAAGCAGTCCCATGGACGTTAAATCTTGGCTGAGAGTCAGCTCCGAAAGGATTTTTTTAGCTACTGTAATTCAACTAATACGCAAATTCAGAACTGGCCTGAATGCGCGACCACTGTAGTACCTTCCAAAGTAATTAAAATCGTATGTCGTTTTCTTAGTCGCTTTAATCATCGCTCATATATTTTATTTACCAATCGATACCACTGGCATTTTTCCACGCAGTTTCGAGAGGGCCTGTGCAAATGTTTTTTTTTTGGCAAAAAGAAGGAATATTGCTAAGATACTAGAAGCTATCGGGTAATCGGCCTTACTCAATTTCTCGTCAAGGCATTTAACGCGTTTTAATGCAGTTTCCGGCACACATGGACTCTATTAATTTTATCTCGCCAAGACAAGTTGTTTGTTGTGTGAGTAGGTCTACCGAAACTAGTAATAGTAGCGGTAGCAAGGCTTTCGACTGTGTCGATGTTGTTTATTTGTCCCTTTGTTCCTTAAAATTAGATAATGGCGTTTATTATTGGTTTCGGTTGTCATCTCTTCAAGATCGGTTGATTACTCTAACGGGCCAAGCGGCCTCATCCGGCTAGATTCCTATGCGCCTTGGGATACCTCAGGGATCTGTAATAGGACTTTTTCTGTTTATTTTTGTATATCAGTACTTCTCTATAGAGCCTAGACAAGTTTTTCATATACGTGCCGTATCTGATGCTGGCGACTGAAGTCTGCTCGACCCTTTATCTAGGTATAACCCACGGGCTGGTTTTGATATGGCAAATGAAGCCTTGGCAGTCCTCGGTGATGCTTTTTGCAAGGTTCGGATAAAGACTCGCAGCACTTCAGGCTTTGAAGAATAGTCCATTCGCGCTATAGTTGGTCTGCGACTTACAGCCGGCTTCCAACCTAAATAGCACAGTTAAATTGATGTGAAACAGCAGATTCGTTTTTGCGCTGCCAGTTTCCCTTACAAAACGATCAACAATCTTATCGAAGCAGGCGATTTGTTCCAGACCACATCTTCTCTTGCTGCACCGTACCACCTACAAAACCGGCAACCTTACATTACTATTCCGCCAAGACGTTTGAGAATGGACCACGTAATCATCCAAGTGTCATTTAGAATAAAATGTATGCATTGTTTTGGATAGATTAATACACAATTTTTAGGATTACTTTTATTTCTTCAGACTACATGACTATACACTCCTCCATATGTTATTATTTTAGTTATTATCTTTTCTGTTCGTTTTGATGCAACGAGCACATGACCTCTGAGTTAGCCCCTGGACAACTCCCTCAGTACAAAGGCTATAGGTTTTTGAGTGTTTTTGCAAGTACACTATGAATAACACTATGTGTTTCATTTACATATAACGTTTTATTCATATGTGCAATAGATACCCTTATAAATTGACGCGCACGAAGGAAAACGTGTGTACTTTAACCATCGCACTGAGATGAGCTAGAAGAGTATTTTTTACAGCGATATTTACAATAATAATAAATCAAATAGTTGCCGCAACGCAAGCATCAACAACAATTACCACCGCAACAACAACAGCAACAAAAACAACAATAACAAAAATAACAATGACAGCTCTAGCCATAACAGGAGTGCACAGGCAAAATGCGCCGTGTTTGTCGGTAGGTTTCCTTTCGTGTCGAGAGACGTGGAGACGATGGCAATGGCCAACGCAGAGATTCGAGCCAGCAGCAGAAGCGTGCACAAAAAAAAGGCGACGGATTATCGATTGAAAGGTCCAGGCTCTTAAACAGAAAAGGCGGAGAGACCCGGACGGAGAGAGAGAGTTGTACCGAGAGAGAGAGAGGGAGAGAGAGGGGAATGAAACGAGTCTACCTACGTACTAGCATGGACACAGATAGGTGGCGAGAGAAAGAAGGATCTCTCTCTATATATATATATATCTATATATATATATACAGAGAGACAGAGAGAGGAGGAAGAGTGTGTGGAGGACTTAAGTACCCGCTTCAGGGGCAGCAAGCAGAACGCAGCTGCCACTGAGGAGAGTCACTTCAGACCGATGCGGCAGGCTCATCCGACGTTTCCGCCACCGCCATTCGCATCCACGCTGGTAATCCGAAAAGTTGTCATCGAAGGCGGGGATGGGGACAAAAAATAAATAAACAGGCTATCTATCTCTCTCCGCCACGACGACTACACGACGCTCGGCTTCCACGCGGGGCGTTCGTCCATGCCAACCAGCGGGTCGTTGACGCCCGGCAGGCGCATGTACGCACGCTAAACTTTGTCGCTGTAGTTGTTGTTGTTGTTATTGTTATTGTTTTTGTTGTTGCTGCTGCTGTTTTTGTTGTTGTTACTGCTGCTGTTGTTGTTGCTGCTGTCGCTGCTGCGTGTTGGCTGGCTTGCGACGTGCCGAGAGGCGTCGAATCTCTGAGTGTGTCTCGCTCTCCCATGATGTGCGTGGCCAGAGCGTGAAGACGACCACTCCGGCGTTCTACCCGGCGACACGTTGACACGTCGACCAGCTGCAGCAGCAGCAGCAAACAGCCTGACAAAATACAGCCGCCATGAATACCGACTTCTATGACATCTTCTGTTCCACCACTGCTACTCTTAGTGCAACTGCTGTAATCACTACTAATTAGATTATTACGATTATCATCATCATCATTATTATTATTACTACTAACTATTACTTACTACTATAACTACTACCATTACCACTACGACTACGATGCTAACATTGCTACAACTTCTACTACGGCTACTAATACCCGGAATTGGATTCGAGCTGAGCTCTCGTCATAGCGAGCATGGAGTATGCTCGGTGGTTGTGGAAGATGACGAAAAACAGACGCAATGGTGGCATGAATGCGCTAAAGGCTGAAAAGAGACTGGCACGATTCAATCTCTATGTCGATTTGCCTCAAACGGCCGCCCGCGTTGAAGGGCAAGGCCAGTGACAGGATTAAAGGCTTTCGCGTGTTTTGATGCTTTTTTTCTTTGTCGGTCGTTCTTCTTTGCGTTTCTGTGCAAATAGATTACATATGCTTCTATTGCGCAAATGGCAGACAAAAATAGAGAGAGAGAGAAAGATCACGTAACGGTGAGCAGCTATCCGGATACGACAACATACACACACGCAAAGGCAGCTCCACACGGGGCTCGCGATATGCTCGTACGCTCTGTACGGTGGTGTAGGCTCGCCCACTCAAATGTTCACTCGATTGGTGTACGAATCGACCAAACGCCAAAAAGAGCACATCAGTCCAGTACTGCATTGACACTTGCCGCCGGACGGCTTATGTGTAGAGAAAGCTTATGGGGATCTTTGACCAGATCATATTGTGCAATCACAACAAGCTCGATTGTACACACCACTTATTTACGTACGTATTTATAGTATGTATGTACGAAACATGCTCGTAACAACGCCTGATACATACGGTTCCTCACACTTGCAATAGGCAAGCCTGCTGGCGTAATATGGTAGGCGTTCTTGCCTATATATATATATGTATACATTCGAGGAACCCTCCAGAAATGGCTGGTCCCTACACTGGACCCCCGTAATGGCGCACACGTTCGCCGGGGACCCAAATGTTATGGTCCGACCGTGCATGATTGATTACATTGAATATGTATATGGGGATTAGTGAAAAGATTCGGTCAGATATTTGAAGCAACCCTAGAAATGAATTTTATACTATCGTCACTTTAACACCTCTTTCTTTTTATCACCCTTTTTAATAAGAGAATCTTGTCAATAAGATATTCTACCCTTCCAGAATTTGTCTTCCAAGTCTTACGGCATTTGAGCAATACCTTTAATCGCAATTGCGGTGGTGCAGAGAATTTGTGCAAGAAAGCGGTAAAAACCGCGTTCAAATGGAAGGGCACAAGAAAAAGCTTGTACATGCTTCTTACCGTTGTGTGTTTATGCGTGCATGTGTAAGCAGGTTTAGAAGAATCTTTGGCCTTTGTAGAGACATGGACGATTCATATACGAGTGGCCAAATTTAGGAGTTTTAATGCGTATAAGCCGACGTTGTCCTTAATGCATATATATATATATATATATATATATATATATATATATATATGTGTGTCAATTGCCAGCTGGTTGCTGGAGCATGTGTAGGCTCGTGCGGGCTGTCCACATCAGCGAGATAAAATTTATTGCCAAACTCATGGATAAAGTGTAACACCACACTTCAAATCCGATCCCTGCAATGCTTGATCTTATCAGAGCTGCCCTAGCGTGGCAGGCGGATCATATTGGTAGTAGAGCTACGAATGGTGGCAGTTGCAGAAACACCAGCACCCATTGTCCCTTGCAAAATCAGTGTCGACCTCAGATTGGTCTTGCTACGGACAGGCTGGTTGCATCGCCAGCTGGCCAAATATATATATATATATATATATATATATATATTTATATATATATGTGTGTCTGTGCTTTCCATATCCGTTTACCTATTTCCCCATTACCTATATATTATCTGGTCATATGTCTACCCATGATATATATATATACATATATATATATATCATAAATATCATAGAAGATACTCTAGAGTTGGCGGATGACAATGTACCATCTGAGGGATGTCACCAACCTAAGGTTAATTGGACCGAGAAAAATCTGTCGATAGCACACTAGCACCAGTCGTTCACCAGTCATTTTTTTACTTTAACTGGACCGGCTGATCGCAGATCTGTCGTTACGCTTCTATCTACGAGCATCTACTGGACAGTATGACAGTTGCAGTATAGCTTGAAATCTTCATGCGGCTTAGAGCGAGTGCACGATGCACACGTTGTGAGTGTTCTGACTAGTCCTCAATCCGGAGAACATCTGAAGGCAACAGCAGGTGACGGAAGCCGAGCTAGGCGGGATGAGCTTCTAGACTCGGTACAGGGATTTATGCTTCGTCTCAATATTCGGCACGGGATTAAAGTCTATTGGCGCAGGCTTGCGCCCAGCCTTCCCTTATCACATATAATCCTGAAGCTGTACAACGAGCAACACCTCGAGCAACATAGAGAAACCTATTTAAGTCGCTACTTATCTTGCAGGTGAGTACTCACAATGAAGGGAAACGGACAGGCACTATCTACTTAATGAAGCATTGGTGTTCCACATCCTTTTGTCACGTGTTAGTCATGACCGATTATAGTCTATTAAAAGTAAAGTATGTTTTATTTGTTTTTTAATGGGTACCACTCAACACACAAGTGAGACAATGTAACGCAAGTGACAATTGCAGGGAATAGTTAGTCTCTTTTTCTTCTTATTTTTTTCATCGCCAGATTTTGCAAGAGGTAGCAACCCACTGCAAGGTTTGCAGATAAGTCGAAGGCAAATGCGGAGCAACGACGCAGCATTCGTAACACGAGCACAAACAAGACCTGTGATATCAGTACGATGACGTATAAATTCATTTATGCGCACGTCCTGACAGGTTCTAAAGTATGCCATGTTGGACTGAGAAACCGCCTGTGAGCAGACCTTGCCGTTGTAGATGCGACTGGCGATATAGCTTGCGCCATGCTAGGGTGCACAACACAAACACGGGCAATACTCCCTTAAACCCCTCCAGGCCTTTGCGGCTCAGTGATGCCCCAAATACTTCAACTTGTAGTACCTTTAAAGCACGAGTAGGCCGGTTAATCCACCCGCTGATAAGAACTCTATGCGGAGGGTGCCTGTTTCTCCGATCACAGATCTGATATAGCGGGATGGCCGCCCTGTCGATGTGGTGTTGCTGTCCTTGTTGAGTCGTCCTTGCAGGACTTCATCCTATGCGTTCCGGTCGTCAAATGAATTGGCTCGTAAACCTGCTGCCGACTGTCCTCGGATTTGGCTTGGTACGCGCTGTGTTATGTCTCAAGTATACCCACCGCAGTCTTCACAGGACGTTCCCTTGCCCGCCACCTGAAGACGCGTCCTGTAGGGTCCAGCCCCCTCGAGCCCCAAGGGGAGCCTGAACTTGGTCAGACTCTTGGTCCTTAACAGAGCCTTCGGCCGATCTTTCAAATAGCGTAGCAGGCTAACCTATCAATTAACAGATGCGACGATTTACATATATCTCCGCGGATGATTTTACACTACAGCGTTGACAAAAAAGTATGCCGGACATGAGCTCACCGTGGCATCACAAACTGTGTATCCGCCGGGATTTGCACATTAGCTAAACGAGATGCGCCGGCGTAAAGGTTCTGCAGCGGGGGGTAAAAAGCGAGCCTTTATATCATTTAATATACACGAATGCAAGCCGCACATCTGGCAGCTCCGCCAAACTGGCTTTTTAGCTCAATCGTATAACAAATCACTGCGTTTTACTTTGTGCTTCATAGACTCTCTTGGCGTTGAATAAAAGAGTGATTGAAACAGAACTCGAAAAGTATAGGTGGCACAATGCCGCGTTCACCGACGGAGAGTAGGAGCGAGTAATTATTAATTCCTGAGCAAAGTAGTGGAACATCCTAGTAAATATTCCGCCATTAACTTTGGTATCGCAATGCCCGCGCAACGCAAGCGTTTGTCTCGACTTAGCAATACCATGGTTATATTCTCCTACTACTAGTCGTGGGCAGCCTTAGCAAAATCGATGATGTGACTGATCCTGTACTGTGGCGTGCTTCACTGTGTTACACTGCTGTCATTTGTAAACAGGTTTTGCAAAATAAGTAAAGCTACGCTAGCTCAGACGCAGCATTAAATTATTTAAATCAAGATATATATATATATATATATATATATATATATATATATTGTGTGTGTTGATATTGCATGACTTATGACATGTGAAACAGGGCCAAAAATAATATATATATATATATATATATATATATATATATATAGAGAGAGAGAGAGAGAGAGAGAGAGAGAGAGAGAAAGGGACAGAAAGAGCAAGAGAGTGATAAGAATACAGGTAAAGCTAACGCGCTACCAGCCATAGCAGATGAATAGACCCGCTGGCGTATTATTATCATTATCGGATTGCCTATTTGAGAAGTGCATTCGAAAGCACCAGCAGCAGCACCAGCAGAAAGCAAACGAATTGTCTGTGTTTCCAGCTACGGATCAAGATCGGAGAGAGGAGCTGATGGACGGCAGTAGGCACTTGGTCGGTCGGTCGGATTAGCCGCGCGATCATTATTGCAGTCGTTGGCGTCGAAGCTGTTGTCTTTAGTTTCGTGGCATGACAGTCACGTTGAACCACTTCCAGCTTGCATCAATACGTTCGCAGCCGTCATTGTACTTAGTCATAGCAGTAGCCCGGCTATCGACCGGTTTGACTTGAATTATTTTAAAGCGGTCTCGAATAAAGCGCAATGTTTTTGTTTAACCGCCGCCGTTGGTTGCCCTTAGCAACATAGCACGTATGGCGCGTACGTGCAGGTGGGGTATCTCGCCCGTCTCGTCTACGTGCAGCACAGAGAGCTGTTTTCGAAACGCAGCGAGCTTCAAACTTTGCGACTCTCCCTTGGTCTCTTATTTTCGTGACTGAAAACCGATTATCCGCTCGACTAACAGCTGATGTCAATGTTATTTTTACCCTTAAGTCGTAGCTTTCGCTTTCTAGACGCGTTTTTCGACAGTGCTTTCTTTTTCAGGTATAATTAAACTCTATTTCTGTTTCTCGTTTTCCCCATTGACTTGTGTATTTTTTGCTGTGCCACACTTTTTCTCTCTTTATCGCCGTTGCTTGGTGCTTGACGACTTTCGTTTTTTGGCAAATTCATTTGAAAGTTCGATGCAAATATAGTCGGCGCCACATCTGCTGGATTTATATCTGTAGTTGCTCAAAACAGACCGAGAGAAAGAGAAAAAAGAAAAACCGTTCAATTTAAAAACAACAACAATAACAACAACAACAACAACAACAACAACAACAACAACAACAACAACAACAACAACAACAACAACAACAACAACAACAACAACAACAACAACAACAACAACAACAACAACAACAACAACAACAACAACAACAACAACGACAAGACGACAAGGCCGAGTATGATAGAGATCGAATTCAAATCAGCGAGGCTGAGGTTAGAAGTCAGCATCATTAGGCGATCATTACTGTAGCTAGCCAGATACCGCTATCGGCACCGCCGATAACGGTCGAATAATCGACCCCCAAATGGCTTAACAAAGTCGATGAAGTTTTCTACTGTCTGTTTTTAGCGGCATAAAGCCGCTGCTACTGGCGCTGCTGTAAACGGTTATGTTCGTATATATATATATATATATATATATATCGTATCTATGCGTGCGTGCGTGATATCATCATCACCGTTACTGATAATAATAATAATGATGATGATGATGATGAGGATGGCGAAACCGAATCGCCAACATTCTAATCACAGTCAACACCATAATCATCATTATCATGATCGTCACCGTTGTTGTTGTCTAATTAGCATTAAGAACGCGTTGCTCTTGGGTCGTCTTCGCGGCGAACATCTTCCAAACATTTTCCTTTGCCACAACGTGAACCCTGGGTATCCTCAATCGTAGTCATATACCTACGTTTGTTTAGGATTATGTCGTTGGTGTATCCGGTTCTGTAGGCTGTCTGGAACATTATTGTTATTATCGTCGTCGTCGTTGTTGTTTTAGGTGATGTTGCTGTTGCTGTTGTTGTTGTTGTTGTTGTTGTCGGAGACACCTTCGTCATCGCTGAGGTTGCATGCGGTAATCGGCGCGCAGAGGTCAAGCAGATGGCTTGCGTGCAAAGGTCGAGCGCTTCACGTGCGCGTTTTGACTTCATTCTGCTGTTATTACTGATGTTGATGGCGTTGTTTTTCGATAAGGCTTAAGCGCCTACGTTGGCAGGGTTAGCTTTGTGTCATCGCGTACTCGGCATTGGCTCGCCGTACCAGCTACCGGAAGATCGGATCAGCTTCTGCACGGTAGCTGCTGGCTTGACACAAATGGAGTGGACGTCATTACCAGGTTCTGATACCATGTGTAACGGGAATATATCCATGCATATATGTTTTTACCTTATAAACCGCCTGCGTAGATAAACAGTATATATATATATATATATATAATATATATATATACACACTCGATTCAATGAGTTCCGGGACTCCCTTGAAATAAAATACGTAATGATGTCATAACAAAATTGATTAAAATTCGTTTGCAATATGTATCCCTTCCCGCGCCACGCGCGGTCACAAAGGCCGTGAAACTGTCTTGGGAAACCCATTTACTGGGATGCGATTAAGAGACGACGCTAATATTGGCCAGAATCGATGCCACGTCGTCAAAGTGACCCGCCTGAAGAGCAGGATTAACAAAACAAGGAGACAAGAGCAGGCTTGACAAAGACCATACAATCCTGCTGGGGTCCAATCAGGCAAATATGGAAAGCGTTCAAAGACTGTGACCCTTCTTGTTTCCAAGAGTAGATGAAGAAGAACGCTACTGTGGGCCTCCGCATTTGAGTCATACTGCAGACACCATTCGCCGTGAAGTTCCGGCCGAGAATTCTCGCGAGCAAGCGTTTTAGAACATCCACATAAAATATTCCTGTTCGGTCTCGACAGGAGGGATAAATTCCCGCTCGATATTCGAAAAGAGTAACGATCATGGCCTTCATTTTGTTTGATTTGAAAAACTCGCGGGCGCAGATAACACAACTTCAATTGAATTAAACTGCCCCCTGGCGAAACCAAAAGATACTGATAACTAAAGACGTTGCACTCTACGTAGTTTTAAAGGATGACGCCACTTGCTTCACTTTCGTCCCGAAAATGATTGAACTGGCTTTATATATAGGGGCCTTGTGAGTCCGTTTACTTGACCTCATAATGTGGTACATATATGTTAGGACACAAATATTAACGTCTTAGAAACTAAGCACTGTGCGTGGTGTATATATATATATATATATATGTATATAAACAACGTGTTTGTGCTTACATATATATATATATATATATATATATATATAGACAACGGGACTGAATTTTAGTCCCGGAGTATGACTCTGTTGTCATAAATATCATTCACTTTGTGCGTATGAGGGCTTGCTTTCTTTCGAAGGTCGTGGCACGATACATGTATAATATCACGCGTCATGCGGCACCTCTGGTTTACCTTTGGCATTTCTGGAAAACCAAGTGCTATTTTTATTTTTGGAGGATCATTTACTATATATGGGGGGAGGCTGCATCAGGAAGCAGTGAAGATCCAGATCCTGCCGTTTTTAGTTAAAGCAAAGCCTGTCACCTGCTGATTAAGGGGAACAGAAGGTAGTTACACAGCAACAAGCGATAACGTGATGTTAGAAGCCCAGGTCTCTGAGTGTTTACTGGCCCTTTTTCTGCCACTTCGGCTTATACGACAGCGATAACAAAAAAGCTGCCGAGTAATGGCAAATTTGTTGACCCGTATTACTTTTACTGTCGCATACATATATGTTTTCCGCGGCATAATTAGAGCTCCTTGTCTTTTTCTGACTTCAAATGTAAAAGGTAATAAACTTTTTATGATCACATTAAGTATGTTAGATAGCGCCTTTTTGTTCTCTCTCTCTCTCTCCCTCTCTCTCTCTATATATATATATATATATATATATATATATATAATCGTTATAAATCATGATTCCTGTGCACTAATTGGTGCCAAGGGGTGACGCTGTCAGCCACATGCAGTCACCAATCTGAGATATATATATCTATATATATATATAGAGAGAGAGAGAGGAAAAGGAAAGAACATTTTACTCTAAATAGAAATTTGATGCCCATATCTATTATAACAGCGGCTATGCTTTAATGGACGACGACAGTTACGACGTTTTTGTTCATACGCAAGCGGAATGAATACTGCTGACCTCCACCTTATGCATAAAAGTTAGGCTCCTTTCTTGGGTCTAATGGATGTATGCTTCTACATATATAGTCGAATTGGCATATCCATTCTTAATGAGCATCGCCTAGAAAGAACTTGTTGTCGTTATTGACGTCGACGTTAGCGATATGTATTAGTTTACCACTCATAGTAGAGATTTCAGTAAACTATATTGATATTAATATATACATTTGGACGTTCATGTGAAATGCAGTCATTAGTATATATATTATTTACCAAGCCCACCACATCGAAGCCACAAAGGCCACACAGTAGGCTAGTGAAGATTCGTCTGACTCGTTGCGCGTCCTTTTTGTTGCCGTTATTTGTCCCGTTGACGATTCACGTCTAGCTTTCTCATCTCTTTTGCTATGCAGGTACCATTGGCCGGACCAGTTCTCCTGGAGGCATTCATAACTCGGCAAGACCTGCATAAAATAGTAGGCCACCTTTCTGTGGTCTCCTTTGGATTGAAGCTTGAGACCCGATATATATATATATATATATATATACAAAGACAAAATGCATCTCGAATAGAGATGACACATTTGAATGTCTTTATATACGCATATATATATCATCAGCCTGAATGCTTTTGCGTTAATTTGCAAGCACTAATGAGTAAAGCTATATATATATATATATATATATATATATACATTACAGCATCAAAGAGGAACGTTCTTCGCAAGTAATACAAATAAGTATCATGCGGATTGGCTTTGAACTGCGTTTGTAGCATAATCGCGTAATTGTAACATGCGAGGTCCTCCATTGACAACCAGGCAGTACGAGTACCGTGCTGTGAATAAACCTTTTTCTGTTGGAGGCTTAACTGCAACGAAATACGGAGCGAAACAGGTGCAATTCGCGGCTTTGGATGAGAAAACGTTGCTAGAAGTCTAACCAGACACGCGTGCCAATTTTGAAGAGCATTTTGGAACGATTGAGACAGAATTCGCGGATTTTTGGGGCCGACTTGTAACCGTCAAGGAAGCCTAGATTCACCACTGCGCTCCAGAACCGGAAAATGCCGCCAGGGAATAATAATAATAAAAGAGAAAATAATCTTGACCGGAAAGGTTTTGTCGATCCTTTTCTGGAATGAAAAACGTACTCTATTAATTGACTACAGAGAAATAGCCCGGTTGCACGCAACACTCTTGGATCAGCTGAAGGAACGCATTCATAGCACTACGGTCCGTGACTGTGCAGTTCCACAGTGACAATGCGCCCACTCTCTTTTCACCATGGCCAAATTACGCTAACAAGAGTTCTAATTGTCGAGCATCCTCCACATTCCCCGGACCAAGCCCCGTGCGGTTAGTATCTGTTTGGAAGCCTCAGGAAGTCTGTCAGAAAGTAGATATCAGAACAACAATAATGTGATATAAGCCGTAGAAGACCTTTAGGTACAAAGATTCTAAACGTTTCGCTTGTGCTATGGTATTGAATATGGTTGGACTAGATGTGTTGAGCTTCGTGAGGACTTAAATGAACGGTAAAAGGTGCGTGATCTTTGTCCGTCTATTGCTTGTACTCCATGCTACAAATGCTGTATATATATATATATATATATATATATATATATGCGCCAGCGAGTTGGGAAGCAGCAACGGCAACATCGTTTTTGGCCAAACCGGCTCTCTTCTATTTCTTTTTTTGTTTTTCTTTCTTTCTCATTCTGGCTTGAGTCTATCTGCTACTATATATTTGTCGATGTTTTTCTTCCCCTTACAACTGTTAACTGTTTCTGCTTGCTCGGCGGGCATATTGACACAAGTCGCCGAATGGTGTACATGCTGCTCTAAAACGAAAAAAAAAAAAAATTGCTTCTTTCCGCTGCAACATCGATTATTGTTACTGTCATCGCTTTCGTCGTGGGTCGTAGTCTTGCTGTATGTATATGGTTTTGTACCTGAACGACGACGCAGCCTTCCGCCCGCCGGTCTATTCTCCGTAAAGGAGAACTATAGTACAGCCTACGAAAACAAACGCGTGCGTTCGACGGCAAAGACAGGATCGACGGATCGAGTCTCCTCGCTAGCAGCGTATTCCATTGCGGGCGGACGCATCGTTGCATGTTGTGTGCTATAAGGACCACCACAACCGCCAGTACCGATACCCCCAATACCCGCCTCCGATTATGATGATGATGATGATGATACTAATACGACTGAAGCGGCTACTTTAACATTTCCCGAGCCATCTACATGACTAACACTACTTGTACAATTACCAGTTCTTCTTTTCTTCGTCGTCATCATTGCGTTCTTCCTCTTTATTTGCTACCACCTCATCCACTCGTCGTGGTCATTGTAGTTCGCCCCATCGCGAAGGGCACGAGCGAGGGAGGGAGTGACCTTTCGAGCCAGCCTTCATGCAGCCAACCAACGAGAAGGGTTGAGATCCAGAGAGCTCATTCGCTGAGAACCTACTATCTTTGTTGATTCTCTACAAGAGAGACCACAAGCATCGCTTGCTGCCGCTGTCTTCTTGCTGTGATGCTGCTGCTGCGATTGGTGCCGCATCCATTGACGGCCAAAACAGGTGAAATTATCGCTATACCGCCGGACCGCGTCGCGCCATGGTTCTGGTTCGTCGTCGAGGCGATCGGGCGACTACAATGCAGCTACACTACATACGACAGGTGAACAAAGCAGGTTAGGTTACAAATCACTACTACTAATACAGCTGCTTCTGAACTTCTCAGCTAGAACCTAGTTAAACAGAAGCAAAAGCGCGGAAAATTGAGGAAACAGAAAAAGCCGTACTCCCGCCTTCCGCGCAGCTCTATAGTACTGGACGGCAGAAAGATCGCATAGACTCATCGCGCTCACGCTCACGAACACAGACCGTGCCTGTATTGGGGAGGATGAGAGATGGGGGGAAGTTGTCCGATGATCGGCGTTTTGTTCGGCCCCTGCTTGTCGTCGTCGTCGTTGTTAATGTTGTTGTTGTTGTTGCTGCTGAGTTCACATAGGACACAACAGCAGCTGCAGCAACGGCCTATTTCAATGGCGAAGCTTTTCTCAAGTGGTCGCAATAATCGGTCCTACAGCGCAGTAATTGTAGTTTTGCCGCTCCTTGGGGGGGGGGTAGTTCTTCCCCACAGTGGTTGTTTCGTTGGTCTAGCTATCGCTGTTGTTGTCATCATCCCCAGTTGGCATACACTTGTGCGTTCACTACGACAAAGGCTGTGAAGCCAGCTGGTGACCGCCGACGTCGATACGTAGGTCGCACTGTGTCGTCTGCCTACCCTGCCTACGCTGCAGGGTAGGCAGACGACACAGTGCGGCCTGGCCGCATTGAACTACATTAGCAACAGCAGGCGCTTTCCTGCATCACTGCCCTGCAGTTCGATCTACCATGACGAGCTGAAGTGGCTGCTGAAATACTGAAGTTTGCAGACCTCCTCACTAACATGCGACCGATAGACCAATTGCTGTTGATTGATGTTGCTGCTGCTGCTGCTGCTGCCACGGCTGCAGGAGTGCAAGCGATTTGCAGAGTTGCAATTTTTATTTCGATAGACTCGAGGACGTACAGACAGACCACCCTCATACAGGTAGGTACGCATGAGCACACATGAAGAAATAGAAAAATATGAAGATTGGAAGAAAACGCACAAGGAGAATAGAAGCCACAAACAAAGAAAAACATAGCGTATGTAGCAAACATCAGTTTTTAGTTGCCTGTCGCATGCATACTCGTTCTGCCCAATGTTCCATAGAGTACTCTCGCGCATTTGAACTTTGGTGTGCACCCCACTTTCCTCGAACGTCTGCATGCTTTTAGCGTCGCTACCTGATACCAATGGTTAGAACGACGACGGCGACGATGATAATGATAATCATCATTTGATTCATGAGTAGCCAAGCCAATTGGCTGACATACTAGCCCAATCCCGAAATTAGTTGACAAAACATAACATAATAGCTTTATTAACCGATGGTTGGTTTACAATATTGCGCGAACAGAGAAAGCACACATTCACATACACATATATTCATCACGGTTCTAAAAGTCGAGTCAACGGAACTGCTCTATCGCATTGTTGAAGGTGATATAAGTCACACTGTCTCCCGCAGAGTTTGCACAAGCATAACGAGGGAAATTTCATGGAACTTCTCTCGAATACACATCTTCATGTGGAAGCCATGTACAGCAAATCGTGCAATTAGGTGTTTATTCTCATAGTTTCAGCGCTTCCATAAACTACACGTCATTGCCTGGGTTTCATAAAAGAGCGGGTCGACAAGTTGATCTCCCAAAATGGGCCGCCGACCACAGCAGAAGGACTGCAGCAGCTACTGGAGGCTGCGAGCCTAGTGCAAAGGCCTCAGTACCAGCACCCACGCCGCAGGCGCCCAGTTAGTCCCAAGTACTGGTGGAACGAGGCCGTTGCTGGTCGCCGCCGTGCATGCATCGGCGCCTGGCGCCAGCTAACTCGGGCCAAACGTAGTCAAGCACCGGAGGGCAAAATAATCGACCTCCTAAAGAGGTACAGGGAGGCACGCACTCTCCTAAAGAGAGAGATTGCTAGATGTAAGGCCTCGTTTTTAAAGACACTAATAGGAGAGATTGATGGTGACCCGTGGGGCCGCCCCTATCGGTTTATCAAAGGAATTCCGGGCCTTCGAAAAGAAAAATACGCGTTCGGACGAGGAGCGCGCGACAACTATTTCATCGTTGTTTCCCAGCCACCCCACGTTCGACCGTTCACGCTTTCTGTGAGGCGCCACAGACCAAGTCCCGGCCGTCACCAGGCTAGAAATAATCGGCGCCGCAGCACGGATTAAGGTGGGGAAGGCCCCCGGACCCGACGGAGTCCCGGCCGCTGCCACAAAGGCCCTCCTACTAAAACTCCCAGAAGAGACTGCAGCGGTATTCAGCCGAGTTCTGCAGGAGGGAACGGACTGTAATCTCCGGACTGTAATCTCCGGACTGTCGGACTCTCAGTACGGTTTTCGACGCGGCCGCACAGTTCTCGGAGCTATAACCAAAGTGCAATCAAAGGCCGAGCTGCTGGAACAGATGGCGCCCAGGACTCGCGGGCTTCTGCTCGCAGTTCTCCTAGACGTTAAAAACGCGTTTAATAGTCTGCCATGGAGTACCATTCTTGAGGCGCTCCACAAACGCAAAGGTACCAGCTTACCTTCGCCGCGTAATCTCCAACGAACGGACTATTACGTGCCAAGGCCTTAAATTTAGTATGACGGCTGGAGTGCCGCAAGGTTCTATTGTCAGACCATTGCTCTGGAACGTGACATACGACGAAGTACTTCGTCTACAGCGCCTCCCACCTGGAGCCGAGCTTCTTGCTTTTGCGGACAATCTGCTTGTTCTTATTCAGGCAAGATCGGCCGATGAGCTGGAGTGGCATTCTCAAACGAAGTCCTCGAGGATGTGGCATTCTGGATGAAATCAGCGGGACTGACCCTCGCGCCGACTAAGAGTGAAGCAATACTTCTGGACGAAAGCGCTGCAGGTCTTTGCAGATCGTGCTTGAGGGGCATGGCATCAAGCCCTATGGCATCAAGCCCTATCCGTCCGATACCTCGGAGTCGTCTTAGAAAAAAGCCTTAAGGGGCATTCTCTCTTACAGCATGCATGCGGGAAAGCACTTAAGGCGGCCAACAACCTTGGTCGTCTAATGCCCAACACCTACGGCCCGCGCCAGTCTACACGCCGTATTCTTATGTCGGTGGCGGAGTCCATTGTCTTATACGGTGCCCCAGTCTGGCCAAAGGCCACGCTTGCAACGGCCTCACAGACGCATGCTTCGAAAAGCGCAACGGGTCCCGGCTCTGCGCATTATCAGCGCATACCAAACGGTGAGCACGGAAGCGGCCCTGTTGCTAGCTGGCACTGTGCCATGGGATTTTAAGGCCGAGGAACGACGTCGACTCTGGGAAGATCCGACACGAAGCAAGGACGTTGAGCGACAGGCAACGCTAGATAGTTAGCAAGAAGAGTGGAACAACATTCAGAGCGGATGCCCTGGGGCACGAACAAAAGCTCTCCTCCCAGTATAAGGGCATGGATTGGTCGCCCTGGAGGGGAAGTAGACTACTACATCACGCAAGTGCTCACGGGACACGGGGAGTTTCGCTCCTACCTTTACCGAATAGGGAAGGCAGTGAGCCCAACATGTCTCCACTGCAACCAATTGGTGGACGACACACCCGAGCACACGGTCCTGTTCTGCCCCGCCTGGAAGGCCCAGCGCCGACTTCTGCAGAATCTTCGCGGCTACACTTCGTCGACTTCATCTGGTCTTCCTGCTCTGGTCGCAAGAATGACAACTTCACAGTGTGATTAGTGCATAATCGCGACCGCCATCAGGAGTGTTCTAACCGAGAACGAGCGGGTTAACCGCATGTCGACGCCCTCTCTGGCTACGGAAGGGCCGGCGCGATCAGTAAACCGGGCTATTACACCCCCCCCCCCCCCAGTAGTTTGTAGTAATGCGAACAGCACTTCCCTGCTGGGGGGGGGGGTAGGGGGACATGAGTTGGGTTGGAACCCCACCCTACGGCCCACACTTGCAGTTGCAATCCTGCTGTGGTGACCGTGTGTGCGCCCTGCATTTCCCAGTTAGTCCCCCAAAAAAAAAGAGCGGGTCCATCCTATTCTTTCCATTCAGACATGTACTCCTTGAAAGCTGCCGTTTTCGGTAACACGTGTATTTTTTGTAAATTCTCAACAAATTGCGGAGTCGACGCCAGTAAGTTGACAAAGCAAGCTAATGCATGGTGGCCACAGACGAATATAATTGGCGCTAGATGACGGGTAAGGTGTCGGGAAGCATTAATGGATTTTGTACTGAGTGACTTGACATAAGTAATATCGAAAGCTGTCGGCGTTAAATGCCGACACCCATAAGCAGTCAACAGACCCTGACAATGATGTGTACACACAAACAGTAGTTCTACGTCGAAAGGTAATAAACGCACCCATCAGGCGTGTGAACACCAAGATGATCTCTAACTGGCTGACCTATTGACATAGATTACTTGCGCGTCATATCATTTTCGTTATGTGGCAGTTCATACAGCAGACTGCCCTACTCAATAACCTGATCGTTCTAGTCAATGCCAAAAGTAGAAGAGCTTCTCTTTTGCAGTTTTTGCAGGGTTTGCAATACCATAACCACTTTATTGATACAGATTTTTTAGAAGAAGACAAAATTATTTAACAGAAGGCATTCTAGAAGAAGCAAACCATTTAACAGAAGAAACATTTAACAAATACGTAAAACGGGTTTGTCACCTAAGCATATCAAGCTACTAGAACATAGAAAAAATACTTTCCCATGTTTAATCTATATACTATTCGCAAGTTTGAATGATTTATGTAACTGTACTCATATTAAAGCTTTACCCACAACTATGTAAGTACAATAGTGTGTTACGGACATTCTAAAAGCGTAATTGTGACCAAGCAAAACCGAATCAGGTGAACTATAGTTCCGGACAAATATAGTGGGAATACAACATGCAGCCCACATCTCCGTAAAACAGTATTATACAACAACGTCTAAATAACAACTGTGGCTATGTTTGACCATCACTGATGGAAAGTAAACACCGCGGTTACGAAACTCGCATTACGTTGTTTACGACACAACAATGGATGTACAGGCGATGCTTTAGAATTACGTCTCTGCCTAACAAATATCCACAGACTACCTTTAGAGAGCTGTATACCGATGGGATTATACAATGCGCACGCATATATATAGTTAACGGACACGGAGGAACCCACGCATGATGAAAACCTGTTAGATCAATACCGAGTGCTTTTGACGGCAGTTATACAAGTGCTTTAAGAGACGGTATTACACAATGGTTGTTGTTGTTATTTGAATAGCCAAATAGACGTTTTTTTTGTGTAGGAGCGATGCATTTACGCGCACAGCGGATGTTACGGGGTAGTGTAGGGCTTGACCCGTCTTGTTAATACCACCGGCAGTATACACGCAACTCGAATCTGTTTTTGAACTATACATAATGCGCTTGCGTGATTCGAGCAGATGCTAATTTTAGCTGGAAGACATTATCATTTATATATGTTGTCTCTACTCAGCCCCACCGCAGGAGGCCGCGTTTGAAATCACTGATGCTTCGAAAAGCTCATAGCAGTTCAAAGCTCTGATTCCGCAACTCAAGCCAGTGTCAGGCGGTTTGGCTTAAAGATGCAACATACCTCAAAACTGTCCTTTGTATGGTCAATTGTATTGGCTTACTACACGCACATAACAGCGCCCCTACGGCTATAGCTCTGCCTATGTCTCTAATTATGAGTGTCTTCGTCTGAGGCGAAACGAGGGCCAAAACAGCTACACAAAGATTTCCTGTCATTTCTCTGTCTGACTGTCCCGCTTATCAACCCTCTAACCTCACCTTAAGAGGTTGTTTACGGCACTTCTCTTTACATGCATCTCTAGGCCTCCAAGACCCAGCTTCTTGCACAAGTTGCAAACCCTCTAAAAGAAACTGCGCTTTCCACGATTTTTACCAATGAAATTGGCGGAGTTTTTAGTATTTCAACAACAGGTGCGGTTCGTGCGTTCGTTGCACTTTCAGCCTATAGTACTGGCATTAAATCTACCCGAGGATAGCAAACCTCACCAGTGAGCATCTTCGCATGAGCGGATTTATTCACCTTCAGGAGAACGGCTACCACAGGGCAGGAGATGCGTATATAAGCAAAACATACTTATGACACTTGTACTGCTTTGAGTTCCTACTATGGGGATCTCGAGCCCCCGACGTACTGGCAACCACGCTGTAGCAACTATTTTTCTCTTGTCGTACAACTAAATGAAAAACTTAAAATTATTTTCAAAAAGTGCATACTTTATATATGGTGTGTGTATATGGGCGTGCAGCTCTGCACAAACTCTTGCTCTGAGTTGTTGTGTACACCGGCATTTCCGGCCAAGCAGAACGCAAGAATTAAAGTCTCTGTCTTGTCATGCGTTACATCCCCTACATTCCCCCCCGCCACTCGCCGACTTCTGTAATCAAGCTCGGCCGCTGTAGCTGGTTACTAACAACATACTAAGGCTTCGACAAGGACAGAGAAACTTTTAAACGTGGCGCAAATTATAGCTGACTGTCTGCTGCTGCTTATGATAATAATGTTGAGCTGTAATTGCAAAGGCGACAGGAACAACAACCACAACAACAACAAAGGTACCGCCCGCGGCATCGACGGCAAGGACATCTTCAGTGCACCTCAGCATATGCGACTCAGCGACTTCGACGTGGCCGGCGTATCTGAATCTCGAAATGTCAGTTTTTCTTCTTCTCGTCGTTGTTTGGTTTGAGCTCGCCTTCTCCTTTTGCCCTGAGCCCACACTCTATATCTGAATCCACACACCGTGTGTCTCTCGTTGTTTCACCGTGTGTCTCTCGTTGTTTCACCGTCCGTCTTATACCCGGCCATTGGCGACGGGTAGCTGCTGTTGTTCTGCGTCGAAGACACTCCTGTGCTCTACTCGTGAGACCTGTGTGCGCTGAAACTGACTGAGCAAATCGGAACCAAGGCAACAATCACACCAGCAGCAGCAACAACAACAACAGTCTATCTTATGCTCTCGCCCTCTCGCTACGATCCATCGACTACGACTCCGCTGATTAGCTGATGCCGTCCTGCTCATCGTCTGTCCCACCTTGCAATTGAAATTGTGAACCACTTCTGACTCGTACAAACGGGTCACTCCAGAAACTCCGGTCTGATGCCGCATGGAGACTGTACATCGAACTAAGTGCTGATTGTCCACTCCGCCAGTTACCTTTCATTATAAACAAAAAGAAAAACAGCTCAACGGGCAGAACAATGGACTCTTCTCGGCTGTCGCATGTTTGGCGTTTTCAGCTACATGTATATATATATATATATATATATATATATATATATATATATATATATGTGTGTGTGTGTGTTGTACCTACCGATTTCTAACTACCAGTTGCGCTCGATCCGTACGACAAAATCGAATCTAACAACTGGAACACGACACGTAATAACAGATCGTAACCTGCTGTTAGCTACATTAGCTACGTAATGATAGCCTATGTAGTGATCGCTCGTCTGATTTTTCATTAAGTAAGCCCTGCGCAGAGAGATCGACAAAAAGAGAGTCCGCCACAGTGAGCTTAGGAAGAACTTGTGCCGGTTCGTGGATCTGGAAGCGATCGAGAAAGCATTTTCAGTCATTGCACTGCCCAATATTTAATGGTCTTCTTACTTGGAGCCTGCTGACTCACCTAACCACCAGTCACCCCGGTAATGCAGGCATGGGTCTATTGATGAATTTTATGCTACTAAAGAAGACCTTTGAGACATAGCTTGACACTCAGGTTAAGCATTAAGCGTCAACAGTCGTTTTAAGCACTGCTTTTGGGATTGTGCTTCGTCATTCAGCTTTTTATTCCGCATGCCAGACTCCTAAAAAGCTTGACATTTTACTGCAAACAGGTATCTTCCTCACTTAACAAGACAAATAGGTATTGTCTCCACTTTTACTGCGTGTTAACGGAGCCATAACATGTATATTTGATTAGATGTCACTTATACACTTCAAAACTTTCAAATAATAAAACTTATAGGGGACTTAGCGGTTAAGCCAGCATAAACCACAGTATGCGTTCGCAGTTCGGGTCTCGTCGGCTAATTGCGTATAATAATTTCCGTATTTTGTGCTTGTTCTACGTTAGCTAGTGTAACTTCCTCTCTAACCTTCTAGACAATGTACATTGTGTTACCATTTTTTATTGGTAGTATTTGTTTTTTGTATGCTGATTAATTCCGTTCGGCTGGTAGTATGTGGTAAGTAGTGTACCAATAAGCAGAAAGTCGTTAAATCTTTACCAACCGCGTCTACGATTTTTTTTACTTTTCCTTTACCTATTGTTGTTGCTTGTCGTTCCCGTTATTGTTGGTGTCGTTGTCTCTCCTATTGGCGTTGTTACTGCTGCTGCCGCTGCTAATGCTGTTTATAGCTGTTTTTCTACATTGCTTGTCTTGCTTTTATTGTTATCGTCACATGCGTAACGGACTCTGCTCTTGTAAGAGCACAGCGATATAGCATATGTCCGGTTGGGAAATTAGGGCGTTAGTTGGGTGTCGTAAGTGGGGAGGACGGGGGGTGGGGGGGGGGGGGGGCAGCAGAAAGGCCAGGGACAACACCGAGATTCTATGCGTAGCCGGGCTGGCAACTTGCTTTCTCGATTAGAGTAAAGCCACTTCAGAAGTGGAGCAACCAAGCGGGCTCACGAGAAACGGCAACCGGAAGACAGTCAGAGGCTTCCGTCAGTCAGCCAGTGGCGTACTCGTGGGGTAACCCCCCCCGCCCCCCCCGACAGAGAGGACCCCCCGAGAGAGAGACGTACTATGAGTTTCGTTTGCATCATAAGGGGGTGGGGAACGCATGAACTATGATGCGGGACGAAAGACTCATTGGCAGAGGGGAGAAACACGGGAAGGGGTTATTTAACAAAAGTTTTGTGTTGACTGCTCCCTTGACGGCGCGACTTCCGACGAACCGAGGCAAGGCAAACAAGGCGGACAGGAATAAGAAAACAGGGCTTAGGGATGCAGCGTGCATCGGATTCAAATCGCTCGTGAATTTGAAAACGGACGTGCCGCCTAAA
>QVRM01000118.1:0-73330 GCA_003439945.1 Dermanyssus gallinae | reverse complement strand
CTTGTTGTCTACCCGCCATAGCACCGCATTTGACAATGAGTAATTTAAAAGTCCTAGATAGAGGGAGGCTTGCTTTGTCAAACGTATATTGGGACTGCCTAAAGACGCATATGCCACACTGATTTAGAACTATGCGGCGAAAGAACACGGAGACTTAATTCTCAACAAGGCCCCTTTCAACACAGAAAGCATTGGATTCCTACCGAAGATCCAGAGAATCAAGAAACATACAGTTTGCCATTGAAAATTACACTGATGGCCAGCATTTTGTGTTGATAAATTGAACGGAAGCCGCCAACGGAACCGCACAATTGTGTGCCGAATGCATGGCACGGATACCACCATTTTATGTGCATAGAGCCAAATTGTTTTACCATTGAAGAATGCGTATGTAGTTTTGTGGACAGTCCGATATTGGGCGGCACCACATGCTTGTATATAAGGAAAATTGTTGGAACCTCCCTAACAGCCAGAGTTGATTATATAATGTCAGACTACACTGTTGTATTGGTACTCTAACTACCAATTATGGTGAATAATCATGAATATTATATACAACGCTAGAGTCAGATTCGTAGGGCCGATTGATACCGGCCCGCAGTTGCGACATCTTAGCCAGATATTAGACAACGTCATTGTCTTATGAGAATAAGTCTTATTTACTATGAGGTTTTCTGGTTTAATGCAAGATCGATTTGTCTATGATATGGTTGGAAGGTAATGCATCATCTCTCTCTATTGAGACATCTGTGCTCCCCTTTTTTTTTCGATCATGGTCGATTTTTATTTCCCGGCATTCACCGTGTTTAAATTAAGAACCATGAAAACCAATTTAGGAGTGGGCAGTCTGGGGCTCGAACCCAGACCTCCCGAATGCAAGGCCAAACCTTCTGCCACTAAGCCATCTTGCTCGGTAAATATAAATGCCTTACCAAACATTTCAAAACAAATCTCTGTCTGCCACTTAATCGAAGGGATATTAGCGCCAATACTAGATTATATGATCTAAGACAACATTGAATCGCTTACGTTTTATCTTGACTTGTTGCAATTTCTAAGAGCTGGTGCAAAAATGGTACAAAAGTATGTACAATATGGATGTAAACTCTTAGCGCAATCTTGAAAACTAAATACTCGAGAAGGAGGAGTTATCTTATATATAAATGAAAAACTGCCATATAATAAAATACCTAAATATACAAATGGAACTGGAGCCATTCAAGCGAT
This sequence comes from Dermanyssus gallinae, assembly GCA_003439945.1. NCBI lineage: Eukaryota > Metazoa > Arthropoda > Arachnida > Mesostigmata > Dermanyssidae > Dermanyssus > Dermanyssus gallinae. Next base: position 72,103 of record QVRM01000118.1, on the reverse strand, counting down.
AGTTTGCCCAACTGAATTCCAAGGGCGTGGTGTTGTCGTGATAACACTTTACAATAGCGACGGTAACTTGAATAATTTCAAGCTAGCGTTAGACACAGTACATCTAGATCACCCAACAGGCATCTTAACACTTATTTTAGGGGATTACAATATCGATATACTGAAATCAAATTACACAACTTCCGAACTCCTTCTCTACATTGGGTCGCATGGTCTCCGCCCACTCCTGAAAACCATAACTCGTCCTTCTGACAAGGCAGCTGTCTGGACAATATACTAATCCGCAATGGCAAACACATATTGAACAAATTATATGGAGCAGTCGATGTTTTCACACCCGATCATCGACCAATTTTGGCGGCATTTGGATGGTTTAGCTCAAGTAAGCTGGCCCGTTATTTTCACCGGTGACTACAATCAGCCGGGAAGAGACTGGACCACAGGGGGCCAAAACTTTTCTGCGGAAACTAAGGAATACATCTTCAGCTCCTTCTGTTGTTCTGCTGGACTTGTGCAACTTGTCACGGTCCCCACCCGGGGACAGAACATACTGGATTTGCTATTGACAGATAATGAAGAATTAATTACTGATATCACTGTCGGTGAATCTCCAGTAAAGTCCGACCGTCTGGCTGTATCCTTTAAAATATCCGCAAAAAGACAAGAACGTAACGATGATCCATCCTTGAATATCTAAGCTGATTATAATGCAATGGCTGCCACCCTAGCAACCACCAATTGGCGTCTCTTTTTCGCACAATGCCAATCAGTGGAAGCCCAGTACTGTTATTTCCTAAATATCATGTCCGTCCTTGTAGAAGGTTATACTCCGAAGATGATGCATCGATCATCTCCACTACAGTTTTCTATGGACAGAGCTACTCGAAAACTGAATAGCAGTGCACCCTCCTCTCAAAGCCATAAACGCCTCTCGCGTAATTTAGCACGTACAGCATTGCGTTGTCGGCGCTTGGAGGAAAGTAATCTGAATATCCGCGATGCAAGGAACTTCTTTCGATATGCTGGCCGGCGTCTTAAACTACAGTCCGGAGTAGCGCCGCTTATACATGAAAAGGGCACCGCAGTCGAAGATGGACACAAGGCCGAGGTTCTGCTGAGCTACTTCACAAGTGTCCACATGCAGCCTCAAAACGTCTCCATCACGAGAATCAAGCAAACGGCACACACACTCAATGACATTGAATTCCATCCATTTTCATCGTGCTCAAAACTTTGAAATCTGCAGCGCAAAAGCACATCTACGCTTGATAGGCTACCACCTATTATAGTCAAAGAACTGGCCGAGTTTCTAGCCGAGCCGCCGGCAATCATTTTCACCCGGTCCTTCGAAGATGGCGAAGTTCCCACCGTTTTCCGTGAATCCATTGTCACACCTGTGCACAGAAGGGCTCTAGAGCAACTGCTGAGAGCTACCGACCTATTGCCCAGTGTGTCGACGTGATTTACAAGCTTTATGCCGACAACCTAAAGATATATTTTTTTTTTCTGGGAGGTTTCGGTAATGCATGATGCACATGCGCCACTAGCAGCCTGCGTGACTAGTGTGAGACTCGCAAACCCACTAAATCCGGATTCCTCCCCACCCCCCCAGGCTCGGTATTACTTTGGCATTACATCGAAGCCGTGGGAGAGGCGTCCCTGCCGTTCTCCTTCAATCAGCTCTACCCCTGACTATCATCCCGCATGTCTACCTGCGGTTGGATAGGGGGATGCCATTTTGTAATCCGTCCTGTGAGGGTGCGTCGAGACCATGAGGGCCTGGCTGCTCCCCAACCCCTCCCCCCTCCCTCGGCTCCTCGTCTCGACCACTCTCCCGAGAGACCCGCTCAAACCTCTCCCGCCTGGCCGTTTCCTTGGCTGTCTTGAGTGTCAAAACAGCGTCGAACAAGTTCGTCGCCTCCCTCCATGCCTCCGCCGAAGTCATCATATGGGAGACCACCTCCTTGATGGGTCGGCCTCTCACAGCGGTTGGTGCTGCGTCCCGTGCTTCCCTGAGAGCATCACACCGCAGAACAGTATGCTCTACATTGTCCGTTTCTCCAGAGTCGCACAGTACGCAAATATCGCTGATGGCCTTCTTGATCCTTGACAGGTAGCTCTGGAACTGGCCGTGTCCGGTCAGAACCTGAGTCGTCAAGTAGGAAAGCTCCCCGTGTCGGCGGTCATACCATGCCCTGAGGTCCGGTATCAGACTCTTGGTCCAGCTCCCTGTGGTCACACCGGGTCTTACCTGCGCCCATTCCTCATGCCAGGCCGATATGGTGGCACTCCTGGCCCTGGTGAGATCCAGACCTTCGTCTAGATACATTTTACTTCTTTCAGCCACTAGGAGGTCCCATGGCAGCATTTTGGCTAGGACCAGGCTTACCCTGATTGCCAGCGTTCGTTGGGTCGACCTTAGTGTCCCCCTATTTTTCGCCGTCCGCATTGCCATGTCGCCCCAGACTGGGGCTGCGTATAGCGCCGTTGATTCGGCCACCGAGGCCAGGAGCCTTCTTTTCACCTCAGCCACCCCACCGACCCTAGGCATGATCCGCGCCAGGTTCAGGGAGACCCTTTGGGCCTTTTCGGCCACATACTTAACGTGTGCCGATCCGGTCAAGCCAGTGTCTAGCATGACCCCTAGCATGACCTAAAGATATACATTGAAGTTAAAGACGACAAATACAAGGCCGAGTTACAGAAGGCAATTGATGCCGTGCTACTATGGGCCCACTTGAATAGAATGGAAATATCCATTTCTAAATGAGTCGTGCTGAAAACAATCAAGGACGACACTTCATATTTTATGAACGGCCATCTTATACCTGAAGTGTCAATATACAAAGACCTAGGTGTTACATTTGATTGCCAAATGAATTATACTTCTCATATTGCCGAAGTTGTAAAATCTGCGTCTCGGCTATGCAATCTTATTCTTAGAGCGTTTATCGGGCATGGCCCAGCAATGTACATAAAACTGTATAATACGCTTGTTGTACCAAAGTGGACATATTGTTCACACGTGTGGGCGCCCTTTTATAGAAAAGATGTAGAGCTGCTTCAGCGAATGCAGGATAAATTTGTCAAACGAGTCGCGTGGCGCTGCAATGTAATCCGCGAGAGTCTCGTACTTCCAACCGTGAGCGAGTACCAAATGCAAGACTTTTTAAACAACTAACCCGGAGTAACACATTTAGTACCCGTTTCACATTACGTCCAAATAATCTACGTAGTAGTGTGTCAATTACTCCACCGGAAGTTGCTAATGTCGAAGTTGTGAATAACGCGTTTGCATGGAGAGTTTCGCGACGTGCCCATGAGTGTAAAGACTACTATGTGATTTTGACACCCCTTTTTTAATAAAGGAGACTTTGTTTTGTATTGTATTTACTAGGCTAGAAGGTACACCTTGTGCGAGAACGCAAACTAAATTTGAACCGCGCAGAAACTTCAAGAAAAGATTCCACCTAGAATTTCAGCAGACACTATCTACAATGCCCTGGTTTGATATAATCACCAGTAACTCTGCACAGACAAACGTTTCTATTTTCTGTTGTAAACTAAACAATATGTACGAGAAGAACTAAACAACCTGTAAGAGGACTTCCCTATTCAGCCCATACAAACGAAGCCAAACTACGCACGAATTACGACTAGTGGTATGATCAGGAACTCATACAGATTAGATTAGCTAAGGACAGACTAGCTAATAAGGTTAAAAAGTAGAATAGTTTATATGATAAGTTGAGGCTTAATAAGCTTTCAAAAATATATAATAAAACAAGCGCTCGAAATGAGAAGCTCGAAATAAGAAATTCTATGCGGACAAATTTAACACCTCTACACTCCGCAAGAGATTGAAAATTATTAACATTGCCTTTTGGCAGAAATACACAGAAAGAAACTATAATGAAGTCGATTAACCACAACAACACACCTACAACTGATTCTGCTGAGATACTCGAAGTGCTCAACATAAACTTTGCAACAATGGGTTCTAAAACAGCTAACAATTAATATGGGGCAAAGATAACTGAATACAATTACAAAATTAATCAATTATATCCTCATAACCAAGATATTCTCGCTAAAAAAATTACTTTTAATGGAATTACTCCAAGGCAATTATACTAAAATCAAGTAAGCTTGAAGCAAACATGGGAGGTTGTCAAGCGCATATTCCTGGCAAGCTTAAAAGCAATACATAACCTACATATCAAATATTTTGGCAGCTATCTTCAACCAGTGTCTTACACAAGAGGTATGCAAGGCATAATTAAATTATGCAATAATTACACTAATATTTAAACGGGCAGATAAAAAAAAGCAACTAACAATCGACCTATAGGTTGCATTTCTAGCGAAATTGTTTGAGTCAATTGTCAATGATCAGATTCGTCTATATCTTGCCAACGCACGCTTTATTAGTCCGATGCAAAATGGCTTCCGTGGAAAATGTTATACCAATTTAGCTCTGACACATCTCCAGGAATTTATAACCAAAAGCTGAGAGTTCAATCAAATAATTGCTGGTATCTTTGTCGATGTTCATTTGACTCAGTCGATAAAAATATCCTTACCATTAGATATATAGGTTTTCTTATTCTCATAAGTGATTTACATTTGTACAGAGGTTCACAGCTCCTCGAAGCCATCAAAGGCTAGTATGGAGTGTTTATGTTGCATATTTTCTTATAATTTTATTTATTGTCATTATAATTATATTATTATCGTGTTCGGCTTATATTAGAGTAAGGTACCTAAATAGTATCGCTTAGCACTTTGTTTGAATATTGTCAAAGAAGAGGTTGCGCGCACATCTGGGGGGAGCTTGTTCCAATATGTGGCACCGAGATTTGATATTGAGAAACGAGATTGGTTACATGAAGCTGCAGACATGATGAGAAGTTGTGTGTGTGATACCCTTGTGTTCATGGTGAATGTCGAATGGAAAAGATTAAGCAAATTGGGATGAAGTCCCATTAAGATTTGTTTGATCTCAGTTACGACAGACACCTCTATTTGCAAAGGGTAAGGCTGAATCGACATCTCTACGTATTTATAACGCATGGATTCCCATGGTGGATATCCCAATATTACGCGCAAGACTCTTCTTTGCAGGCGATGTAACGGACATAAAAAACGCATATAAGTCATTCCAAATATTTCAACTGCAGATAACTATGAACGTAGGCGTAGTACACGGCAAGTACATGGCAGAATATTACGGCTCTTGAACAGGGTAGCGATGCTCCCTACAACTTTTTTCGAATGTGATCTGTATGAGCTTTAAATGACAATCTGGGATCCAAGACAACGCCTAAGAATTTTGTCAAAATGCTAAGAGTGTGGTTTCCGCATTTGAATGTCTTATGGTTCATACTTAGGACACCTCTAGGCGATAAGAACTGGATAACACCGGTCTTCGACCAATTCACGGACAAGCCATTACCCTTAAACCAATTTGAGAGTCGCTTAAGGTCTTCTTTAATCATCTGCTGTACCTCTTGTGGGGAATCGCCCACAAGGAGTGCTGTGGTATCATCAGCAAATAGGGTCAGTCGGCCGTGTTTTGATACTTCAAATATATCGTTGATAATTATATTAAACAGCAGTGGGCCGCCGATACTCCCTTGAGCCACTCCAACTGATATGCTCTCGAGATCTGAAAACTTCTGCCCAATCCTAATTAATATGCTCACACAACTCAATTTCGCTGAAGGTCCGATTGTACTGTTTAATTCTTACTGAAGCAGCAGGGTACATATCACCAGAAGCGGCGACAATTTATCGTCTCCATGCTCTCCACACCTCGGTACATCACAAGGGACCAGCCTCTCACCGACACTATTCCTAATATTTATTAACTCTTTCTTAAAGGCTAGTGAACTTAAGGCTATACCTTTTGTCGATTACATTATTTTTCTTTGCCCAATTTCCTTACAAAATCAGACTAGCGATGTTGAGTACACAAACGACCAACTTAAACTTAACTTAAATTGGTGCCCAAACAAGGCTGTGTTTAAATGTTAGGAAAACAAAAATGTTGATTTTTACTTCATGACGAAGATCAATAAACCGACAAATAGCCATTAAACTCGATAATACTAATATCCAACAAGCATTCGAATATAAATGCTTGGGTGTAACCGTTGACCCATCACTAATGTATCAAGATCACATAAATACCTAATAATGTGCCCCAATTAAGCAAACTAAGAAATATTAGCGTATCCCCCGATGTGATGTTGGTTATATATAAACCGTTATTCCTCTCTTACATAACATTTTGCTTACTACTTCGGGTCAACGCTTTCAATACTTACACATACATTACAGGTTGCACAGAATAAAGCCTTAAGGGCCATTTTGGCTACAGATGGCTATCTCATCATTATGATAATCACAAACTACTTAAAATTCCATCACTTTACAATTTTGAATTAGGCATTCTTGCGTGTAAAAACTTTCGTGGCATGTTTCCTCCAGATTTATCGTTTTATTTGACTTCCAACACCAACAGGAATCGCAACAGCCCACCTCTAAGAAGACCCAATACGTATCGTAACTATAGACTTAAATCGCCGGATATGACCAAAATATTGAACACTCTCGATAACGAATTGCGGAATGTAGATCACTTGAGTTAGTCAAGGAAAAATGGCATCATAAATTACACAATGAACAATGCCTCAATCGATAAGACATTTCAACGATATTATTATTATTTTTTTTTCAAAAGATGAAATTATAATGATCATTATCATCACGCATTTGTTTAACAATTTTTTTTTAAAATGAGGGTTAAATATTGTTACGTGCTATTGCAATTATTATTATTATTATTATTATTATTATTATTATTATTATTATTATTATTATTATTATTATTATTATTATTATTATTATTATTATTATTATTATTATTATTATTATTATTATTATTATTATTATTATAAAGCATTTAATGATGTTTCAAGTATATGAACAAGCATTTTATCATTTTGTGTAATATACAATATCTGAAATGCGTTCGTATAGCCATAACGTTAAACGATTGGATTGAATCTTCTTGAACATTCGACATCGATGAGTTTCTACTCGTCCTCTTCGCTGATTGGTCGGTTCAAACTACGCATTAACACGGCGTGCGTTGTCTCCGGCGGTGCTGCCGCTGTTGGACGACGACGACGACGATGTTAGAGTTATGGCGCCACGAGTCGGCGGAGCACGTGGTGGCCGCGTGGTTGGATTACCGTCATACTGGCCAAAACGGAAACCTCATTACAATATTACATACTTAAACAAATATGTATGCGATCGTTGCAATTAACACCTTACAATGCACCGTGTATTACTTATAGCTTCAATATCATAACACGATATTCCCTTGGGCATTGGAAGTACCTTTAACGTTGTTTGTTTTTATTGTTGGTAGTGTTTTGCCAAATTTTTAAATCAAGCAGTACGCTAATATGGGACTGCCTAGAAGTACCTAACAAATACTATAATAAAATGACCTCGTCATTTCGGAACTGTTCGCAAACTTCTTATCAAAGCATTCAAGTATATTTGACTAATAATGCTTTGAATTTGTGTCACTAATTAATGATGCGTTATGACGTACATACATATTACATGTGAAAAACACCGTCGACTTTTTTAGTCCCTTTCTTTCCCTTTCGGTCCCGCCCTATGTCTAACACAAGATATACGCACTTCTCCTGCATCACCAGAAGAGCACACATGAAATTGAGCACCAGAAAAGCACTTTCTCTTGCTGTCTCAGGATTTGTTTTTAAATTATGTTCCTTAGTAGAACGATACGCTAAATTCAAGGCAATAGATACATTTGCACAAAGGCTTTAGAGAGCATTTGAGGAAAATTAAGCTTCAACCACAGTATCAGGAGAGTAAATAGTTAGGCTCTTTTTTAAATTCTAAGGAAAGTACAGCCACTGTATTTTAAATTAATGTAAAGTTAAATCTAATGTAAAACAGACAAGATAAAATATCTCGATTATCAGGAAGGTTGTCGACTACATGATGAGAGAAACGTGGAGATAGGCGACGAACTTGGTGATGAGTTGTAAAGTAACCTCACTGCTTCTGAAACGAGCGAGAGCTGTATTCTAGAAGCAAACAAACGCACATCTAATAGCATTGGTTAGATAAAAGCGCACAAAATCGGTCCACGAAAGTGTTTGCATGCATAGGGGTGTTTCATATGAGAAGAACAAAATAGTGTAGCCACGTTTGTTGAAGAATTTCTTTGATGTGAACTTTGGAATAATTCTTGTAAGTGTGCCAACTACAAGTGGTTACACATGTGATTCTTAAGATACTCTCTGCGTGCACACAACAACGAGAAAAACGCGTGGATAGAGAGCTACTTATCCTAAGTCTAGCAACGTCACGGTGACCATTTTGTCCGCATTAACTAATACTTCAAAGATGTTCTACGCTGCGCTCGGCCCGTCTGAAACAACCTCTATCTAATTGATTTGAATGCTATTGCTAAATAAGCAAAACATTTACTCTGCATGCCGTAGCTCTTAAATTTACGAAAGGAACTAGTGTGATACTATTCATATTACTCCTCGAAGTAGATCAATCATTTACATATTTTCTGCAACCTATTTTATACGAAGCCAGAGCCATATACGTAAGCCCGATTGAGACCGGCCCGCCAATCGCTACACCATGGTTACGTGGCCACTCCTGATCTTTCGATATAAAAATTAAAACAAGTTGGCCACGACAATAGCCAAGGCTGCAGAGTACATCGCTGCCTCAAAAACTAGCGACGGCTGTATTCTAAAACAAAAGCAGAAAAACACGTGCTGGAAACTTACTTGAAGGTGGGGAGTGAACTTTAAAAAAATCTCTTAAGTACGCCAACTGCAAGGGGTCACACTTATGATTCTTAAGCTGCCCTCTTCGGGAAAAGAAAAGCGTATATGAAGAGTTATTTACTAATCCTAATGCGCTCGCAGCATCTAGAAGCACCGATAACTGAACTCAAAACCTCAGCTCCTCGCTCTCTCTTAAAACGACCCTGCTAATATGTTTAATTGACACAGTCAATCCTGCTACTACTGGTAACGGCTAACAACGTGTCATCTTAACTCTAGCAAAGGGAACATGTATGATACTATTTATATTGCTTCACAATAGAGATCCACACCTTACGCCTTTATAGAAGTGTGTATCACGCCAGTGTCACATACCTGCTCGTTCATACACATACATACGCACACAGCCAAAGAATGGATGTGATGGACAACATCGTTGTCGTTTGTCTAAAGAGTGCTCATGTCGGGTGAGAGAAAACTATAAAATGCGACGCCGGACCGACACTGAATCCTTTCGTGCTGTGCGTGCATACCGATAGTGTGTTGTCCGGTTGTTGTGTGTTGCTTATGAATCCGCAGTGAATCTATCGGGTTAACATCACTGTCGAGTCGCAGTACTCACGAGAAGCTACGCGTTGCTTGATTTGTACCGTGTAACGTTGTGTGTTTGTTTCGCTCGTTTCATCGGTTGTTCATCCCTCGATACTTAAGTTGAGCAAGGTGTTTTGTGTACCGTCGCCGGTAATCCTTCAACATGAAATACCCGTACGTCCTAACAACTGGTGAGTTCGATTATCTGATCTCGGCGTGCGACCTTTGTCGTAGGTAAACTTGTTTTTCTTAGCAACCTTTATATTTCAGCATATGCCAGATAAGTTTGGGTTAATATGGTCAACGTAGCTGAATATTGCACGACATTGTTTTTGATTACTCGTAATTCATTTTGGTGAAATTAATATTATTATTATTATTATTATTATTATTATTATTATTATTATTATATTATTATTATTATTATTATTATTATTATTATTATTATTATTATTATTATTATTATTAGTATTAGTATTATTATTATTACTGTTGTTGTTTAAATGTTACAATTGTGAGGTGTGGACGTGTACTCCTTGTCTTCTCCTAGCTCCTAAATATTATTCCATGGAACCGACAATACAGCCGGCGTTTCCTCGGCACACTGCAAGCGACAGCAGTTGCCGTAGAAACTCGCCTTCGCGCCGATTTCCGGTGAGATTTGTAATCCGTTGGCCCAGCTCACTGATGAATCTCTTGGTTCCCTTGCTTACCGGACCCATTGTTTCCATAGATATTGGCACTACGATGTAACTTGTCTCTAGTTCTTGGTACTTGCGTTTTTTCCCATTATCTGCGCGCTCGGCAACCCATCCCGCTTCTAGTGAACTCTGACGTATTATTATTATTATTATTATTATTATTATTATTATTATTATTATTATTATTATTATTATTATTATTATTATTATTATTATTATTATTATTATTATTATTATTATTATTATTATTATTATTATTATTATTATTATTATTTTCTGTTTAATTATTACGGCAACCCTTCATCATAGCTTCGTCGCAACTATATTGAGTATGAACGGATATTATCACAGGCAACCGACTCAGAGCGCTGTCTCTGAGGCAGATTATGACATTGGCTGTTTGTAGAGGGAATGCGACTATTGTTAGTATTATTTTTATTACGGTTTCAAGATTCTGAACAAATGTTGCGGGCACACCGTTTACCAGCCCCAGTGCTGTACCTTCTTAGTTATTGGAACAACATGTCAGTTATGCACATTTGGTTTTTTTTTGTCTTAATGGAATGAACTGCTACACACTAGTGTTCGCTGAGCTATTGCCTGGATAGAAAGGAACGATAGTGTAAAACACCGCAACACTTTAAATCGTCTTTCACAGGGGGGTGGACACGCCATTGGGTCTCTGTCGTCATGAAATTCAATGCCTCGGGCTACAGTTTTGTCGCTAGTTAAGGGTGCTTTACTAATTTGTTTTGTTTTTTGCGCACTGAAAGTCTAAAAATACGTTGATACAAACTGTCTGTATCGGCCCCACGTGCCCTAATGAAGTGTACGAATACTGGAGCTCTTATTTTTTTATCCACAGTCGTGCAAAGAGTGATGATAACAGTCAGGTGTTGTGGGCGCAGGCCGTCTACTCGCAAGCTCTGAAGCTAGCGCAAATTTTCTCAGCGCCCATTGTCAGGTTGATGATATTTAGTCATTAGCCTTACGTCTCGAAAGCGTTATCATGAATATATGCATGGATATAAGTTGATGTGGAATATTTTGTCATATAATAGCATATAGCTGCCGAGCAAACCGAGCAAGGTGGCTTAGTGGCAAAGCCTTTGCCTTGCATTCGGGAGGACTGGGTTCGAGACCCAGACCGGCCACTCTTAAATTGGTTTGCATGGTTTCCAATTTAGACAAGGAAAATGCCGGAGTGGAGTAAACTTAGCCATGACATGGTATCTCCGTACACGGGCAATTGCCTTACGAAAAAAAAAAAAAACTATTGGTATTGTTCATACTAACTGTCAATAATTGTGAGACGTTTCTTTATTGCGAATTAGAATGGACAGTCATCACGGTCTTAATACGCGGAATGACATATTGTATATATTCAAATGAACGGAATACCACCTGGCGCCAAACGCCAGACCCGCGTTCGGAACCGAAGGACGCAGTCGTGTCTGGCGCAACGTTGTTAGCAACACGAGCGGCAGTAGAGATGGACTAGGTAGGTCTAGCAGCCTCACCGACGGCTACCAACAGGCCCTCCCGTGCCGCAACAAGTGGTGTCTAGTGACCAGGATCGACAAAACCTGTTGTTATCCGTCGGTAGTTAACCCTATGACGCAGTATTTTCGATATCTGCTTCGGGAATCGTTGTCTTCTCGATGCCTGCTAGCAGCACACAGTTGTCGACCGCCAAACCAACCACCCAGCCACGGCCAAACGCTTCGGCAGTCGTTTTCCTATTCTATGTCGCATCATTACATCTTTCTCCGTATCTCCGTACACCCCAGTGCTTAAACAAGATTAGTAGTTTAAGTGACTATTTCGTGTCGTCGCCTTCTGACATTAACATTGTCGTTGCGCCGCCGCCGCCATCAATCACTGATTGCCACAGCACTACCGTCGCTACCACCGCAACCAGCCTCAACCATAATGTCTAACGCCGAGAACAGACCCTGCTTTGGAAGCAGAGGAGTACTGAAAGGACGCAGATTACCCAGGCCAGCGCCCGATCTGTGGAATTGGTAGCGACGCCAGTCGAGGCTCGTGACAATCACGTTACATTAGTGCTGTTAAACCTATAATAAACCTGGCTGAGCGCGATATGGATGAAGAGATTGCTGCTTGCAGCCGGTATGAAAATACCGCGCTTGAATGTATCGAAAACTATAAAGGGTTTGGTCACCACCGCATCTGCTGCTTTGAGCTTAGGATCAGCCAACTACGTTTCTGCATCGTCATCGCCCGCAGCGCCTACAGCAAAACCTGTCGCCTCAGCATGCACCACGGTGCCGCTTCTCAACATTTCACCAAAGCTATTCTCGGGGAATCACCTCGAATATTGTTCGTTCACTGCTTTGTTTAGGAATTAGATTGCTAGTCGTACAACGGCTACATGCACAGACAAGCTTGTGCTCGCTCTCCTTAAGCATCTTCGGGGCCGAAAACACTTGTGATGTCTCTCGGCGTTCCTGGTGCAGCGTATGATGCCGCCTTGCGGCTGCTTGACAACAATTACGGGTTGGTCGACATCGAGCGGCAGCAAGTGGTTCAGAGATTATTTCAGTTGCCGAAGGTAACATCGATGGATGACGTAGCCGGTCTGCGGACGATAATAAATCGAGCGCGTTTCAGTGTGAAGACGCTCGCGACTTTGAACACCCCGCTCGAACACTTTCGATCGCTTTTGCACATGTCCTGCGAGCCGCAATTCCGCCCGCGTTGTTGTATCCATACGCCAAAATCATGCAGCAATCAATGGGAAGCAATTACAACAACTGTCGCAGCATCGCAACGACTTCGACGGCCACCCATCTCAAGGGACATCATCAGGCGAATTGCGTCTGAGTCACGCGACTAAAGCGGCCAATGGTGTAAACCAGTTGCTCGAGTATTTGACTCGTTTTGCCCGCCCCTAATTGAGAGGAACCTCAACTCACAACCCATTTGTTGAGGGACGGGCTTATCAGAGGAGCACGTACTCGCTATATCGAAGGCGATCACCGTTGGCCATCGCCGTTGCGGTTCAGATGACACAAAAATGTTTCTTTTGTCATTCTGTGGATCATCGTATTTCGTGCTGCTCTGCTCGTATTGGTTTCGACGATGAGTTAGGTATTTTCAAGCGCTTCAATCGCTGTGTTGTGTGTTTCCGACATATAAACACAGTGATGGCAAACAGCGTAGAGGAGCTGCCGTTGAGTGCAATTCGTGTAAATCTCGCGGCCATTATCCAAGCATGCATCCGCGCAACGCGGCCGACGAGCGTCGTCCGTCGCAGTTGCAGTCAACGCAAATGTTGTTGCCGTCGGATCCTTGTATACATGTTGTCGGCGAATCTTGTGTACGAAGAAGATAGCAGTAAGGGTGATGATGGATCAGCGATCGACGCTAACATTTGTGACGTCCGGCCTCGTAGAGCAGCTGACTGGCATCTGCCCAACGCAATGGGCCAACCTAGACGTGCAGGTATTTGCTAGGGAACATCAGATCTCATCGCCGCGATAAAAGCTCACACTGGAGAGTACCTACGGCAAAGACAGAGTGTGTCTCCTTGCCTACCAGCACAGCTTTGGCGTTAATCCGTCGATCGACTGCCCCCTCACGTACAAGCAGCTATCGATAAAATCAAGACACAGCATCTGCTTGTTGATTGCGCTCTCGGCAACGATCTCCCGGCTGACCCGCCGGACATTCTAACTACGCAGCGTCCGCAGGTCATCAGCAACGTATGAAAGATGCCACAAAGAGATCATGTCATTCGTTCACGAAGGCCACTCAAAAGAAGTGTTTGATGTTAACTTTAGCAGTGAGGACGAGTGCGACGGGTGTTTTTATTTGCCATACGACAACGGCGGAAGGTGCGTGTGGTGTTCAACGCCAACTGCCGCTGATGGAAATAAAACTTGGCTGAATCAACATCTGTTACCTGGGCCGAACCTGGACCCAGATCTCCTCACTCTATTGTTGATACCTCCGAATAAATGTACAACGGGAAGATTGCCGACTCTTCAGATTCTTCTGGCAGGGGCCGACAGACGCAGCACTGCCGTGCTACCAGATGTCTAAGGTAACGTGGGGGACGGCACCTAGCGGTTGCCAGCTGGCTGCAACGCTGACAGAGCACTTCAAGCGTGTCGACCCCAAGAAGAAGCATCGGCTGGTTGATGGCCTTTATTACGGTGATTTTTTGCAAGGTTTCTCGACAGATAACGACGCAGTTGCCTTTGTCGACGATGTGACCAGCTGGCTTGGATTGGCCAGTATGGAACTTGCAAAGTGGAAAAGTGCACAGTGCGCAGAGTTTAGTGTACCAAGTCTTAAGTCTCGGGCAAGCACATGCAGTTTAGTGGCAACGCATGCATTATACATATAGTTTTTCGGAGGTCTAGCAACAACGAAACTAAGTGGATAAGTCTTAGTAAAAAAACGGCAAGGTAGCTTTAACAAAATTCATGGATACTTTTGAACACAGCGTTGTTCAAAAACATTGTTGAGCAACGCTGTTTTATTGGGGCTGCTTAAACGTAATTTGTTGTTTTTTTAACATTTTCAGCTCTGGGCTTTCTGACACTGACGTTAGCCATGGTCTTGTGGGTAGTCATGACGTTGGAGATGAAACATTTGGAGCCTCCGGCCTTGACGGAAGGTTCCAAGCTGGCGGATGTATTTTCCCGTCCTCCAGCTCCCTCGTATCTACGTCTTTATGTATTTAACATAAGCAATCATAACGTCTGGATGAAGAACCGTGCATCAAAAGCGGCCCTGAACGAGCTCGGCCCTTATGTTTTCAGGTCAGTCTACAGCATGTTCTGTAACTTAATAGTTAAGGTTTTGTGTGGTATGATGTTTGATCTTGGCGTTTCCGAGTATCAGTACTGCGTCGAGCAAGTGCAGCTAATTCGAGTTCCGTTTTGCCTGCTCTTACTAGAACATTGGGGATCCTATCGTTCCTCAAATGTCTCGAGTAAGGGCAGTCACTATTTCAGTACCACGTGTTCAACAAATGTCTTTAAATATTAAACTGGGTAAGACAAATTGCTTTCTGACAGGTGTAAAGAAGGTGGACAGAATACGTCTCTCCTATAGCAGCATTATTTGTAGAACCCATGAAGTGAATAGCGGATTCAAAGATGTGGGTTGGATTGAATTGGCCTCTGTCCGTCTTGCGCGACCACTGCTGGCAATTCGAAGAAGCTTCCGTGGACGGCTTGGACCTTATTTGTGAAATTTCCTGTTAACAAAATATAAGCGAAAGCTAAAAGCTCGTCCCAGTTGACGTAGAATGTTTAGTTGTATTGTGAAAAAGAAAGTCGATATTCAGCACGTTATTGGCTGTCTGGCCTTTTAAATATATGGAGTTAGAATCTAATGAGTGTGACTTAAAGTTCCCTGCGGTTTCATGTGCTTGGGGGAGTTTGATCATTTTTGCAGCGCCTTTCCAAACATGAATTTGGGAAGGATGAGAAGTCGAAGAAGGCGATGTGACAATTGCAGCTAAAGCAATCCATGAGTAGACACCATGAAATGCTTTATGAATAGAAAATAATATTAAAAAAAACGTCTTTATTCACGTAATAAAGGGTGGAAGGAGGCTCGTAGGCGATGACGCCCATAAAGCCGCTTTGTGATCGTTAAGACTGTATTACTGTATTATCGTTAAGACCGTATAACAAGATGTTGTGTGCAAGTTCTCAAAATGATTTTCTCGTAAAATACTAAACGTCCGAATATTTTGATATGCGTGAGCAAATGAAGTAGATCTAATATGTGGTGTATTGCACTTAATTATCTGCAGCATACTTAATAATTAAAATGGTTTTATTTTTAGGATGAACACTACGAGGTCCCTACACTGGTCTGGTGACACCCTTAAGTTTGCGGAGAAAACCCACTACTACTTCGAGGCGAATGAGTCAAATGGTACTTTGGACGACGTAATAACTACGGTTGACTTCTCGGCCCTGCTTTTCTCTTCGAAACTGAAGATGACAAGACTTGAGGAAAGTGTATTTCTGAATGTCAGCATTCGAGAATACTTCTTCGATGGGTAAGCAGGTCAACATTTTAGTCTTTAAAGTTGGGCTCTTTCTAACTTCCAGTTTCCGGTTTCTGAAGTTACGGTTACGCAGCGGAAACTGAAATATATATATATATAAATCAGGAATATGTAGTCGTCAGTTGCGGTTATTAGCCCTCAGAATACGGGACGAACGTGAAAACATTTTGCGTTGTCCTATGCTTTGAGCGAGTGGTAGACAACGTTTAGCTTCAGTTTCCATTTCAGTTATCTGTTCTTGAGAAATGTCTATATACTTATACTATGAACTTGGTGCAGTTTTGGAAACGCCTCTGGTCAGAACTGGATGTTGGCGAATAAAGAGCGGTTCTCGTGGTTTGGACGAAAGAACTCAACTTTGGATATGGCAAATTTTACGGTTCACACAAAGCCCGGATTTGTTAATGAGATCATCAGCGTTGATGACAATACGTGAGTATCGATCTTCATTGTATTAAAAGTTCTGGTGGTGCTCTTTCTGTATGAATTGCATTGTTTTAGACGGCTTGCATACGCCATCCTTGCGTGTGCTTTCCGGGCCCAAAAGCTGAAAATTTCAAACTCGCTCTCGATAAACTGCCCTGTATACTTACGTTGCTATATGTATACCTGCATTGCTTTGCATGGAAACCAACTTATGTTTACCGTGCTTGCGTTGTCTAAACTCGCAATAGCGTTAGCGTGTGCCATCTTTAAAACAAATGTTTTTTGAAGATCCTTAATCACCATGGATATATTTTAGTTTGAGCATTTTCAGCTCGTTGTTTTTCACTGCGTGCTCGACTTTAAAGATGTGTAACGTGTTTTCAATTATATTTTCTTAGTATTTGCCGGAGTTTTTTTTTATTGGATTTGTTTTCCCTAGCGGTGTCTTCCTGATATCCCTGGAGGATATCACATTTGCACATGTCTTTTTGTTGGACACTTGTCTAGTCTTTTCCGCTGTATCCTCGCATATTGTTAACATCCTTTGCACTTGGTCAGTCTTTCCCCAAAATCACCATATCGTCCATTTACTTGTCTGAGTAGTTTGCTACACGTTTACACACGCGACGCCAAAAAACATTTAATGTGTATACCATATGTTTTGCCGACACCGTATTCGGTATGCCGGCAAGCGGACTGTTCTGGATAAATTATAAGTAGCAATGTTGAAGGTTCCACGCTGATCCACCGCTGATCTATCAGTACGCCGCCAACAGCGTATATCTAGTTTCAGAATGATTTCATTTAGCAGTAAAGGCTTCCTAAAAGGCTAGATCAAATAATATTTGTCAGATATTCTTTGAATAGTACAAATATTCTGAGCCTGTTAGACCTACACTGCGGCAGCGGAGCTCGTACTCTCTCAGAAGCTTCTCTCATTGACGTCGTGCTCTATGAGGAGAGGGAGGCAGAGATTCAAACACGCTGCTCCCGCTAACGGCCGTCTGCTACGAATGTATTATATATGAAATAAACGGACTTATCAGTCGTTGTACTTAACCGCCAAGAACGGCTTGTTC
Organism: Dermanyssus gallinae; assembly: GCA_003439945.1. Taxonomy (NCBI): domain Eukaryota; kingdom Metazoa; phylum Arthropoda; class Arachnida; order Mesostigmata; family Dermanyssidae; genus Dermanyssus; species Dermanyssus gallinae. Next base: position 54,390 of record QVRM01000118.1, on the reverse strand, counting down.
ACTCCCGTAAATAGCAAATAGAAATCCACTAATTCGCTTAAACAAAGGCTCCCCCGAAAGCTCTACAATATTTATTATAGCATATGTACGCTGGCATGTTGCACACGTGTTGACTAATACCTACAGATATGACAGCTAGGACAATAAATAAAAATTTACGCACATACATAACTAACGAGCAAATTACATTTAATTTACAGGCGTCTGCCGAACTTTAATTTCTTGTGTGGCAACTTAGTGGGCAAAAGTAAGTACCCTTCATGATGAGACTATTCGCATAGCAGTAGGCTGACGACTAGGGCCAGACCTAGTTAGCCCTCATCGATGTCAACGTGGACACCCTGTCGATAAACTGGGACATCACAGCCTATCGTGTATTATTAGCGGAGGACGACGCCCTAGACATGCTAAGTTGCGGTGTAATTATGTCTTAATGAAGGGGTATGTTGCACAGTGGTTTTTGTATGGTATTACAATGGGCAGTAATGTGTGGCAGCATAGCCGCTGATTCTCACTGGTTTGGGTCATCATCTATTCCCAACGAGCATCGCTCAAATAACATTTAATTAACGATACGAATCGAACCGGCAAAACTCGGTTAGAAATGAAAACCATGCGAACCCCATGGGCCATACAGACACTACTATATCTTAAATTGTTTCAGTTGCAGGCACCAGTCTTCTTCCGGCGTTTAGTGAGCCACCAGCAACTGTGGAAGTGTATGAGCCTACACTCTGCGTTCCACGAAAGCTATACCTACAGCAGCAGTACAACTTTGGCTACGAACCAATCGCCCGCTTCGTTGGAAGCCGAGATTTCCTTCACGCGACGCCAGAGACGTGCGCTCTATTCTATGTTTGCCCATAAGTTTTGCCTTGTTTAACGCATACTATTGTGAGAAATAATTTGTTATCCAATAATTTGATATAAATATTATATGTTTACTTTCAATCGAAAAAGCATCGAAATTGCTTTGCTTTATTAGACTGGAATGCACATTGTTTTAATGTATGTTCATTTATATTAGAATACAAATGCTCTCATGACAATCTTATACTGCGATATCTGCGTTTTAAAAGAGGTCGACAATCAAATCTACTAGAAGCAGCTTTGTTCCGTCAGTTAACAAGAAAGCTATACATTCAAGGTGATAATGTGTTTGATCTTTATCGTCACTACAGGTGCAAAGGCATTCGACCGACCGGCATCAACGGAACGTTTGACGCAAGCGCCTGCTACAGAAATAGCATAGGGGATTTTCTACCAGCAGTACTTAGTTTCCCACGTTTCCTTCATGGAAGCATTGAACTTCATTCCAACATCGGCGGCTTAAAGCAGAACGAGTTTTACATTGATGTTCACGCTGTAAGTTCAATGTGTGACGATCATATCGACAACATAGACGGGATATTTAGCATAAAGTTTAGCGCAATAAATTCATGTTTGGTAAATATTCACGTCCGCATTAGAGCATATATATTGAGAGAGATGAGACGCAAAAAAATATATGTATATATATATATATATATATATATATATTCGTTGAGCTAAAATGAATCGAAAACTGAAAATTTGTTTATTACAGATTATCTGATCCAATACTGCACAATTATCTACAACCGATTATCTATTTAGCTCTAACTTGCAACTACATGATGCTATGACTGTAAAAATGACGGTCTCACCTCTTTCAGACATTAATAACGCTTTAATAAGACGGGCGTATTTTTCCCTAATGTGATTTTAAGAAGGCGATGCGTCTCTGCTCCATTATAAAATCCGGTAAAGGTGATACCTTGAAGTGTTTTGTAAAGGTCCCCAAAGGCCATGTCTATGACACATCTCTGAGGCTGTTAACAATGTAAAGACCTACGTGTTAAAAAATGTGTTTATCTCGTACTTTCAGCCGTCTGGCATTGCGATAGATATGAAGCTGCACGTTCAGGTAAACGTAATGATCCTCCCGTTCAGAAATGAGTCGCAGCCCGAGGTGTTGTATCCGGTTTTTTGGCAAGAAATTGTAAGTACCCCTGAAAATGTGTTTATTTAAATTACCAATTAAAGCTTTACTCGGGCAATCCTTAACACTAACCTCAAATTGCATCATAAACTAAATGCTTACAACTGAATAACATACACATTGTTTTTCTACTATTTGTTGCGTCGCAATCGCGGTTTGTTGATTAATAGAGAAGTCGTTAGCAGGGCAATCAAGTGTAATAACCACTACAATTATAAAAGTAATGTAAGTATTTCGATCATCGTTTTATTTCGCTGGTTTACAGTCGCGACGGCCAGAAGACAAAAAAGCGATGGTGGTTGCTGCAAAGGCATGGCGCTTTTTCGGCGGATGGGTGGCAGCCGCTTGCGGCGTTTGCTTAGTGGCCGCCGCTCTGCTTTTCGGCGCGAGTGTTGCCCTCCTAGGCCCTTTCAACTGCTCGGATTGTGAGGAAGACCAACTGCCTCACACCCCAGATGATATTCCCACCGAGGTAACTATTTGGCTTTTTATAGGGCATTTTAACTATTTGTTGCTTTAATTTTACTATTTGTTGATTACATATAGTAGAGCGTTACGAAGAGTTGATCATAGGACAAAAAAGTCGGTTCTGTGAAATCACTTGTTTACTAAGAAGCTGCAACTCTTGGTGTGTAGGCTGTGTTTCAGGGCTTTAGTAAAGAGTATAACTTAGTATAACTTTTTGCTACTCGCCTCACCGCCCTAACATGAAGCTCTTTAATGCAATTTTAGTAGGGCATTTTAACTACTCAGTTACCTCATACAATAGAACGTTGCGAATAATCGATCATACCCAAAAAACTTCTATTTTGAGTAAGCGCGTTTACTGTAAAATCAACAGTTTATGAAGAATCTGCTACTCTCGGTTGCTAGACTAGGTCCTTTGTAATAATAATGTCTTTGTTCAGATTAGTCAGTCATGGTTTAAAGGTCGGCAAAGATTCGAAATATATATACATATATATTCTGCACTTGCTAAGGAGTTATCGTCCGAGCCGGAGGAGGACCTACGCCGAGAGCAGAGGCGGCGGGCCCTAAGAGCAAGGCTGCCAGCCGGCCTGCCGGTGTACTTCAAGATCCACGAAGGGGACCTAGATGATCTAGGTGTAGATATCCCTGAGTGGGTCATGGAGAAGCTTCGGCTGCAGATGGAAGAGCAGGGCTCGTCCTCGTCCGACGAGGACAGTTCTGATCTTCCTTCTGCAGTCGAAAGCTGCAGTTGGTCTACCGTCTCATCTCGATCAGCGTCACCCGAAAATAGGCCACAGTCTGACACGCAAGCGCCCGTGTCTTCCGAGCCGGCCTGCCGAAGCCGGAAGCAGCAAAAACCAGCTACACCCGATCAGGAGGAGGACGGTATGCAGCAATTTATTTGTATAGCCCGACAAACGAACGTCTATTGACATTAACTTAATATTGGTATAACAGCTCGTTTCATAGCGTGCAATTCATCTTATAAGCGTATAGTTCTTGTTTATGAGACCGCTTCTGAGCACTGAGAGTTAACAGCAATTCCGAAACTAAACTGACTACCATAAACATGTATATAAACATCGGTTATACACGGACTGTGTGATTACTTTCAAAAGGATGCTTTTCGGAAGAACGCTTGTCGGAAGGTATTGAAGAAGCAAAAGATGAAGGCAGTACAGGCTGCGAGGACATCTTTACGCAAGATGTATAAACAAACTACCGTTAACATAAGGTATGTCAATTAAGTCGTAAAACCACGTTTGTTTATATGATATAGAAAAGTGCATTTTTTGTAGATTTTGTAGAATCCCTGAGAGACCAATGTGATAGTCTGAAGGTGTGCACTAGTCGTGGTCATCTACCGGAGTGTCGGCGGTTCGATCCCTGTTGTTTGAGCAACGCTCATTGAGAATATATGATGAATCGCACCGCTGAGAGATGAATTTTCAGATGCCGAGGGAGGTAAGGGATATGAAATAGATCATACCGTAGGAGGCAAGAGATATGCTATAGATTATACCGTGACAGGCAAAAGATATAATATAGATTATGCTGTGGGAGGCAAGAGATATGATATGGATCATATGGCCGTGGTCTAAACGAGGACCGTCAAGACTAGTAAGGTTACGGGTAGGTAACTGCCCACTGACACTCTCAGCCTAGTCAACCGGGGATACCGATCGGGATGCCTACTGACTTCATAAGCAAAGCGAGATAAGTAGTAGCACACTAGGCACACTTCCCTGCAAGAGAATCATCGTAAAGAGTAATAACTAATAGTAGAACTATTTACTTGTACTTAGTAATATTATGCATTACTTATACATAACTAAGTATAACTCAAAAGTTGTATACTATTAAATGATACGTTAATCAATTAATTTAGAAACGGCGAGGAAGCGGCGCGTTTCCGCACAAGGGCAACAGAAACGGCGAGGACACGACAGGGCCCTTCAGCGGCCCTGTCGAGAGCCGCTTTCGCGCAACAGCGACAAAAACTGCAAGAAAGCAGCGAGGCGCTTCAGTGCAAGAAACCGCAAGGCGCTTTTGTGCAACAGCGACAAAGACGACGAGGAAGCACAAGAGCGGCAAAGACGGCGAGGTAGCGGCGACGCGCTTCGTCGCAAGAAACGGCGATGAAGTGGCGACGCGTATCCGCGCAACAGCAGCAGAAACGGCGAGAAGAGCGACAGAAACTGCGAGGAAGCGGCGAGGCGTTTTCGCGCAAGAGCACAAACGGCAAGGAAGCGGCGAGGCGCTTCGGCGCAACGCATCAGAAACGGGGGAGAAAGCTGCACGACGCTTCAGCAAAACTGCATCAGCAACAGCAAAGAAGCGGCGAGGTGCTTTCGCGCAACAGAAACTGAAAGACGGCGATTCCGCGCAACTGAAAAACTTGTTGTAAGATTGCTGTGAGATTGCCGAAGGGCGAACCCCACGTAGAGCTTTTCAATATATGGAAACACTACTAGTAAGTGTGTGTACTTTTTCCATAGGTACGCTAAGATAAGAGAAATTGATAACGGGACGGAGTAGAGCTCTTTAATACTTGGAAACACTACTGGAACGTGCTTGTACTTTTTCTCATAGGTACGTTAAGATAAGAAGAGAAATAAATAATGGAACAGAGAATAAAAATTGTAACTGTTTTCATTCATTGTCCTCAACTCAGTTTAACTGACCAGCTTAGTCGGGAGGAGAGTTGACATGGCTGGCTCGTCATCCTTACAGTGTCCACGGTACACAGTGCATCCTGTACAGCCAATCACCCCTTATACGTACAATACAAAAGCAGCACGAATCTTTGCCCTTGCATTCCGCCTGCAGCAATTGCTGCTACCATCAGTGTGGTCTGCTCCGAGTCACCGTTTTCAGCAGCCCCGATGTCGTCGTCCGACTACTGCTGCTGTATTGGTAAAGTCTTGACACGTTGCTGACATGTGTCTGCCAGTCCTTTTTCTGTACAGTTTCCCTTTTACGGTGTACAATGTGCGCCGGTTTTGTTTCAGCTGTCGGTATTGGTATGCGGATCTATCCGCTATCGTTTCATTTATTGAGATGTTATGAAAAGTTGTACAGAAAAATCTATTTCGTTAGGCTTTTTCGACCCCAGTTGATACTGGGGTGTCGTCGAGTCCGGTGGCGTGGTGGCATGCGTCTGCGCATCGCGACCAGAGGAGACACATAGCAGGTGCGCGTGTTCGAGCCCCACATTTGCACATTTGTATTTATGGGGGTCCGTCTATGAAGCAATTCGAAAAGCAGTTTTATGGACGTTAAATCTTGGCTGAGAGTCAGCCCTTGAAAGGATTTTTTTTAATACTGGGGTGTCACCATTTGGAGGTTGTCGGTTTTTGCCTCCTGACTCGGTTTTATTCTGTGCCGGGTGTTTGTAGACCGGTTAAAATTCTATAGCGACCGCATTCCCATTTGGAAATCGTAATTAAAAATGCGATTTCACGGTGAGCAAGTGCAGTTTGTAGAAACCTTTTGCTATCTCGGGGTAATTTTCTCGTCTCGAGGTACAACTTTTTCACAGCATGTAACTGAGCGTTGTAGAAAAGCACTTATCGCGGCAGCGGGTATTAGAAACCCAACACAGTTGTCCGTCCAGGCGGCCATGACATTATTTACGCTCAAAGTGGCACCCGTAGCTGCTTACGGTATTCAAGTGACATGGAAACATCTTAGCACTTCGCAGTTATGGCAGTTGGATAGGGTGAAGCCAGCCTTCTTGAAGCGAACTCTTGGCCTTCCGTCAAATTCGCGCAACAGATTAGTGTACATGCTCGCGGGTTCAGTATCATTTATTGATGAACTCGTAGACCGCTTTAATTTGCCGCAGACAGTCGCTCTGGAAACGTTTCGGCATGAGTATTCTCAAAAAGTGTCTCTAATTCCCAGAGAGTTTTATCTCTCACCAGCTATGACTAACCAGGCCTGGAAGGACGCTCTCCGGCCATGTCGGCACCTCACTACTCGCTACAGTGTTCACGGATTTCATCATCTACTATGCCGGTCTGTTGGGTTTCATGAACCCAAGGAGGACTGCAGGTGCCGTCGTTGTGGCGGCCCATGTCCCCTCTACCACCTACCTGATTGTACGGAATCCGTGTCGCTTTCTCAGCTTCAGCGAGAACTCTCATAATTCATTTTACCATGTTTGTATATATATATATATATATCATGTTCGTATTTACATACCCAAACAGGGTGCATTCTAAATAAATAAAATTTGGAAATCGTAAATTCTCGTAGCGTTTTTCGTAGTTTGAGCCTGTTTTGGTGCAACCTAATCTCGTAGACACTTATCGTAGTACCACTGGTAAGTCAGAACACTTCTACTATAGTATAAATACATTAAAGAGAACAGTGTATTATCCGTAAAATGTGTATACGATTGCATATACCATATAATTATCATTCCAGTTATACACTAAATACTTATCTTGAATCGTCATATCATGGCGTTTACTTATAATTCATATAAAATTAACACTAGCAAGTACAATAAAACAAAAATACACATCAATAGTGTACGATAGTGTTGTTCAACTAATTCAAATTCTTTAGAAGCCTTAATTTCCGTGTAAACTGCAGGTGCTCCTTTTGAGCACAAATTAATATTTACGATTAATCATATGACGTTTATTACAATCGCCACGTATACACCAGGCTCATAGTGCATGACTATCACTACCTGGTATGTTCAACGTTTCACGAGGAGTACGAGTTGTGCACTTGCCGGTTCTGCCTGCAGGGTGTGCCAAGTACCATGCACTGGAGTGCACAGCGCTGGACCAAAATTCGTTGCACTGATCTCGTCGGAAGCGTGAAGAAGATAGAGCTTTATGAATTTATATTTTGAAATGTATTTTATACTCAATTTGAGTAAATAAACATAATTGTAATATATGACGTTGACTATCACTTTTGTTAGGTACATTGTAAAACTTGTGTTAGTATACACATGCCTGTTCCGTATTCAAATATGCATCGAGGACAATCTACTTTCCAATGTCCTCATGATAAAATAATACTCTATTGGGACCCCTCAATTAATGCGAGACTCCCTTACGAAGTCACTTCTGGGCATGAGGCTGCGTGGTACCTGGCGCAAAATGTTGCCGCATCTACTGCAAATACAGGTATCACACGGGACATGAAAACCTAATGTCCCGCAGAGAATGTGGTAATACCCATGAACCGCAAAACGTGCTATTATATGCCTATTGGTCTTGTTAAATGCATTCCATGCGTCGTTGGTCATTGCACCCGCATCATAGAATTCGGGGTCGATTACTGCCATCTTTCACCCTCATTAAGTGAGCTGGAATAGTCAAAAGGTCGAAACGTCGTTTAAGATCTATAAATAGCGGCATGCCACATAGGAGGCAAACTAATTTTTTTTGTGTTGAGCGGTGCAGCCCCATGACACGTTTGAGAGATGTTGGCTTTATACGATCAAGCATCTCAAGCTGCGACGCGGAAAAATACTTCCAGATTGCTTGATATACGTTTGCATCAAAAGGTGCAACCTTCATCTCGTACAAGGCCATTGCTGACTGTAGCGATGGCTTCAATAGCGTCTTCACCCCAACACTTGCAACCAAGGTCCGCCCTACCCTGTTCTTAAGATGCTCTTTGAAGCGGGTAGGTAGTACCACCCCCAAGTACTTAAACCTCGACATACTCAAGGGTTGATTGTCAGGCCGGTATCTTGTACTAACGCGGAGAGTCTGTTGGACATAAATACGACTTCTTCCGAAATGACAAGGTCATCTGCATACAGCAACGTTTTGGCGTGAGAAGTAGATCCTTGGACTCGAAACGGCAAGTCAGTCAGCTGCAGGAAGAACAGCAGAGAGCTCAGATGTTCGCCCTGCGCGACACCGGTCTTTTGGGCAAATGGCGGGAGCTAGGACACCTCGTCATCGATAACGAGTCACCGAGTTTTCCTGAAGCATCGCCTTGACTAGCCGGAGCATGTTAAGCGGAACTCCGCACTCAGTGAGCTTTACCAGAATCTTGTCTCTAGGCGCCGTGTCGAACGCAGATTTGAAATCGACGTATACTGCGTAGAGTGCATGTTTCGGCTGGCAATATTTATGATTAGTCTATACATACGTTTAATTAAGACAATTCATGCACATGGACAGAATACTCATCCATTCCATGTTAAGGACAACCAGCCCTACTTTTCACGTGGTCCCAAATGCTTAATAACTGATCCACCGCTGATCTACTAGTGCGCTTCCGACAGCGTAGACTCTGGTCTCGTTCCTGAATGATTTCATTTCACTGTTATTTTTTTTACCAAAACGGCTAGATCGAATATTATATGGAGCGTATGTTTACTGGATTATTGCACACGTTCTAAGTTGCATCTACAGATACAACAGCTGGTAAAATAAATAACCATACACACACCTAGCTAGAAAAATTACACTTTATTATATAAAAAATATTGTGATGATTTATTAATTATTTACAATACGTTTGCACACTCGGCAGTGCTCGCCTTAATAAAAAAAACGTTTGGTAAAAAGGTGTCACGTGAGGTTAAGAATCAGCTATCCGTGTCCCTGTTTGATGGTAGCCCCCGCTCTTATGGACCCGGTGCGAGCGGTATATCCTCACGGTTCCTTGCAACGTTAAAACGGTAAGATCCATAAGATTCCTCTTTGTGACGCCGAGTTCCAAGAGCGTCCTCACAGATTCGAAGTCCCATTCACCACTCAGAGATAGTGATGGATCCGAATCTGGAGGTTTTTCGCGGGTCGGGGAGCGCCGCTCTTAGGAACTCGACGTCATATTTGGTGATCTTGTCCTGCCGCGCTTTTGCCAGGTCTCGGTTCGGGCCGCAAACCTCGGCATCTAAAACCCAGACCTCGGTAGGTGTTGTTATTACGAGGTCGGGCTTTAGACCCGGTGCGCCCGGTCGACGGAATACTCGCTAATATATATATAGTGCCGATTCAACAACGATATATATACATCTGCTGAACTCTTTATTTCTCTCTCTCTGTATATATATATATATATATATATATATATATATATAACTCATAACGGGGTGTAAACAATTGTCCTCTAGCAAACGTGACGATAAACTACACCAGCCCTAGGTCCAGGCCTGGTGTCGACCACTTGGACAAGGTACCAAGCACCGGCGTGGCGTTACCACGTTGTACATCCAATGACAGCCTTTGCCGGAAAAATTCACCAGCGCGCAGGTCCCCCGTGGCCAATCTTAGACACTTGCATATTTTAGTAATAACTCCCTCAGTAATTTTACCTGGGCCCCTAAGGTCTCAAAGGAAAAGGGTCGAAAATCCATAGAGTCTCCGATAGATGCATACTTCCGACACCGGACTATTTAGCATAAAGCTTAACGCAATAGACTAATGTTTTGTTATTATTTAATATTTATTTAATAATACCCCGGGCTGGGTAGTGTGTTTATGTTGCATCACAATTTTTCACGCAACACTCCATCTAGCGTTTTCTGCTATGGACCGCACCGCCGGACAAACCGCGGCGTGGTATTTATCACATTTACTTCAGCATTATTTGCATCGACTTCGTCTTGTGATTCATGGAAGCCCCCCACGCTGCATGAAATCCGTGGGCGGCAAAGACCGTTGTTAAATGGCAATATTTCACCCCGTTAGCCCTTCATCCAGTGCTTCTCACTGGTGCTGTCCCATAAGTTCCTAGTCTACCTCGCTAATTTTGGTTCGCCAGTTTCGCATATAAACGTCAAAGGCGCACGTTTTCTTCAGATTCCATCGTTTTTGTAGCTCCTCTGTCAGCAGTGGGCCCCCTTCTAACACGTGGGACCACCCTAAATCTGCATGTATTTGAAAGCGCAAAAACCCTTTTTAAAAAGAAAAATCTGAATTGAGGAGATTGGCTACTAGCATATCCTTCAACGGCGCAATCCAGCTTGCCTGGGAAATCGGATTCTCCGGAGGGGCTGCTCCAGTGCGTGCTAAGAGACATTCCTTGGAATTTTCTAGTACAGTACGTAAGCGTTCGACAGCTGGGGAATCTAGTATCCTTAACGCCTTTTGCCAGGCACTAGACATTGAGGCAACCACCGCGGGACCTGCGACCAAGGCAGCGTCTGGAATGCCTAGGCCTCCTTTTGCCACGAGCAGAAGGGCTTGCCTGCAAGCTGCCTCTGGTAAAGTTAGGTTAAGCAAAGAAGACAGGGAATTCAACGTGTGGGTGTTCAATTGTTCTAAGAGATTTATATCTTGCGTTAAGTCAATCCCACGGAGCAGGTGGTTTACTCGTGCTGTCGAGAAACAGGACCGTAATAAGAACAATCCCCTGTGTGCACCCAAGAGGCCCAAGCGACTTGAGGTCGATTTGAACTTATCCACCCAACCAGATAACTGTTCCTTTTTCCCGTCGTCAAAAAGTGGCGCGCCTAATAAGGTAAGGTTGGTCTTGTTTGTTCTGATACAGTCTGCAAGATATTGCTGATCCCGACACGAAGAGTTTGCATTTTTGTGGATTGAGGCACAACCCGCTCTTTGTTGCAAAATCCAGTATCTTCTGAATATCACGGGCTACCTTTATAAGGTCACCAGCTAACACGCCATCATCCAAGTACCATACATTAAACGGGGACTCGAGTGAGTCTATCAGCTCCTTGATGGCAAGACAAGACAGTGGAGGGCCTAATTTGTCGCCCTGCTGCTGGCCCGACTTTGAGAGTATGACGTGGTCCACCAACAGCAATTGAGTTGGATTACTGTATAATGTAATGGTACAGGTTAGGCGCGTGTGAGACAACAGCCCTTAAAAGATGGTCACGTCGAACGCTGTTGAAGGCATTTTGAAAGTCTAGTTTGACCATGACTATGTCTTCTGACCTAGATTGAAGATAGGCTCGTGTGGCATATATCGCAACTTCCGTTCCGCTTCTAGCAGCAAAGCCGAGTTGGTGTTCACCTATTGCTTCTTCAATTTGCAACGCATTCTTCCAGCAGGCAATCTTCACTGCTATCCTACGAAGTGTAGATGAGCGTGCAATAGGGCGGGTTGTGCCATTCTTCTTTTTCAGTGCAAATAGCCTCGCTCCAAATATGATTACCAAGAGTTCTGTTGGCGGCTCTCTTCGTAGTAAAATTTCAATGAGCTTGGCCAGTGCGTAGGCCAAAGCCTCCGCTCGTTTACCCATTGCTCGAGAAAGTAAATCTTGAATAAGCCTTGGTCGAATGAAGTCAAGGCCTGCAGCGGAGCTTCTGGAATAGCTTCCCACTGCGCGATATATATCTTCTCTTGAAACGTGAAAGCTTTCCGCAGAGGAAGCTTCGGCAGGGGGATCAGTCCACCTCAAGTCCGCTGGTGCGCGGGGATGCTTATCACGTACAGCCTCCACATGGTCGGACTCGACACCGAATGTGTCGCACGAGCTTATGAGCCTTGCAGCGCCCGACACATCACCGTCGGTTAGCTTTGCAATCACTCTTCTTTTTAAGTCTTCCTCAGAGGTGCCACTTTTCCTGTGCCTCTGGTGGCCGACTCGACCGGCCATATACATAAGAGGTCCAAGAATTGTTCCCTGTGGACAACCGGACGTGACCTCAGCCATTGACGACAGACAATCATTTACTCTCACTCTAAAGGTTCTATGTTCAAAGAAAGCTTTAATCCAGTTTACGAGTTTCTGTCCAACACCGTACCGCGGGAGAATGTTCAGAAGCTTCGAGTGTGTAGTGGTTTCAAATGCAGACTTAGAGTCGAAGTATACACAGTCGAAGGGCTTGCCATTATTGGTTAAAAGAGCCCAGTCATTTTGCGTTTCCAGTAGTTGTAGGACAGTAGAATGGCCTGGTCGATACGCAAATTGCTCCCTCGAAATTAGACCTTGTGAATTTGCATTTCTATAGAACGCATCGGCTAACTCCTTTTCAAATAGCTTGCACGGCACAAAGGTAAGCGATACAGGCCTTTTGTTGTTTGGATCACTTTTGTCGCCGCGTTTATGAACCGGACAGACAATGGCGCAGCGGAAGAGGTGTGGGACCTAACCATCTTCGAGGGTTCTGCGAAATATCAATGACAACGGAACACACACATCATATCCACACTTTTTATATACAAGAGCTGGGATACCATCAGGCGTGGCACTTCGCTTGTTGGCTAGAGAGCGAAGGTGGCGTTCAAGATTTTCTGGAGTCAACGTCCTCAACCATGCACAGATCCTCAGGCACAGGCGGCGTTGGTAGAGTAGGACGTGCATCGCGTAGCTGGACTTCCGTGGGTGATGGATACGTTGCGGCGAATACTCTGCGCAGAATTTCAGCTTTCTCCTGGTTTTGTGTAGCAACTGATCCACCCGCTCTATTGATCGAGCTTAAACAGTCTTTAACTTTCATTCGCCTTTGGATGTATCTATGAATCGTGGAGGGAACAGCCGATTGGGCTACGGAACATTCTTCGATGATTCGTTTTCTATGAAGCATCATTTGCAGTTTCTTTGGCAGTCTAGCTCCTTCTTCTGGCGTCGCTCTTTTCAATTGCTGGGTGATGCATTCTATGCTAGAATCAGAGCACCATGCAGATTAGGAGACTTCCTGGGTACACAACAATCCATCAGGAAGTGCATGTAAGTGACAAATTTGTTGTACATGTCATTTACGTCAATACAGGGTTGGAAGAAGGTCGTCCAGTTTGTGGCACTCAGATTCATGGTTAGGCATTCATAGTCTCCCTTGTCAAAGTCCCAGAGTTGTGTCCGATCCGTCGTCACACTAGGACAACTAGAGATCGTGAACGAGACCATCTGATGGACTGTTGCAACTGGCGCCTGTGAAACGATGACGTTGTCAACATTATCAACTCTAGCCAGAACAATGTCAAGAACATTGCTACCTCTCGTGGGATGCTCAACACATTGCAGTAGTCCTGCTTCGCAACAGTACTGAAGAAACATTTCTTCCAACTGGTGCACTTTTAAGTGTGTTTTGCACTTCACTCGAAGCCTCTCAGTTTGCACTGTCACTGTAGCAAGTTTCCTTGCAATGTCTTACTTTAACTAGATAAATGCATCACTTCGGCGCATCAAACACCGGAATCCCACCGGAATACATATATATATGAGTATAACGTAATTGTTTTATCAGCACTTCTAATGTAAGTCAATATATATCAGCATGCTTTTGTCGAGTTTCGTTGTGTACCATAGGCATTGCATGTACTGTTCCGGAAAAAGCAAAGAGAAGAATCCGGGTAGGCGAACAGAAAACTGGCGCTACCCCATTCCCCAATCTACAATCTTATATACGCATTAGTTATATAACGACTGACTAGACTAAGTTAAAACAAATTTTTTTAAAGCATATTTGCTATCCTAATTACCGCCTGAACATAAAATATAACGTGTGCTTATTATTTAATTATGAAGGGGCATGGTGTACAGTGGTTTCCATATGATGTTATAATGGGCAGTAATGTGTGGCAGCATAGCCGCCAATTTTCACCAGCTTGGATTATCATCTACTACCAATGAACAAATACCATTTAATTTGAAAATTAGATGAGAACCATGCGTTCTAGCGCACTCTAGGGCCACTACATTTCAGGCCTAAATTATTTTAGTTGCAGGCAGCGGTCTTCTTCCGACCTTTATTAGGTCGCCAGCGGCCGTGGAGGTGTACGAGCTTACCCTCTGTATTCCATGGACGCTGTAATTACATAAGCGATACAACTTCGGCTACGAACCAATAGCTCGCTTTGTTGGAAGCCGAGAGTTCTTTCACGTGACGCCGAAGACGTTCGCTCTATTTTATGTGTCCATGGGTTTTGCCATGTTTAAAGCTTGCTACTATAGATAGATTGAATGTTTGTTTATTAGATATAAATAAATAAGATAAGATTACTTCTTTATCGAACAAGTAAATTGCTTCAATGTACTGGGTTGAAAGGCACATTGGGGTTTGCTGTTAATGTTGGTAAGGTAAAATGTTCTCGGTAAAATGTACCTGTATGTTTTTATTTTCAATCATGTTCCACAGAGAAGCTACGATGATAATGAGTTTGATCCTACTCGCCACCACAGATGCAAAAGAATTTGACCGACCGGCATCAACAAAGCGTCTGACGCGAGCCTTTGCTACAAAGATCGCACCGGTGCATTTCTACCAGCAGTACTCAGTCTCTCACGTTTCCTCCATGGAAACAAACTAGATTCCAACATCGACGGCCTTAAGCGAAACGAGAGCAAGCACTAGCTCTATATTGATGTTCATGCTGTAACTTTAATGTGCGGCGATCGTATCGGCAATATAGACGGACTATTTAGCATAAAGCTTAACGCAATAGACTAATGTTTTGTTATTATTTAATATTTATTTAATAACACCCGGGCTGGGTAAGTGTGTTTATGTTACATCACAATTTTTCACGCAACACTCCATCTAGCGTTTTCTGCTATGGACTGCACCGCCGGACAAACCGCGGCGTGGTATTTATCACATTTACTTCAGCAATATTTGCATCGACATTCGTCTTGTGATTCATGGAAGCCCCCCACGTTGCATGAAATCCGTGGGCGGCAAAGACCGTTGTTAAATGGCAATATTTCACCCCGTTAGCCCTTCATCCAGTGCTTCTCACTGGTGCTGTCCCATAAGTTCCTATGTCTACCTCGCTAATTTTGGTTCGCCAGTTTCGCATATAAACGTCAAAGGCGCACGTTTTCTTCAGATTCCATCGTTTTTGTAGCTCCTCTGTCAGCAGTGGGCCACCTTCTAACACGTGGACCACCCTAAATCTGCATGTATTTGAAAGCGCAAAAACCCTTTTTAGAAAGAAAAATCTTACTCCATCGATTAAACGTAATTCGTCTACTCCCGCCTTGTCCCGTATTAGTGAAATGCCATATGCGGCGATGGGTGCTATCTGTCTCCCAAAAAGAGCTACTGCTGCATCGACCGAAAGCATATGAGGGCAATTAATTACCGCGGCTGCGATAGTGGCCTTTCTAACCCTCTCCTGGATGTGTGATCGAAAACTACTGCCCCTTGTTGTTAAGGTAGGTGAATTTATTTACAAATTTTAATTCTTTTCTCTGATTTGAAGTACGTCATCCCTGGCCAGACGGCCGCCCCTTCGGAATATCAAGGCTACTGTCTTTTCTCAATTAACCTTTAAGCCCATTTCATCCATGAATGTAACTAGCCGATATATTGCTTGTTTCACTCTGAAAAGGCTACAACTAAAGATTACTACATTATCTGCGTACAGTAAAATTTTGGCCCACTCTCAAGTCCAGCCCGTCTTCATCCGTTCGGGGAGCCCACCCAGATAAACGGAAAACAGTAGTGGACTCAGTCTATCGCCCTGCGCGACACCTGTGGTTTAAATTACCTCCCCCGCAATGCCAACCCCGTTGTCAATCAGCACCGTGTTTTGTTTTAAGATGCTGATGAGTTACCTCAGCATTGCTCCCGGCACTTCCATTTTTCCTAACTCCTCAACTATCTTATCCCTTGGCGCTATGTCAAACGCCGCTTTCAAATCTACAAACACGGCATATAGGCAATTCTTCGGCCTGGACAGAGTATCCCGGATTACTCCCGATTATCCCGGATTAGCCCTCCAATTGCTGAGTGAGTTGACCTTCCCTTCCTAAATCCATGCTGTTCCTCTGGTATTGCCCCTCTTTCCTCTAAGAAAGACTCCAATCTCCTAGCTATTATTCCTGAAAATATTTAGTATGGGCAGCTCTTTATTGCTATTCCCCTCCAAGCCTATGGTTCGGGGTCTATACCCTTTCCTTTGGGAATGACAATTAAGGTCGCTTCCCTCCAGGCCTGTGGAATTTCCCCAGTGTTTATGCACTTCATTGAATAGAGCTTGTTAGCATGGCGCGAGAACTAAGGTATCTTTTATGTGTTCATTCCTTATCAAATCATTTCCGTGCATTTTCCCCCGTGGTGCTCTGACGATTGTTTCCATTACTTCTCTGAAAGTGATTGTCCTCATTATTCAAAACCTAGCTTCCGCTGTCGTTTTCGTCCTCGTTGTTATTAGTTATGCCTTTATAGACATATTGTTTATTTCGCAATAAGTTTGCATTTCAAGATGGTACATAAATACAATACAATCATCATTATATACAATTTTAACACTTTAGCGACCGTCCCACCGGGCAAGAAAGTGCAAAGACCGCCGATGCGACTGGCAGCTCGCTGCGTGGTATTTAGCGCATACCTGCGAGCAGAACCGGCAACGACATTGATCGCCAACTTGGTGAAATCCTTGAGTCGAACACACCAAGTGATGATAGCCATGTACAATGTACCTTGTGTACACGTGCCGGCTAGTGCATGCCATTCCTTCCCAAAGCTCCCTGGTGAGGTACACATCTAACTGCGCTACCTCAGCCGAGGCCTCGGTCACTTTTCCCTGCCACTCCAACAAAAATTGTTGAAGTGGCATTGTAATAGGTGACTTAAGCCTGACTCTGATTATTTCCACTGCCGGTCCGCAACCCGCTAGCAGGTACACAAAGCGATTCCTTGCCGTCCGCGGCAAGCAAAGAACGCGCTTCATATATATTGTGAAGCATCTTTCTAGCTGCGCAAAATTTGCGGCGGAAAGATGGCCCCACACCCTGCCAAGGCTGTAGCTCAACATTGGCACAATCTTAAGCTCAAAAAGACGCAATGCAGCACTCAGAGACAGTCGTCGAAGATCTCTCACCTCTGTGTGAATAGAGGCAATAGCCGCCCGACACCTGTCGCCGATGTGCTTTGTAAAGGTCGTTCCCGTATAGTGCAGTCTCAGACCCAAATACGGGAAGGAGTTGACAAACTCCAGCGGTTGGCCACAGCAGGGTATTACGTCTGCTGCAGCGAATCGACCCCCACGGCGAAACTTAATGGCTTTCGTCTTCCGCGAATTTATTTGTAGGCCCCTACGGTGAAGGTAACCTTCTACGTCGCCGACAATACGACGAATGGCACCGCGGTCCCGGTGGGCCACTACTATGTCATCCGCGTACATAACAACGACGGCGTTTCTAAACTCCTTCCGCACGTGGCGGGCTAGGTCTGCATTGAGCAAAGAGAAGGCTAGGCAACTGAGAGGGTCCCCTTGAGGGGTCCCTACGTTTTGCCTCAGCTGCAAGGTGTCTTCGCCCCTTATGTTTACTTCAAGGCGGTCTTCAGCAAAGAAGCTGGAGAGCACTCGTAGAAAAGAACCACCCACCCCAGCATGTCGAAATGAATCGACTAGTAAGTGACGGGGAGCTTTGTCGAAGGCCTTGACACAATCAATAAAGACGGCGTACAAGTGGCCCCCGGGCGCAGCCAACACCCGCTCAACTTCCGACTGGAGTACGTGGATCGCGTCCTGTGTACCTCGACCCTTCCTGAATCCGAATTGCTCCGGAGGTAGGGTCTTCTCCACAGTTGGAAACACCCTCGAGATAATCAACTTGGCGAAGATTTTCTTAAGAGTGCGTTCCGACGCGATACCCCGGTAGAGATTTGGATCGCCCACGTTGTCACCGTATTTGCCCTTGAATAGCAGAGTAAGCCTGGCCTCGTGCCAAACCTGGGGTATGTGTCCCCCGCTGAGTATCTGATTAAACAGATTACACAGCTCCCCTGCTAAAACATCGGACGACTCAGCCCAGTGTTCGTAATAGATCCCATCAGGACCATTACTCTTCCTCTTGGGCAACCCGCGCAAGATCTGCACCACTTCGTCCACCGTAAACGGCGAATTCATGCAGTGCTGCTCCAGAGTGAGCGGTCGCTCAATAGCTGGGTTAGGCGCGGGGGCGTTTGCATCGAGCAGAAGCGCACTAAAGTGTTGCCGCAACTGCTCCTTTGTCATGCTGTGCATGCCCTACAATCAGCAACTATCTGGGGGTCGGGGTGCAGAGCCCGTGCTCGGCGCAGGAGCCCCAACACTTCCCGACGTTTTAGGTAGCAGGCCTGTGTAAACCAGGGCCGCGCCCGTCTTTTTCTGTACTTCTTCTTGACTACAGCCGCTTTGACAGTGGCCTCCAAAGCGTGGTTGCTTTGTTCAATGTCAGAAGTTGATCTCAGGAGCCGTAATTTGCGCGTTAATACACGCAAATCTAGCTGCCTAGACAAGTACGTTGTCGGCTGCCGCCGCGGGGCGCGCCCCTGGCCAGGCAGACACAGAGACGCTAGCACCGGCAGGTGCTTCCGTGCTGGAATATTAAGGACCTCGCATCCCTGAAATTCCGTCGGATGTTGAAGGTTATGAAACAGGAGGTCGATAGTGCTTCTTCCTTTATTATTTATGCCTTTATTAGAGTAGATAAAGTGTGTTGCAAAAAATTAGCAACTCATGTTTTTTTTGTGATAATTTCGGCTTGGTTTATTTGAATGGCTTGAAATTTTAAGCGCATGATGTACATGACGAAACATGAGTATAGTGTTGATTTCATTGCAATCTCAACATCGGTTCATACAAAAAATAAAAAAGTATGAAAAAACGGTGTTGCAAAATATTAGCAACAATAGCGCCTTACAGCGTATTCGATTCTTAGCAGGGCTGTATGACTCATTTGAAACAACATATTTTATTCTAGAAACGGTTTTTTCGTCCCTTCTTCTGAATCAAATCGTAAACTCGGTCTTTCATGGAGTTAATGAGCTGTTGTAAGTACGAAAGTGGAATATTAGTCCATGCTTGCTGGACAGCTTCTTTGAGGTCCGACAAATGATTATATTGTCGACCATTTGCGTAAATCTGCTTTACCAAATGCCCCCAAAGATTTTCAATAGGATTCAGGTCTGGACTTAATGCCGGCCAGTCAAAAAGTAGCACTCCTTGTTCTTGAAAAAAGGCTATAGTGCTAGCCGAGGTATGAAACGTGGCGTTGTCTTGTTGAAAAACTGCGTCAGGTCCCCCAATTCTTCTGAAGTGGGCTTCTAACTGGGAACCGACAATGCGCTGGTACATGTCAGAGTTGTTTCGGCCCACAATCTCGACTAGATCAGACTTCCCATTATATCCAAACGCGCCCCAATATTTCACAGAGCCACCACCGGCCACACGTTTCGAGAACCATTTAGGTTCCTTCCGTAAGTCGTGCCAATAGTACCGACAGCCGTCAGGGCCATCGAGATTAAATTTCTTTTCATCCGAGAAGACGATGTTTTTCCACTCGTTATCCCAAGTTTGGTATCTATGCAAAAATTCACGCCGTGCAATAATGTGCTTCGGTTGCAGTCGCGGCATAAGCTTCCTTTTCGCGTATCGCACGTTTTTATCAGAACTTAACACTCGGTACACTGTGGATCGGTGCACTGGCACTCCCAAAGTAGTCCTGATCCTGAAAGAAGACATTTGGTCATGAGTAGCCAACTGTATGATCCTTCGCCGATCTCGAATAGTCAAAACTGGCTTACGCCCACTGTTAGATCTGCACCTTTGGTTCACTCCAGGGTGTAAGAACCTGCTGATGGTGCTCTTATGCCGTCCTAATCTGGTTGCTGTAGCAGTTACTGTATGACCCCAATTCTTGTCTTTTCGTTATCCGAAAGATTCTTTGTACGACCCATGGTTTAAACATAAGATTCGTCGTTAGTTCGGAGCAACGACTAAGCTGTAGAATATTTTGCAGCTATATAACGATTGATTTAGCTAGACAATATTCCTGACATTTGATCCCTGGGATCGAATATCAGCTGTAGTATCGACTATCCTTCACAAACAAGAGCTGTGTTGTTAGCATGTTATTGTTGCTAATATTTTGCAACACTGTTTTTTCACACTTTTTTATTTTTTGTATGAACCGATTTTGAGATTGCAATGAAATCAACAGTATACTCATGTTTCGTCATGTACATCATGCGCTTAAAATTCAAGCCATTCAAATAAACCAAGCCGAAATTATCGCAAAAAAACAAGAGTTGCTATTTTTTTGCAACACACTTTATATTGCCAATGATACTCAAAATTCAATACAAACATATACACTTATCAGGGCCTAACTGGGTTGCTGGGAGGAAAACACGGATATTAACCACCACGGCTAAGGCTTTATTCCATCGGAATCCTCTGCTACGTCGGTACAGCACCGCCTCTCCGGCCTTTTTTTTTGTTCTGGGAGGTTTCGGGAATGCATGATGCACATGCGCCACTAGCAGCCTGCGTGACTAGTGTGAGACTCGCAAACCCACTAAACCCGGATTCCTCCCCACCCCCCAGGCTCGGTATTACTTTGGCATTACATCGAAGGCCTCTCCGGCCTGTCTCAGCAAACTGTGTTCTTTCTTCGACCGCGTTTCAACACTGACTGACAGTCTTCATTGACTGTAGTGTCGTCCGTTATAACGGCCCCAGATTCAAACCCGCCGCCGTAGCGCTTTGTCCGCTAAGTGCGCCGCTACCAGCAACTGTCACTAAGCTGTCTCTCTACCTACGTGGCCGCCTATAACAATGATGCCACTCTACAGTCTTGCATTCGGCCATTGTGCTACAGTTGCTGTAGTCGCTCTCAGCGACGATAACCTATCCAATTCAGTGTACACATTCATTTATTCATGCAAAGTTTTGGAGGAAGTTTTTAGTAATGTTGTCACATAAGCGAAAAGCCAATGGAGTATCTACGTAGTGACAATAAGGACACTCACCGTTCGGGTAACCGGCTAAATCAGCGTTGTTAGGTTCTCTGGTTTATTTCAGACCAATTTATACCCCTAGTGGCAGGTAATTCCCCACCCCGGGCGGTGCGCTTCCATCAATCATTATCATCATAGATCACCATACTCATCAATCTATCTCATACACTGCATTCTCCCTCCTTCACTATTTGGCGAAGCGTTTCCTACTACCTATGACTCCCTTTACCATCTCACAAAATCATCTAAATATTTCGGTGTTGCTTCTGTTCTTCTTGATGCGAAAATACTTATTTCCGGCACTGGACAACGGTTCCTCCACTGGTACAGAATAGCTATTAACGGTAACGTTCCGGCTTCTTACGAGTTCGCTGCGGGTTCAATCTTGAAATGGTGTTCTGTTGCGTGAACGCCTTATCACCCTCGACATCCGTAGCTCTTTCGCCACCTCTTACTAGCTCACCCGAGCCAGCTTGTAGCTTCAAGACTGCTTCAGCTGCTCTCGATAGACTTGGGCGGGTTGCATTTCCAGAAGGGTAACGCAGCCCCGGGGAATCCCCCCTTTCATGCAACAGCGCAACAATTCGTTCTTGCATATATTTGCGCTCGTTCTGAGTGACGATGTTGCTCTTATTGTGGGCCTCGCACAATGCGAGCAGTTCGCGCTCGAGTTCGGCGCGTTCGGCAGCTATTCGCATGTGATTCGGCACGATTTACAGATCGCTCGAGTGTGACAATCTGCTTTCGAGGTCCTTCTGCACTTCTTTGACGCGCTCGCATTCTGCCTTCTCTCGTTCAAGATGGCCTTTCGGCGAGGCCATTTCGGCCTCGGCCACGACAACATTTAGCTGGAGGGACTCGTCGAGCACGGGGAACATATCACTTCTAAGGCGCGAATTGTACTCGTCAATAGTACTCTTAAAGCGACTGCGGAGTTCGCCGATCTGTGCCTCACACCCTGACTTCAACTCCTCAATGGCCGCCTGATGTTGAGATCGGGCCTCCTGCGGTTGATCTTCATAGAAAAGGCGAATTTTGTCGATTTCCTTCTCGACCTGTGTAGCAGTCTGCTGGGCCGTCTGAGCACGGCTGCGCTATATCTGGCCCTCTTCTTTGGCAGTGGTCACCTCTTTGGTAATCTGCAGCAATTGCGCTTGCAAATAATCGACCTTACACGGCGACCCAGTCTCATCTTCCACCACAATAGCGCATAATCTGCTGCCGGCAGCGTGTACGCGAATGAAATTAAGACCACGAGAACGCATGGTTACCTCGTCTTTGGCTCTCAGTTCGACCTTGGGCTCCGTAGCAGACTGGCTACCTCTGGATGTAGTTTGGCGCTTAAAATTAGAGCACGTCCCCCACGGAAGACAGTGACTCATTCCGGTCCAACAAATTCTTGCCGAGTAAAATCGCCTCTCCGCGTAGTGCCGAATGCTCGAGTACCGTTAGCACCAGCCACCGCCGCCGACGCCTCTAACGCTCGCCAGCTCGGTCGGCCGAACCGTCAATCCCATTTGCTTGGCTGCTCTGTGAGATATACACGTGATATCTGCCTGAGTGTCCACTTTAGCAGTCCACTCTTTACCGTCCACCCACACTTTATCCCGTCCTAAACCAGCGGTTCATCAACGGCCCGCCTCTTCGTGCCGTCACTCACATCAGATGTAGTACAACTTCTCGCATAGTAGCCACGTTGGTTGCATCGAAAACAGCGTACCAGAGCATTTCGATCTGCTCGCGGTTCATCAGGGCGCCTCTTTTCATGTTGTCGACCGCGGTTCACTTGAGCTACATCATTGGTAGTACAATTTATCGCAAAGTGGCCGCGTTGGTTGCATCGAAAACAACGTGCCAGAGCGTCCCGATCTGTTGCTGTTGTTGTGCCAACGTCGGGCACCTGTCTTTGCGGTGTCCCGCCTGCCGGCATTGATAACAGACCAGTTCAGGCCTGGCACCTCCACCTGCGGCACCGCCAACTCTAGCCGCGCCACCGACGATCATAGTCCGACGCCGAGTCTGCAATTCCATCGCGTCTTCTATGCTATGGATCAATGCGGACACGCTGCTATGTTGACGAGCAGCAATGCCCTGTATTACGATTTGGAACTCTGGGAGCAGTCCAGCTAACACCCTAGTTTTGATTTCACCGGTCGACGATGATAGTTTTAACGCCAGTGCTTCAACTGACAAGTAAACGCGATTAGAAACGCTGCCTTCCAGGCTTCGAAACTGTCGCAGCCGTGCCCATGCGTCGTGTGCCAAATGCGTGCTTTACCGACAAGCACCACGCTCAGTCCTGTTTAGCATTATTCTACCTCACTGCTCTTTACCGTGGACTCGGCCACCCTCGTTGTGCCTCTCGGTCAATCCATTTTGTGTTCACTCCTCAAAAGCCTCACTTCTGAACTGTCAGGGCCTAACTGGGTTGCTGGGAGGAAAACACGGATATTGACCACCACGGCTAAGGTTTTATTCCATCTGAATCTTCTGCTACGTTAGTACAGCACCGCCCCTCCGACCTGTCTCAGTGTTTTTGATGTGTTCCTTCTTCGACTGCGTCACAACACGTACTCTCTTCACTCACTATAGTTTAGTCCGTTGTTGTCACTCGCCGCTGGCGGTTGGTCCGCATTTTGCCGAAATCAGTACGTAGGCAAGTTGCCGAAGCCTTTACTAAGATGTTGTGCTCAGTCGCAGATAACAACGACAGTACTGCCTGGCTCTGTTCTCTGTTTTCTTTCGCGCTCGTCGTCCTTCGCCTTTCCGATGGTGGGATAGATGACCGCTCGTTAGCGGTCATCGTATGGAAGAACCTCCGCGACTTTACTGATAGAAGACGGTTTGACCTTAGCGGTAGCCCCGCCTCAAACCAACCTCCCTGGCATCGGACGGTCGACACCATTCGGCTAGCCATTACCAAGTTCTCGGAAGCAGACGTTTCTTCGGCGGCTAGGGTCTTGATCTCAGAAGACACGCTAGCGCAGAAGCCCAGCGAGACAGTCGTGCTGCTGGATAAGCACCCTCCCGCGCCCTCAATCTAACATGGGTTAGCCCTTCTCACATGCCCCTCCCATCAACTACATTCGGCGAGAACGTACGGTCTGCCATAAAAAACGTTTTCTTGTGGTTCAGCAGCCGGCCTGGATTTCATCAGACCCCAGCTCTTACAAGACCTATTGTCCCCCGCTCTAGAGGCTGCCGCAACCCGGCTTGCGGCTGCCCTGGCTAAGGTCGTCGATCTACTTCGATGGGGATCGCCTTTCTCTGACTGGCGACCCCTTATCTTCGGCGCCCGACTTTTTGCCCTCAATAAGAAGGATGGTGGTGTGAGGCCCATTGCATGCTCATCCGTAATCCGGAAGCTGGCGGCAAAAATCTGCATCTTTGAAAACAAGGCGGATGTCTCAGATGCTCCTGGTTGTCATCAGTTCGAGTTTGCGACACCGGGAGGCTGCGAGGCCCTGTGCGGTATGCCCTGCCCATTATGATAAGATTGTCAGCGTAAAATACATGCGGGGCTTTAGCATTCCAAAGTGTTTGGCTTAACCCTGCGACATAGAGGATGAATAATAAGGGGCTTGCCGTGTCGCCTTGTGCTAGCCCAAAGGTCCATGTATTTAGCTTGCTTCGGCATTGCCGCCAACCGACGCTGTCCATGTCCGCGCTGCTTAACGGATACTGCTATCCTACAAAAACGTTGGCCATCTGAACTTTATTTAAGTGACAGATATGATACTGCTTATATTTATTTTCTAAAGGAATCAATTATTTACGTATTTTCTACACACTATTATACACTACAATCACTCTTCAAGATGGCGGCGCCCGTGCGGACGCGTTTTCTGTGCGCTCTGATGGTATTTTACATTTGTACCCATAATCGGACCGTTAATAGACAGTATGAGTCCGTACGCGATGGTGACAACCCCTACACTCTATATAGACCATCACTGCGGCCCCAACTACAGGATTCACTACTGAGCATGGTGAGTCTGTCCATTCACCCACCCCGGCAGTGGCCTGTGAAGTCTCGGCTTCTAAGGGCAACCGCGCTACTAGCACTGTTGCTTTTGTGTGGATATATCGAAACGAACTCCGGACCTCCCTGCACTACCTGCGGTGGACAGATCCTTCGGGTTAGAGAACGTATTGTGTGTGAGGGTTGCAACAAACCGTTGCACACACACTGTTCTTTCCAGATACCGGAAAATAACAGCACAAACTGCAAGTCATGCTTCTGGCGAGAGGTCTCCTTGCACGTTGCAAAAAACACTACTCCAGCCAGCACCACACCGTGCAAATGCCTCGCGGAACTCCAGGCACTTAGGATACAAATCGATGACTTTACAAGGAAAATCCTGGGCAAAAGTAGCACAGCTCTAACAACACTAAAAACAGCTGACCACCGAGCCAACCAACCGACTATCAACAGATACCAACCGAAGCAGCAGCAACAGCAACAAAACGTTGCTGTTGCTTCGAACAGTTACGTTCGAAGCGCGACGTGCCTACTCCACGGCGTCTCCGTTTCAATTGCAGCCAACACTACAACGTCGTCGGCACACCAAACAAAGTGCGTACTCCATCCACACAACCCTCCCTGGCACACAGTCGGAAAAGACGGACGTAAAATGTACGTTACGACCGGCACGAACAAAATGACTCAGCTAAGAGTTGTAGAAGCACATAGCGTACCAGATTGTCCGCGTGTTAATGCACTTTTTGTTAGCCGCGTAGAACTATCACACTCTGCAGACGCGATCAAAAACTATGTATGCCGAATAATAGGGACAGACAGACACAGAAGTGAAAGTGACAAAACTTGCTGGCATGAACCAGGAGTATTACAACAGCTATCACGTGCAGGTAGCTGCAAATAAGTTTAATGAACTACTAGACCCGTCCGTCTGGCCAGACGGCATTCACTTCCGCCCGTACCGCGGCCAGTTACACCAATATAGAGTGTCCAGCGCAGTGCACGAAGTGGGGGCGAGCATTGGCGCCAAACGATACAGGGCAAGCGTGGAGGAAGATCACAGTGAAAACAAAGAAATTGAGACAAATCAATGACAAAATAGCCAGACAACACCTCAAGAACTTAAAACAGCTCCATCAAAATATCTGCTATAGAATGTCGAATCTCTCAACCAATTATATCGAACAACAGGAGAGAACATATTCAGCAAATACGATATATTGCTCTTAACGGAAACCTTCGAAACAGATCCCACAAAAACCCCCTTCCCCCACCACAAAGTATTTCACGGACTGACAATTAAGCCGCAGGGACGAGGAAGACCAAAATGGGGCGTATGTATAAGAGTAAGAACAACGGAGAATGCCAAGCTTCTTTATAGCACACATTGTACTAAAGCTCACCGATTATTACTTAATCTGTATTTATAGCCCGCCTGAAAAGACGGTAGATCAAGTGATACAGGACATTGGCGACTGTATGGGACTTTGCACAGATGCAAATAAAAATGTAGTAATAGGTGGAGATTCTAATTTTAATTGTGACTTGACAAAAGAAAGTTTTAGAAAAATGAGTTTTAAAACAGGAATTGCCGAGCTTGGACTGGTCATCCACAGTAATTCTTCAGAGCCTACATATATTAGTTGGAATGGATACAGCGTGGCTGATTCTTTTATCAGTATCACAGACGACAGATACTATATTTGACATCACTATCCTCCCACCGGCTCATCATAAACATTCTCAGATCGAGTTCAAACTGCATCGCAAACAACGTGTCGTCACGTCCCAAATTAAAGGCAAAAATCCAGAGGCACAAGCCTTGGTTTGATGAGGAATGCCGGAAAATGAAGCACGCAATCTGTTCAATTCAAAATAGGTCACCAGCAACACTCCGCCGCATAGCAGAGATGAAAAAGGATGAAATTCACGCACATGAAAAGAGACAAAATTGCGTTACGAAGAGGATCAGCGTGTTCGGCTTATAACAGCAAGCGTGCAGAAGCCGTGGCTGCTTCTCCCGAGGATACTAACGTCGCTAAATCCAGTGATAAGCGATAATGAATGGGTGGATCACTTCAGAAGACTTCTGATACAAGAGTGCGCATTGCCAGACCGAGATGCCTGTGACGATGATAATTTTACAGATTTCACCGAAAACGAAGTCGAAGCCGCTATTAAGCAGAAACAAGATGGGAAGTCGACAGGGCCAGATCTTATTGTATATGAACACCTCAAAAATGAATGTAAATGTAGTTTGTCCAATTCTAACAAAGCCATACAATGTATGTCTTAGACAAGGGAAAATACCCGTCGAGTGACGGCAAAGCTTTCTGCAGCCCATCTTCAAGCGTAAAGGAGATCCAACTGACCCGAGAAACTATAGAGGCATCGCACTCACAAGCGTGCTCTATCGCTAATCGTTAACAGGCTGTACTCGGCCACCAAGGAGAAGGTCCCGCCGGAGCAATATGGCTTTCTACGGGGACGGTCTACGTCAGATGCGGTCTCATTTATAGTGAAACATGTATCATATCGCCGCTCAGTGAACCTTTCCTTTTCATTCTGTACGTGACTGGACTCTCGGATCTGCTCCGTGGTCTCAAAGCCCCACACGCTTTCTATGCAGATGACTTGGTTATTCTAGCAAAATCCCGAAACCATCTTCAGTTTTATCTTAACGAGACTACAAAATGGTGTGAACAGAACAAACTCTCGATCAACACAGATGAAACAAAGGTAATGCGTTTTAGCAGAGGAGGATCATATGCTGCTAGAGACCATTGCTTGAAAATAAACGAGAGAGTCCTTGAGATGGTCAACAGCTTCACTTACCTAGGGGTTATCCTAACCCCAAGGCTTTCACTTAGCACACATTTTGACGGAGTACGGGCAAAAGCGGCGGCCACAATCACCTCACTAGGAGATCTTCGCGACGTAGACCTAAAAACAGCAATGAACTGTTTTAAAATCAAAGTTCTCCCGACCATAACTTGTTGTCTACCCGCCATAGCACCGCATTTGACAATGAGTAATTTAAAAGTCCTAGATAGAGTGAAGGCTTGCTTTGTCAAACGTATATTGGGACTGCCTAAAGACGCATATGCCACACTAGATTTAGAACTATGCGGCGAAAGAACACGGAAGACTTGGTTCTCAACAAGGCCCCGTTCAACACAGAAGCATTGGATTCCTACCGAACATCCAGAGAATCAAGAAACATACAGTTTGCCATTGAAAATTACACTGATGGCCCAGCATTTTGTGTTGATAAATGGAACGGAAGCCGCCAACGGAACCGCACAATTGTGTGCCGAACTGCATGGCACGGATACCACCATTTTATGTGCATGGAGCCAAATTGTTTTACCATTGAAGAATGCGTATGTAGTTTTTGTGGACAGTCCGATATTGGGCGGCACCACATGCTTGTATGTAAGGAAATTGTTGGAACCTCCCTAACAGCCAGAGTTGATTATATAATGTCAGACTACACTGTTGTATTGTGACTCTAACTACCAATTCTATGGTGAATAAATCATGAAATATTATATACAACGCTAGAGTCAGATTCGTAGGGCCGATTGATACCGGCCTTGCCAGTTGCGACATCTTAGCCAGATATTAGACAACATTGTCTTATGAGAATAAGTCTTATTTACTATGAGGTTTTCTGGTTAATGCAAGATCGATTTGTCTTATGATATGGTTGGAAGGTAATGCATCATCTCTCTCTATTGAGACATCTGTGCTCCCCTTTTTTTTTCGATCATGGTCGATTTTTATTTCACTCCGGCATTCACCGTGTTTAAATTAAGAACCATGAAAACCAATTTAGGAGTGGGCAGTCTGGGGCTCGAACCCAGACCTCCCGAATGCAAGGCAAACCTTCTGCCACTAAGCCATCTTGCTCGGTAAATATAAATGCCTTACCAAAAATTTCAAACAAATCTCTGTCTGCCACTTTAATCGAAGGGATATTAGCGCCAATACTAGATTATATGATCTAAGACACAACATTGAATCGCTTACGTTTTATCTTGACTTTGTTGCAATTTCTAAGAGCTGGTGCAAAAATGGTACAAAAGTATGTACAATATGGATGTAAACTCTTAGCGCAATCTTGAAAACTAAATACTCGAGAAGGAGGAGTTATCTTATATATAAATGAAAAACTGCCATATAATAAAATACCTAAATATACAAATGGAACTGGAGCCATTCAAGCGATAGTTTGCCCAACTGAATTCCAAGGGCGTGGTGTTGTCGTGATAACACTTTACAATAGCGACGGTAACTTGAATAATTTCAAGCTAGCGTTAGACACAGTACATCTAGATCTTTGTGCAACTTGTCACGGTCCCCACCCGGGGACAGAACATACTGGATTTGCTATTGACAGATAATGAAGAATTAATTACTGATAGCACTGTCGGTGAATCTCCAGTAAAGTCCGACCGTCTGACTGTATCCTTTAAAATATCCGCAAAAAGACAAGAACGTAACGATGATCCATCCTTGAATGTCTATAAAGCTGATTATAATGCAATGGCTGCCACCCTAGCAACCACCAATTGGCGTCTCTTTTTCGCACAATGCCAATCAGTGAAAGCCCAGTACTGTTATTTCCTAAATATCATGTCCGTCCTTGTAGAAGGTTATACTCCGAAGATGATGCATCGATCATCTCCACTACAGTTTTCTATGGACAGAGCTACTCGAAAACTGAATAGCAGTGCACCCTCCTCTCAAAGCCATAAACGCCTCTCGCGTAATTTAGCACGTACAGCATTGCGTTGTCGGCGCTTGGAGGAAAGTAATCTGAATATCCGCGATGCAAGGAACTTCTTTCGATATGCTGGCCGGCGTCTTAAACTACAGTCCGGAGTAGCGCCGCTTATACATGAAAAGGGCACCGCAGTCGAAGATGGACACAAGGCCGAGGTTCTGCTGAGCTACTTCACAAGTGTCTACATGCAGCCTCAAAACGTCTCCATCACGAGAATCAAGCAAACGGCACACACACTCAATGACATTGAATTCCATCCATTTTCATCGTGCTCAAAACTTTGAAATCTGCAGCGCAAAAGCACATCTACGCTTGATAGGCTACCACCTATTATAGTCAAAGAACTGGCCGAGTTTCTAGCCGAGCCGCTGGCAATCATTTTCACCCGGTCCTTCGAAGATGGCGAAGTTCCCACCGTTTTCCGTGAATCCATTGTCACACCTGTGCACAAGAAGGGCTCTAGAGCAACTGCTGAGAGCTACCGACCTATTGCCCAGTGTGTCGACGTGATTTACAAGCTTTATGCCGACGACCTAAAGATATATTTTTTTTTTCTGGGAGGTTTCGGTAATGCATGATGCACATGCGCCACTAGCAGCCTGCGTGACTAGTGTGAGACTCGCAAACCCACTAAATCCGGATTCCTCCCCACCCCCCCCAGGCTCGGTATTACCTTGGCATTACATCGAAGCCGTGGGAGAGGCGTCCCTGCCGTTCTCCTTTAATCAGCTCTATCCCTGACTATCATCCCGCATGTCTACCTGCGGTTGGATAGGGGGATGCCATTTTGTAATCCGTCCTGTGAGGGTGCGTCGAGACCATGAGGGCCTGGCTGCTCCCCACCCCCTCCCCCCTCCCTCGGCTCCTCGTCTCGACCACTCTCCCGAGAGACCCGCTCAAACCTCTCCCGCCTGGCCGTTTCCTTGGCTGTCTTGAGTGTCAAAACAGCGTCGAACAAGTTCGTCGCCTCCCTCCATGCCTCCGCCGAAGTCATCATATGGGAGACCACCTCCTTGATGGGTCGGCCTCTCACAGCGGTTGGTGCTGCGTCCCGTGCTTCCCTGAGAGCATCACACCGCAGAACAGTATGCTCTACATTGTCCGTTTCTCCAGAGTCGCACAGTACGCAAATATCGCTGATGGCCTTCTTGATCCTTGACAGGTAGCTCTGGAACTGGCCGTGTCCGGTCAGAACCTGAGTCGTCCAGTAGGAAAGCTCCCCGTGTCGGCGGTCATACCATGCCCTGAGGTCCGGTATCAGACTCTTGGTCCAGCTCCCTGTGGTCACACCGGGTCTTACCTGCGCCCATTCCTCATGCCAGGCCGATATGGTGGCACTCCTGGCCCTGGTGAGATCCAGACCTTCGTCTAGATACATTTTACTTCTTTCAGCCACTAGGAGGTCCCATGGCAGCATTTTGGCTAGGACCAGGAGAGCTTCGGTCGAGACTGTTCGATACGACCGGCTTACCCTGATTGCCAGCGTTCGTTGGGTCGACCTTAGTGTCCCCCTATTTTTCGCCGTCCGCATTGCCATGTCCCCCCAGACTGGGGCTGCGTATAGCGCCGTTGATTCGGCCACCGAGGCCAGGAGCCTTCTTTTCACCTCAGCCACCCCACCGACCCTAGGCATGATCCGCGCCAGGTTCAGGGAGACCCTTTGGGCCTTTTCGGCCACGTACTTAATCCGGTCAAGCCATTGTCTAGCATGACCCCTAGCATGACCTAAAGATATACATTGAAGTTAAAGACGACAAATACAAGGCCGAGTTACAGAAGGCAATTGATGCCGTGCTACTATGGGCCCACTTGAATAGAATGGAAATATCCATTTCTAAATGAGTCGTGCTGAAAACAATCAAGGACGACACTTCATATTTTATGAACGGCCATCTTATACCTGAAGTGTCAATATACAAAGACCTAGGTGTTACATTTGATTGCCAAATGAAGTATACTTCTCATATTGCCGAAGTTGTAAAATCTGCGTCTCGGCTATGCAATCTTATTCTTAGAGCGTTTATCGGGCATGGCCCAGCAATGTACATAAAACTGTATAATACGCTTGTTGTACCAAAGTGGACATATTGTTCACACGTGTGGGCGCCTTTTTATAGAAAAGATGTAGAGCTGCTTCAGCGAATGCAGGATAAATTTGTCAAACGAGTCGCGTGGCGCTGCAATGTAATCCGCGAGAGTCTCGTACTCCCAACCGTGAGCGAGTACCAAATGCAAGACTTTTTAAACAACTAACCCGGAGTAACACATTTAGTACCCGTTTCACATTACGTCCAAATAATCTACGTAGTAGTGTGTCAATTACTCCACCGGAAGTTGCTAATGTCGAAGTTGTGAATAACGCGTTTGCATGGAGAGTTTCGCGACGTGCCCATGAGTGTAAAGACTACTATGTGATTTTGACACCCCTTTTTTAATAAAGGAGACTTTGTTTTGTATTGTATTTACTAGGCTAGAAGGTACACTTTGTGCGAGAACGCAAACTAAATTTGAACCGCGCAGAAACTTCAAGAAAAGATTCCACCTAGAATTTCAGCAGACACTATCTACAATGCCCTGGTTTGATATAATCACTAGTAACTCTGCACAGACAAACGTTTCTACTTTCTGTTGTAAACTAAACAATATGTACGAGAAGAACTAAACAACCTGTAAGAGGACTTCCCTATTCAGCCCATACAAACGAAGCCAAACTACGCACGAATTACGACTAGTGGTATGATCAGGAACTCATACAGATTAGATTAGCTAAGGACAGACTAGCTAATAAGGTTAAAAAGTAGAATAGTTTATATGATAAGTTGAGGCTTAATAAGCTTTCAAAAATATATAATAAAACAAGCGCTCGAAATGAGAAGCTCGAAATAAGAAATTCTATGCGGACAAATTTAACACCTCTACACTCCGCAAGAGATTGAAAATTATTAACATTGCCTTTTGGCAGAAATACACAGAAAGAAACTATAATTAAGTCGATTAACCACAACAACACACCAACAACTGATTCTGCTGAGATACTCGAAGTGCTCAACATAAACTTTGCAACAATGGGTTCTAAAACAGCTAACAATTAATATGGGGCAAAGATAACTGAATACAATTACAAAATTAATCAATTATATCCGCATAACCAAGATATTCTCGCTAAAAAAATTACTTTTAATGGAATTACTCCAAGGCAATTATACTAAAATCAAGTAAGCTTGAAGCAAACATAGGAGGTTGTCAAGCGCATATTCCTGGCAAGCTTAAAAGCAATACATAACCTACATATCAAATATTTTGGCAGCTATCTTCAACCAGTGTCTTACACAAGAGGTATGCAAGGCATAATTAAATTATGCAATAATTACACTAATACTTAAACGGGCAGATAAAAAAAAGCAACTAACAATCGACCTATAGGTTGCATTTCTAGCGAAATTGTTTGAGTCAATTGTCAATGATCAGATTCGTCTATATCTTGCCAACGCACGCTTTATTAGTCCGATGCAAAATGGCTTCCGTGGAAAATTTTATACCAATTTAGCTCTGACACATCTCCAGGAATTTATAACCAAAAGCTGAGAGTTCAATCAAATAATTGCTGGTATCTTTGTCGATATTCATTTGACTCAGTCGATAAAAATATCCTTACCATTAGATATATAGGTTTTCTTATTCTCATAAGTGATTTACATTTGTACAGAGGTTCACAGCTCCTCGAAGCCATCGAAGGCTAGTATGGAGTGTTTATGTTGCATATTTTCTTATAATTTTATTTATTGTCATTATAATTATATTATTATCGTGTTCGGCTTATATTAGAGTAAGGTACCTAAATAGTATCGCTTAGCACTTTGTTTGAATATTGTCAAAGAAGAGGTTGCGCGCACATCTGGGGGGAGCTTGTTCCAATATGTGGCACCGAGATTTGATATTGAGAAACGAGATTGGTTACATGAAGCTGCAGACATGATGAGAAGTTGTGTGTGTGATACCCTTGTGTTCATGGTGAATGTCGAATGGAAAAGATTAAGCAAATTGGGATGAAGTCCCATTAAGATTTGTTTGATCTCAGTTACGACAGACACCTCTATTTGCAAAGGGTAAGGCTGAATCGACATCTCTACGTATTTATAACGCATGGATTCCCATGGTGGATATCCCAATATTACGCGCAAGACTCTTCTTTGCAGGCGATGTAACGGACATAAAAAACGCATATAAGTCATTCCAAATATTTCAACTGCAGATAACTATGAACGTAGGCGTAGTACACGGCAAGTACATGGCAGAATATTACGGCTCTTGAACAGGGTAGCGATGCTCCCTACAACTTTTTTCGAATGTGATCTGTATGAGCTTTAAATGACAATCTGGGATCCAAGACAACGCCTAAGAATTTTGTCAAAATGCTAAAAGTGTGGTTTCCGCATTTGAATGTCTTATGGTTCATACTTAGGACACCTCTAGGCGATAAGAACTGGATAACACCGGTCTTCGACCAATTCACGGACAAGCCATTACCCTTAAACCAATTTGAGAGTCGCTTAAGGTCTTCTTTAATCATCTGCTGTACCTCTTGTGGGGAATCGCCCACAAGGAGTGCTGTGGTATCATCAGCAAATAGGGT
Organism: Dermanyssus gallinae; assembly: GCA_003439945.1. NCBI lineage: Eukaryota > Metazoa > Arthropoda > Arachnida > Mesostigmata > Dermanyssidae > Dermanyssus > Dermanyssus gallinae. The sequence goes on along the minus strand of QVRM01000118.1, from coordinate 19,866 downwards.
CAGTCGGCCGTGTTTTGATACTTCAAATATATCGTTGATAATTATATTAAACAGCAGTGGGCCGCCGATACTCCCTTGAGCCACTCCAACTGATATGTTCTCGAGATCTGAAAACTTCTGCCCAATCCTAATTAATATACTCACACAACTCAATTTCGCTGAAGGTCCGATTGTACTGTTTAATTTTTACTGAAGCAGCAGGGTACATATCACCAGAAGCGGCGACAATTTATCGTCTCCATGCTCTCCACACCTCGGTACATCACAAGGGACCAGCCTCTCACCGACACTATTCCTAATATTTATTAACTCCTTCTTAAAGGCTAGTGAACTTAAGGCTATAGCTTTTGTCGATTACATTATTTTTCTTTGCCCAATTTCCTTACAAAATCAGACTAGCGATGTTGAGTACACAAACGGCCAACTTAAACTTAACTCAAATTGGTGCCCAAACAAGGCTGTGTTTAAATGTTAGGAAAACAAAAATGTTGATTTTTACTTCATGACGAAGATCAATAAACCGACAAATAGCCATTAAACTCGATAATACTAATATCCAACAAGCATTCGAAAATAAATGCTTGGGTGTGACCCTTGACCCATCACTAATGTATCAAGATCACATAAATACCTAATAATGTGCCCCAATTAAGCAAACTAAGAAATATTAGCGTATCCCCCGATGTGATGTTGGTTATATATAAACCGTTATTCCTCTGTTACATAACATTTTGCTTACTACTGTTCGGGTCAACGCTCTCAATACTTACACATAAATTACAGGTTGCACAGAATAAAGCCTTAAGGGCCATTTTGGCTACAGTTGGCTATCTCATCATTATGATAATCACACACTACTTAAAATTCCATCACTTTACAATTTTGAATTAGGCATTCTTGCGTGTAAAAACTTCCGTGGCATGTTTCCTCCAGATTTATCGTTTTATTTGACTTCCAACACCAACAGGAATCGCAACAGCCCACCTCTAAGAAGACCCAATACGTATCGTAACTATAGACTTAAATCGCCGGATATGACCAAAATATTGAACACTCTCGATAACGAATTGCGGAATGTAGATCACTTGAGTTAGTCAAGGAAAAATGGCATCATAAATTACACAATGAACAATGCCTCAATCGATAAGACATTTCAACGATATTATTATTATTTTTTTTTCAAAAGATGAAATTATAATGATCATTATCATCACGCATTTGTTTAACAATTTTTTTTTAAATGAGGGTTAAATATTGTTACGTGCTATTGCAATTATTATTATTATTATTATTATTATTATTATTATTATTATTATTATTATTATTATTATTATTATTATTATTATTATTATTATTATTATTATAATATATATTATTATTATTATTATTATTATTATTATTATTATTATTATAAAGCATTTAATGATGTTTCAAGTATATGAACAAGCATTTTATCATTTTGTGTAATATACAATATCTGAAATGCGTTCGTATAGCCATAACGTTAAACGATTGGATTGAATCTTCTTGAACATTCGACATCGATGAGTTTCTACTCGTCCTCTTCGCTGATTGGTCGGTTCAAACTACGCATTAACACGGCGTGCGTTGTCTCCGGCGGTGCTGCCGCTGTTGGACGACGACGACGACGATGTTAGAGTTATGGCGCCACGAGTCGGCGGAGCACGTGGTGGCCGCGTGGTTGGATTACCGTCATACTGGCCAAAACGGAAACCTCATTACAATATTACATACTTAAACAAATATGTATGCGATCGTTGCAATTAACACCTTACAATGCACCGTGTATTACTTATAGCTTCAATATCATAACACGATATTCCCTTGGGCATTGGAAGTACCTTTAACGTTGTTTGTTTTTATTGTTGGTAGTGTTTTGCCAAATTTTTAAATCAAGCAGTACGCTAATATGGGACTGCCTAGAAGTACCTAACAAATACTATAATAAAATGACCTCGTCATTTCGGAACTGTTCGCAAACTTCTTATCAAAGCATTCAAGTATATTTGACTAATAATGCTTTGAATTTGTGTCACTAATTAATGATGCGTTATGACGTACATACATATTACATGTGAAAAACACCGTCGACTTTTTTAGTCCCTTTCTTTCCCTTTCGGTCCCGCCCTATGTCTAACACAAGATATACGCACTTCTCCTGCATCACCAGAAGAGCACACATGAAATTGAGCACCAGAAAAGCACTTTCTCTTGCTGTCTCAGGATTTGTTTTTAAATTATGTTCCTTAGTAGAACGATACGCTAAATTCAAGGCAATAGATACATTTGCACAAAGGCTTTAGAGAGCATTTGAGGAAAATTAAGCTTCAACCACAGTATCAGGAGAGTAAATAGTTAGGCTCTTTTTTAAATTCTAAGGAAAGTACAGCCACTGTATTTTAAATTAATGTAAAGTTAAATCTAATGTAAAACAGACAAGATAAAATATCTCGATTATCAGGAAGGTTGTCGACTACATGATGAGAGAAACGTGGAGATAGGCGACGAACTTGGTGATGAGTTGTAAAGTAACCTCACTGCTTCTGAAACGAGCGAGAGCTGTATTCTAGAAGCAAACAAACGCACATCTAATAGCATTGGTTAGATAAAAGCGCACAAAATCGGTCCACGAAAGTGTTTGCATGCATAGGGGTGTTTCATATGAGAAGAACAAAATAGTGTAGCCACGTTTGTTGAAGAATTTCTTTGATGTGAACTTTAGAATAATTCTTGTAAGTGTGCCAACTACAAGTGGTTACACATGTAATTATTAAGATACTCTCTGCGTGCACACAACAACGAGAAAAACGCGTGGATAGAGAGCTACTTATCCTAAGTCTAGCAACGTCACGGTGACCATTTTGTCCGCATTAACTAATACTTCAAAGATGTTCTACGCTGCGCTCGGCCCGTCTGAAACAACCTCTATCTAATTGACTTGAATGCTATTGCTAAATAAGCAAAACATTTACTCTGCATGCCGTAGCTCTTAAATTTACGAAAGGAACTAGTGTGATACTATTCATATTACTCCTCGAAGTAGATCAATCATTTACATATTTTCTGCAACCTATTTTATACGAAGCCAGAGCCATATACGTAAACCCGATTGAGACCGGCCCGCCAATCGCTACACCATGGTTACGTGGCCACTCCTGATCTTTCGATATAAAAATTAAAACAAGTTGGCCACGACAATAGCCAAGGCTGCAGAGTACATCGCTGCCTCAAAAACTAGCGACGGCTGTATTCTAAAACAAAAGCAGAAAAACACGTGCTGGAAACTAACTTGAAGGTGGGGAGTGAACTTTAAAAAAATCTCTTAAGTACGCCGACTGCAAGGGGTCACACTTATGATTCTTAAGCTGCCCTCTTCGGGAAAAGAAAAGCGTATATGAAGAGTTATTTACTAATCCTAATGCGCTCGCAGCATCTAGAAGCACCGATAACTGAACTCAAAACCTCAGCTCCTCGCTCTCTCTTAAAACGACCCTGCTAATATGTTTAATTGACACAGTCAATCCTGCTACTACTGGTAACGGCTAACAACGTGTCATCTTAACTCTAGCAAAGGGAACATGTATGATACTATTTATATTGCTTCACAATAGAGATCCACACCTTACGCCTTTATAGAAGTGTGTATCACGCCAGTGTCACATACCTGCTCGTTCATACACATACATACGCACACAGCCAAAGAATGGATGTGATGGACAACATCGTTGTCGTTTGTCTAAAGAGTGCTCATGTCGGGTGAGAGAAAACTATAAAATGCGACGCCGGACCGACACTGAATCCTTTCGTGCTGTGCGTGCATACCGATAGTGTGTTGTCCGGTTGTTGTGTGTTGCTTATGAATCCGCAGTGAATCTATCGGGTTAACATCACTGTCGAGTCGCAGTACTCACGAGAAGCTACGCGTTGCTTGATTTGTACCGTGTAACGTTGTGTGTTTGTTTCGCTCGTTTCATCGGTTGTTCATCCCTCGATACTTAAGTTGAGCAAGGTGTTTTGTGTACCGTCGCCGGTAATCCTTCAACATGAAATACCCCTACGTCCTAACAACTGGTGAGTTCGATTATCTGATCTCGGCGTGCGACCTTTGTCGTAGGTAAACTTGTTTTTCTTAGCAACCTTTATATTTCAGCATTTGCCAGATAAGTTTGGGTTAATATGGTCAACGTAGCTGATTACTCGTAATTCATTTTGGTGAAATTATTATTATTATTATTATTATTATTATTATTATTATTATTATTAGTATTAGTATTATTATTAGTATTATTATTATTATTATTATTATTATTATTATTATTATTATTATTATTATTATTATTATTATTATGATTAGATTATGATTATTATTATTATTATTACTGTTGTTGTTGTTTAAATGTTACAATTGTGAGGTGTGAACGTGTACGCCTTGTCTTCTCCTAGCTCCTAAATATTATTCCATGGAACCGACAATACAGCCGGCGTTTCCTCGGCACACTGCAAGCGACAGCAGTTGCCGTAGAAACTCGCCTTCGCGCCGATTCCCGGTGAGATTTGTAATCCGTTGGCCCAGCTCACTGATGAATCTCTTGGTTCCCTTGCTTACCGGACCCATTGTTTCCATAGATATTGGCACTACGATGTAACTTGTCTCTAGTTCTTGGTACTTGCGTTTTTTCCCATTATCTGCGCGCTCGGCAACCCATCCCGCTTCTAGTGAACTGTGGCGTATATTATTATTATTATTATTATTATATTATTATTATTATTATTATTATTATTATTATTATTATTATTATTATTATTATTATTATTATTATTATTATTATTATTATTATTATTATTATTATTATTATTACAGAGAGGCAACGCCAAGATGATGTTGAGTGGTCACCGACACTCAAACAATAAGAATAATATAAGCAATATTGTAGATATTATATAAGTAATATATTGATAATTGTGATACATGTACATATTGATAAAATAAACCCTTGTTCCAAAAAAAAAAATTATTATTATTATTATTATTATTATTATTTTCTGTTTAATTATTACGGCAACCCTTCATCATAGCTTCGTCGCAACTATATTGAGTATGAACGGATATTATCACAGGCAACCGACTCGGAGCGGTGTCTCTGAGGCAGATTATGACATTGGCTGTTTGTAGAGGGAATGCGACTATTGTTAGTATTATTTTTATTACGGTTTCAAGATTCTGAACAAATGTTGCGGGCACACCGTTTACCAGCCCCAGTGCTGTACCTCCTTAGTTATTGGAACAACATGTCAGTTATGCACATTTGGTTTTTTTTTGTCCTAATGGAATGAACTGCTACACACTAGTGTTCGCTGAGCTATTGCCTGGATAGAAAGGAACGATAGTGTAAAACACCGCAACACTTTAAATCGTCTTTCACAGGGGGGTGGACACGCCATTGGGTCTCTGTCGTCATGAAATTCAATGCCTCGGGCTACAGTTTTGTCGCTAGTTAAGGGTGCTTTACTAATTTGTTTTGTTTTTTGCGCACTGAAAGTCTAAAAATACGTTGATACAAACTGTCTGTATCGGCCCCACGTGCCCTAATGAAGTGTACGAATACTGGAGCTCTTATTTTTTTATCCACAGTCGTGCAAAGAGTGATGATAACAGTCAGGTGTTGTGGGCGCAGGCCGTCTACTCGCAAGCTCTGAAGCTAGCGCAAATTTTCTCAGCGCCCATTGTCAGGTTGATGATATTTAGTCATTAGCCTTACGTCTCGAAAGCGTTATCATGAATATATGCATGGATATAAGTTGATGTGGAATATTTTGTCATATAATAGCATATAGCTGCCGAGCAAACCGAGCAAGGTGGCTTAGTGGCAAAGCCTTTGCCTTGCATTCGGGAGGACTGGGTTCGAGACCCAGACCGGCCACTCTTAAATTGGTTTGCATGGTTTCCAATTTAGACAAGGTAAATGCCGGAGTGGAGTAAACTTAGCCATGACATGGTATCTCCGTACACGGGCAATTGCCTTACGAAAAAAAAAAAAAAAAACTATTGGTATTGTTCATACTAACTGTCAATAATTGTGAGACGTTTCTTTATTGCGAATTAGAATGGACAGTCATCACGGTCTTAATACGCGGGTATATATTCAAATGAACGGAATACCACCTGGCGCCAAACGCCAGACCCGCGTTCGGAACCGAAGGACGCAGTCGTGTCTGGCGCAACGTTGTTAGCAACACGAGCGGCAGTAGAGATGGACTAGGTAGGTCTAGCAGCCTCACCGACGGCTACCAACAGGCCCTCCCGTGCCGCAACAAGTGGTGTCTAGTGACCAGGATCGACAAAACCTGTTGTTATCCGTCGGTAGTTAACCCTATGACGCAGTATTTTCGATATCTGCTTCGGGAATCGTTGTCTTCTCGATGCCTGCTAGCAGCACACAGTTGTCGACCGCCAAACCAACCACCCAGCCACGGCCAAACGCTTCGGCAGTCGTTTTCCTATTCTATGTCGCATCATTACATCTTTCTCCGTATCTCCGTACACCCCAGTGCTTAAACAAGATTAGTAGTTTAAGTGACTATTTCGTGTCGTCGCCTTCTGACATTAACATTGTCGTTGCGCCGCCGCCGCCATCAATCACTGATTGCCACAGCACTACCGTCGCTACCACCGCAACCAGCCTCAACCATAATGTCTAACGCCGAGAACAGACCCTGCTTTGGAAGCAGAGGAGTACTGAAAGGACGCAGATTACCCAGGCCAGCGCCCGATCTGTGGAATTGGTAGCGACGCCAGTCGAGGCTCGTGACAATCACGTTACATTAGTGCTGTTAAACCTATAATAAACCTGGCTGAGCGCGATATGGATGAAGAGATTGCTGCTTGCAGCCGGTATGAAAATACCGCGCTTGAATGTATCGAAAACTATAAAGGGTTTGGTCACCACCGCATCTGCTGCTTTGAGCTTAGGATCAGCCAACTACGTTTCTGCATCGTCATCGCCCGCAGCGCCTACAGCAAAACCTGTCGCCTCAGCATGCACCACGGTGCCGCTTCTCAACATTTCACCAAAGCTATTCTCGGGGAATCACCTCGAATATTGTTCGTTCACTGCTTTGTTTAGGAATTAGATTGCTCGTCGTACAACGGCTACATGCACAGACAAGCTTGTGCTCGCTCTCCTTAAGCATCTTCGGGGCCGAAAACACTTGTGATGTCTCTCGGCGTTCCTGGTGCAGCGTATGATGCCGCCTTGCGGCTGCTTGACAACAATTACGGGTTGGTCGACATCGAGCGGCAGCAAGTGGTTCAGAGATTATTTCAGTTGCCGAAGGTAACATCGATGGATGACGTAGCCGGTCTGCGGACGATAATAAATCGAGCGCGTTTCAGTGTGAAGACGCTCGCGACTTTGAACACTTTCGATCGCTTTTGCACATGTCCTGCGAGCCGCAATTCCGCCCGCGTTGTTGTATCCATACGCCAAAATCATGCAGCAATCAATGGGAAGCAATTACAACAACTGTCGCAGCATCGCAACGACTTCGACGGCCACCCATCTCAAGGGACATCATCAGGCGAATTGCGTCTGAGTCACGCGACTAAAGCGGCCAATGGTGTAAACCAGTTGCTCGAGTATTTGACTCGTTTTGCCCGCCCCTAATTGAGAGGAACCTCAACTCACAACCCATTTGTTGAGGGACGGGCTTATCAGAGGAGCACGTACTCGCTATATCGAAGGCGATCACCGTTGGCCATCGCCGTTGCGGTTCAGATGACACAAAAATGTTTCTTTTGTCATTCTGTGGATCATCGTATTTCGTGCTGCTCTGCTCGTATTGGTTTCGACGATGAGTTAGGTATTTTCAAGCGCTTCAATCGCTGTGTTGTGTGTTTCCGACATATAAACACAGTGATGGCAAACAGCGTAGAGGAGCTGCCGTTGAGTGCAATTCGTGTAAATCTCGCGGCCATTATCCAAGCATGCATCCGCGCAACGCGGCCGACGAGCGTCGTCCGTCGCAGTTGCAGTCAACGCAAATGTTGTTGCCGTCGGATCCTTGTATACATGTTGTCGGCGAATCTTGTGTACGAAGAAGATAGCAGTAAGGGTGATGATGGATCAGCGATCGACGCTAACATTTGTGACGTCCGGCCTCGTAGAGCAGCTGACTGGCATCTGCCCAACGCAATGGGCCAACCTAGACGTGCAGGTATTTGCTAGGGAACATCAGATCTCATCGCCGCGATAAAAGCTCACACTGGAGAGTACCTACGGCAAAGACAGAGTGTGTCTCCTTGCCTACCAGCACAGCTTTGGCGTTAATCCGTCGATCGACTGCCCCCTCACGTACAAGCAGCTATCGATAAAATCAAGACACAGCATCTGCTTGTTGATTGCGCTCTCGGCAACGATCTCCCGGCTGACCCGCCGGACATTCTAACTACGCAGCGTCCGCAGGTCATCAGCAACGTATGAAAGATGCCACAAAGAGATCATGTCATTCGTTCACGAAGGCCACTCAAAAGAAGTGTTTGATGTTAACTTTAGCAGTGAGGACGAGTGCGACGGGTGTTTTTATTTGCCATACGACAACGGCGGAAGGTGCGTGTGGTGTTCAACGCCAACTGCCGCTGATGGAAATAAAACTTGGCTGAATCAACATCTGTTACCTGGGCCGAACCTGGACCCAGATCTCCTCACTCTATTGTTGATACCTCCGAATAAATGTACAACGGGAAGATTGCCGACTCTTCAGATTCTTCTGGCAGGGGCCGACAGACGCAGCACTGCCGTGCTACCAGATGTCTAAGGTAACGTGGGGGACGGCACCTAGCGGTTGCCAGCTGGCTGCAACGCTGACAGAGCACTTCAAGCGTGTCGACCCCAAGAAGAAGCATCGGCTGGTTGATGGCCTTTATTACGGTGATTTTTTGCAAGGTTTCTCGACAGATAACGACGCAGTTGCCTTTGTCGACGATGTGACCAGCTGGCTTGGATTGGCCAGTATGGAACTTGCAAAGTGGAAAAGTGCACAGTGCGCAGAGTTTAGTGTACCAAGTCTTAAGTCTCGGGCAAGCACATGCAGTTTAGTGGCAACGCATGCATTATACATATAGTTTTTCGGAGGTCTAGCAACAACGAAACTAAGTGGATAAGTCTTAGTAAAAAAACGGCAAGGTAGCTTTAACAAAATTCATGGATACTTTTGAACACAGCGTTGTTCAAAAACATTGTTGAGCAACGCTGTTTTATTGGGGCTGCTTAAACGTAATTTGTTGTTTTTTTAACATTTTCAGCTCTGGGCTTTCTGACACTGACGTTAGCCATGGTCTTGTGGGTAGTCATGACGTTGGAGATGAAACATTTGGAGCCTCCGGCCTTGACGGAAGGTTCCAAGCTGGCGGATGTATTTTCCCGTCCTCCAGCTCCCTCGTATCTACGTCTTTATGTATTTAACATAAGCAATCATAACGTCTGGATGAAGAACCGTGCATCAAAAGCGGCCCTGAACGAGCTCGGCCCTTATGTTTTCAGGTCAGTCTACAGCATGTTCTGTAACTTAATAGTTAAGGTTTTGTGTGGTATGATGTTTGATCTTGGCGTTTCCGAGTATCAGTACTGCGTCGAGCAAGTGCAGCTAATTCGAGTTCCGTTTTGCCTGCTCTTACTAGAACATTGGGGATCCTATCGTTCCTCAAATGTCTCGAGTAAGGGCAGTCACTATTTCAGTACCACGTGTTCAACAAATGTCTTTAAATATTAAACTGGGTAAGACAAATTGCTTTCTGACAGGTGTAAAGAAGGTGGACAGAATACGTCTCTCCTATAGCAGCATTATTTGTAGAACCCATGAAGTGAATAGCGGATTCAAAGATGTGGGTTGGATTGAATTGGCCTCTGTCCGTCTTGCGCGACCACTGCTGGCAATTCGAAGAAGCTTCCGTGGACGGCTTGGACCTTATTTGTGAAATTTCCTGTTAACAAAATATAAGCGAAAGCTAAAAGCTCGTCCCAGTTGACGTAGAATGTTTAGTTGTATTGTGAAAAAGAAAGTCGATATTCAGCACGTTATTGGCTGTCTGGCCTTTTAAATATATGGAGTTAGAATCTAATGAGTGTGACTTAAAGTTCCCTGCGGTTTCATGTGCTTGGGGGAGTTTGATCATTTTTGCAGCGCCTTTCCAAACATGAATTTGGGAAGGATGAGAAGTCGAAGAAGGCGATGTGACAATTGCAGCTAAAGCAATCCATGAGTAGACACCATGAAATGCTTTATGAATAGAAAATAATATTAAAAAAAACGTCTTTATTCACGTAATAAAGGGTGGAAGGAGGCTCGTAGGCGATGACGCCCATAAAGCCGCTTTGTGATCGTTTAGACTGTATTACTGTATTATCGTTAAGACCGTATAACAAGATGTTGTGTGCAAGTTCTCAAAATGATTTTCTCGTAAAATACTAAACGTCCGAATATTTTGATATGCGTGAGCAAATGAAGTAGATCTAATATGTGGTGTATTGCACTTAATTATCTGCAGCATACTTAATAATTAAAATGGTTTTATTTTTAGGATGAACACTACGAGGTCCCTACACTGGTCTGGTGACACCCTTAAGTTTGCGGAGAAAACCCACTACTACTTCGAGGCGAATGAGTCAAATGGTACTTTGGACGACGTAATAACTACGGTTGACTTCTCGGCCCTGCTTTTCTCTTCGAAACTGAAGATGACAAGACTTGAGGAAAGTGTATTTCTGAATGTCAGCATTCGAGAATACTTCTTCGATGGGTAAGCAGGTCAACATTTTAGTCTTTAAAGTTGGGCTCTTTCTAACTTCCAGTTTCCGGTTTCTGAAGTTACGGTTACGCAGCGGAAACTGAAATATATATATATATATAAATCAGGAATATGTAGTCGTCAGTTGCGGTTATTAGCCCTCAGAATACGGGACGAACGTGAAAACATTTTGCGTTGTCCTATGCTTTGAGCGAGTGGTAGACAACGTTTAGCTTCAGTTTCCATTTCAGTTATCTGTTCTTGAGAAATGTCTACATACTTATACTATGAACTTGGTGCAGTTTTGGAAACGCCTCTGGTCAGAACTGGATGTTGGCGAATAAAGAGCGGTTCTCGTGGTTTGGACGAAAGAACTCAACTTTGGATATGGCAAATTTTACGGTTCACACAAAGCCCGGATTTGTCAATGAGATCATCAGCGTTGATGACAATACGTGAGTATCGATCTTCATTGTATTAAAAGTTCTGGTGGTGCTCTTTCTGTATGAATTGCATTGTTTTAGACGGCTTGCATACGCCATCCTTGCGTGTGCTTTCCGGGCCCAAAAGCTGAAAATTTCAAACTCGCTCTCGATAAACTGCCCTGTATACTTACGTTGCTATATGTATACCTGCATTGCTTTGCATGGAAACCAACTTATGTTTACCGTGCTTGCGTTGTCTAAACTCGCAATAGCGTTAGCGTGTGCCATCTTTAAAACAAATGTTTTTTGAAGATCCTTAATCACCATGGATATATTTTAGTTTGAGCATTTTCAGCTCGTTGTTTTTCACTGCGTGCTCGACTTTAAAGATGTGTAACGTGTTTTCAATTATATTTTCTTAGTATTTGCCGGAGTTTTTTTTTATTGGATTTGTTTTCCCTAGCGGTGTCTTCTTGATATCCCTGGAGGATATCACATTTGCACATGTCTTTTTGTTGGACACTTGTCTAGTCTTTTCCGCTGTATCCTCGCATATTGTTAACATCCTTTGCACTTGGTCAGTCTTCCCCAAAATCACCATATCGTCCATTTACTTGTCTGAGTAGTTTGCTACACGTTTACACACGCGACGCCAAAAAACATTTAATGTGTATACCATATGTTTTGCCGACACCGTATTCGGTATGCCGGCAAGCGGGCTGTTCTGGATAAATTATAAGTAGCAATGTTGAAGGTTCCACGCTGATCCACCGCTGATCTATCAGTACGCCGCCAACAGCGTATATCTAGTTTCAGAATGATTTCATTTAGCAGTAAAGGCTTCCTAAAAGGCTAGATCAAATAATATTTGTCAGATATTCTTTGAATAGTACAAATATTCTGAGCCTGTTAGACCTACACTGCGGCAGCGGAGCTCGTACTCTCTCAGAAGCTTCTCTCATTGACGTCGTGCTCTATGAGGAGAGGGAGGCAGAGATTCAAACACGCTGCTCCCGCTAACGGCCGTCTGCTACGAATGTATTATATATGAAATAAACGGACTTATCAGTCGTTGTACTTAACCGCCAAGAACGGCTTGTTCACTCCCGTAAATAGCAAATAGAAATCCACTAATTCGCTTAAACAAAGGCTCCCCCGAAAGCTCTACAATATTTATTATAGCATATGTACGCTGGCATGTTGCACACGTGTTGACTAATACCTACAGATATGACAGCTAGGACAATAAATAAAAATTTACGCACATACATAGCTAACGAGCAAATTACATTTAATTTACAGGCGTCTGCCGAACTTTAATTTCTTGTGTGGCAACTTAGTGGGCAAAAGTAAGTACCCTTCATGATGAGACTATTCGCATAGCAGTAGGCTGACGACTAGGGCCAGACCTAGTTAGCCCTCATCGATGTCAACGTGGACACCCTGTCGATAAACTGGGACATCACAGCCTATCGTGTATTATTAGCGGAGGACGACGCCCTAGACATGCTAAGTTGCGGTGTAATTATGTCTTAATGAAGGGGTATGTTGCACAGTGGTTTTTGTATGGTATTACAATGGGCAGTAATGTGTGGCAGCATAGCCGCTGATTCTCACTGGTTTGGGTCATCATCTATTCCCAACGAGCATCGCTCAAATAACATTTAATTAACGATACGAATCGAACCGGCAAAACTCGGTTAGAAATGAAAACCATGCGAACCCCCATGGGCCATACAGACACTACTATATCTTAAATTGTTTCAGTTGCAGGCACCAGTCTTCTTCCGGCGTTTAGTGAGCCACCAGCAACTGTGGAAGTGTATGAGCCTACACTCTGCGTTCCACGAAAGCTATACCTACAGCAGCAGTACAACTTTGGCTACGAACCAATCGCCCGCTTCGTTGGAAGCCGAGATTTCCTTCACGCGACGCCAGAGACGTGCGCTCTATTCTATGTTTGCCCATAAGTTTTGCCTTGTTTAACGCATACTATTGTGAGAAATAATTTGTTATCCAATAATTTGATATAAATATTATATGTTTACTTTCAATCGAAAAAGCATCGAAATTGCTTTGCTTTATTAGACTGGAATGCACATTGTTTTAATGTATGTTCATTTATATTAGAATACAAATGCTCTCATGACAATCTTATACTGCGATATCTGCGTTTTAAAAGAGGTCGACAATCAAATCTACTAGAAGCAGCTTTGTTCCGTCAGTTAACAAGAAAGCTATACATTCAAGGTGATAATGTGTTTGATCTTTATCGTCACTACAGGTGCAAAGGCATTCGACCGACCGGCATCAACGGAACGTTTGACGCAAGCGCCTGCTACAGAAATAGCATAGGGGATTTTCTACCAGCAGTACTTAGTTTCCCACGTTTCCTTCATGGAAGCATTGAACTTCATTCCAACATCGGCGGCTTAAAGCAGAACGAGTTTTACATTGATGTTCACGCTGTAAGTTCAATGTGTGACGATCATATCGACAACATAGACGGGATATTTAGCATAAAGTTTAGCGCAATAAATTCATGTTTGGTAAATATTCACGTCCGCATTAGAGCATATATATTGAGAGAGATGAGACGCAAAAAAATATATGTATATATATATATATATATATTCGTTGAGCTAAAATGAATCGAAAACTGAAAATTTGTTTATTACAGATTATCTGATCCAATACTGCACAATTATCTACAACCGATTATCTATTTAGCTCTAACTTGCAACTACATGATGCTATGACTGTAAAAATGACGGTCTCACCTCTTTCAGACATTAATAACGCTTTAATAAGACGGGCGTATTTTTCCCTAATGTGATTTTAAGAAGGCGATGCGTCTCTGCTCCATTATAAAATCCGGTAAAGGTGATACCTTGAAGTGTTTTGTAAAGGTCCCCAAAGGCCATGTCTATGACACATCTCTGAGGCTGTTAACAATGTAAAGACCTACGTGTTAAAAAATGTGTTTATCTCGTACTTTCAGCCGTCTGGCATTGCGATAGATATGAAGCTGCACGTTCAGGTAAACGTAATGATCCTCCCGTTCAGAAATGAGTCGCAGCCCGAGGTGTTGTATCCGGTTTTTTGGCAAGAAATTGTAAGTACCCCTGAAAATGTGTTTATTTAAATTACCAATTAAAGCTTTACTCGGGCAATCCTTAACACTAACCTCAAATTGCATCATAAACTAAATGCTTACAACTGAATAACATACACATTGTTTTTCTACTATTTGTTGCGTCGCAATCGCGGTTTGTTGATTAATAGAGAAGTCGTTAGCAGGGCAATCAAGTGTAATAACCACTACAATTATAAAAGTAATGTAAGTATTTCGATCATCGTTTTATTTCGCTGGTTTACAGTCGCGACGGCCAGAAGACAAAAAAGCGATGGTGGTTGCTGCAAAGGCATGGCGCTTTTTCGGCGGATGGGTGGCAGCCGCTTGCGGCGTTTGCTTAGTGGCCGCCGCTCTGCTTTTCGGCGCGAGTGTTGCCCTCCTAGGCCCTTTCAACTGCTCGGATTGTGAGGAAGACCAACTGCCTCACACCCCAGATGATATTCCCACCGAGGTAACTATTTGGCTTTTTATAGGGCATTTTAACTATTTGTTGCTTTAATTTTACTATTTGTTGATTACATATAGTAGAGCGTTACGAAGAGTTGATCATAGGACAAAAAAGTCGGTTCTGTGAAATCACTTGTTTACTAAGAAGCTGCAACTCTTGGTGTGTAGGCTGTGTTTCAGGGCTTTAGTAAAGAGTATAACTTAGTATAACTTTTTGCTACTCGCCTCACCGCCCTAACATGAAGCTCTTTAATGCAATTTTAGTAGGGC
This sequence comes from Dermanyssus gallinae, assembly GCA_003439945.1. NCBI lineage: Eukaryota > Metazoa > Arthropoda > Arachnida > Mesostigmata > Dermanyssidae > Dermanyssus > Dermanyssus gallinae. The sequence continues at coordinate 4,784 of QVRM01000118.1, read as the reverse complement.
ATTTTAACTACTCAGTTACCTCATACAATAGAACGTTGCGAATAATCGATCATACCCAAAAAACTTCTATTTTGAGTAAGCGCGTTTACTGTAAAATCAACAGTTTATGAAGAATCTGCTACTCTCGGTTGCTAGACTAGGTCCTTTGTAATAATAATGTCTTTGTTCAGATTAGTCAGTCATGGTTTAAAGGTCGGCAAAGATTCGAAATATATATACATATATATTCTGCACTTGCTAAGGAGTTATCGTCCGAGCCGGAGGAGGACCTACGCCGAGAGCAGAGGCGGCGGGCCCTAAGAGCAAGGCTGCCAGCCGGCCTGCCGGTGTACTTCAAGATCCACGAAGGGGACCTAGATGATCTAGGTGTAGATATCCCTGAGTGGGTCATGGAGAAGCTTCGGCTGCAGATGGAAGAGCAGGGCTCGTCCTCGTCCGACGAGGACAGTTCTGATCTTCCTTCTGCAGTCGAAAGCTGCAGTTGGTCTACCGTCTCATCTCGATCAGCGTCACCCGAAAATAGGCCACAGTCTGACACGCAAGCGCCCGTGTCTTCCGAGCCGGCCTGCCGAAGCCGGAAGCAGCAAAAACCAGCTACACCCGATCAGGAGGAGGACGGTATGCAGCAATTTATTTGTATAGCCCGACAAACGAACGTCTATTGACATTAACTTAATATTGGTATAACAGCTCGTTTCATAGCGTGCAATTCATCTTATAAGCGTATAGTTCTTGTTTATGAGACCGCTTCTGAGCACTGAGAGTTAACAGCAATTCCGAAACTAAACTGACTACCATAAACATGTATATAAACATCGGTTATACACGGACTGTGTGATTACTTTCAAAAGGATGCTTTTCGGAAGAACGCTTGTCGGAAGGTATTGAAGAAGCAAAAGATGAAGGCAGTACAGGCTGCGAGGACATCTTTACGCAAGATGTATAAACAAACTACCGTTAACATAAGGTATGTCAATTAAGTCGTAAAACCACGTTTGTTTATATGATATAGAAAAGTGCATTTTTTGTAGATTTTGTAGAATCCCTGAGAGACCAATGTGATAGTCTGAAGGTGTGCACTAGTCGTGGTCATCTACCGGAGTGTCGGCGGTTCGATCCCTGTTGTTTGAGCAACGCTCATTGAGAATATATGATGAATCGCACCGCTGAGAGATGAATTTTCAGATGCCGAGGGAGGTAAGGGATATGAAATAGATCATACCGTAGGAGGCAAGAGATATGCTATAGATTATACCGTGACAGGCAAAAGATATAATATAGATTATGCTGTGGGAGGCAAGAGATATGATATGGATCATATGGCCGTGGTCTAAACGAGGACCGTCAAGACTAGTAAGGTTACGGGTAGGTAACTGCCCACTGACACTCTCAGCCTAGTCAACCGGGGATACCGATCGGGATGCCTACTGACTTCATAAGCAAAGCGAGATAAGTAGTAGCACACTAGGCACACTTCCCTGCAAGAGAATCATCGTAAAGAGTAATAACTAATAGTAGAACTATTTACTTGTACTTAGTAATATTATGCATCACTTATACATAACTAAGTATAACTCAAAAGTTGTATACTATTAAATGATACGTTAATCAATTAATTTAGAAACGGCGAGGAAGCGGCGCGTTTCCGCACAAGGGCAACAGAAACGGCGAGGACACGACAGGGCCCTTCAGCGGCCCTGTCGAGAGCCGCTTTCGCGCAACAGCGACAAAAACTGCAAGAAAGCAGCGAGGCGCTTCAGTGCAAGAAACCGCAAGGCGCTTTTGTGCAACAGCGACAAAGACGACGAGGAAGCACAAGAGCGGCAAAGACGGCGAGGTAGCGGCGACGCGCTTCGTCGCAAGAAACGGCGATGAAGTGGCGACGCGTATCCGCGCAACAGCAGCAGAAACGGCGAGAAGAGCGACAGAAACTGCGAGGAAGCGGCGAGGCGTTTTCGCGCAAGAGCACAAACGGCAAGGAAGCGGCGAGGCGCTTCGGCGCAACGCATCAGAAACGGGGGAGAAAGCTGCACGACGCTTCAGCAAAACTGCATCAGCAACAGCAAAGAAGCGGCGAGGTGCTTTCGCGCAACAGAAACTGAAAGACGGCGATTCCGCGCAACTGAAAAACTTGTTGTAAGATTGCTGTGAGATTGCCGAAGGGCGAACCCCACGTAGAGCTTTTCAATATATGGAAACACTACTAGTAAGTGTGTGTACTTTTTCCATAGGTACGCTAAGATAAGAGAAATTGATAACGGGACGGAGTAGAGCTCTTTAATACTTGGAAACACTACTGGAACGTGCTTGTACTTTTTCTCATAGGTACGTTAAGATAAGAAGAGAAATAAATAATGGAACAGAGAATAAAAATTGTAACTGTTTTCATTCATTGTCCTCAACTCAGTTTAACTGACCAGCTTAGTCGGGAGGAGAGTTGACATGGCTGGCTCGTCATCCTTACAGTGTCCACGGTACACAGTGCATCCTGTACAGCCAATCACCCCTTATACGTACAATACAAAAGCAGCACGAATCTTTGCCCTTGCATTCCGCCTGCAGCAATTGCTGCTACCATCAGTGTGGTCTGCTCCGAGTCACCGTTTTCAGCAGCCCCGATGTCGTCGTCCGACTACTGCTGCTGTATTGGTAAAGTCTTGACACGTTGCTGACATGTGTCTGCCAGTCCTTTTCTGTCACAGTTTCCCTTTTACCGGTGTACAATGTGCGCCGGTTTTGTTTCAGCTGTCGGTATTGGTATGCGGATCTATCCGCTATCGTTTCATTTATTGAGATGTTATGAAAAGTTGTACAGAAAAATCTATTTCGTTAGGCTTTTTCGACCCCAGTTGATACTGGGGTGTCGTCGAGTCCGGTGGCGTGGTGGCATGCGTCTGCGCCTCGCGACCAGAGGAGACACATAGCAGGTGCGCGTGTTCGAGCCCCACCTTTGCACATTTGTATTTATGGGGGTCCGTCTATGAAGCAATTCGAAAAGCAGTTTTATGGACGTTAAATCTTGGCTGAGAGTCAGCCCTGAAAGGATTTTTTTTAATACTCGCGGTGTCACCATTTGGAGGTTGTCGGTTTTTGCCTCCTGACTCGGTTTTATTCTGTGCCGGGGTGTTTGTAGACCGGTTAAAATTCTATAGCGACCGCATTCCCATTTGGAAATCGTAATTAAAAATGCGATTTCACGGTGAGCAAGTGCAGTTTGTAGAGACCTTTTGCTATCTCGGGGTAATTTTCTCGTCTCGAGGTACAACTTTTTCCACAGCATGTAACTGAGCGTTGTAGAAAAGCACTTATCGCGGCAGCGGGTATCAGAAACCCACACAGTTGTCCGTCCAGGCGGCCATGACATTATTTACGCTCAAAGTGGCACCCGTAGCTGCTTACGGTATTCAAGTGACATGGAAACATCTTAGCACTTCGCAGTTATGGCAGTTGGATAGGGTGAAGCCAGCCTTCTTGAAGCGAACTCTTGGCCTTCCGTCAAATTCGCGCAACAGATTAGTGTACATGCTCGCGGGTTCAGTATCATTATTGATGAACTCGTAGACCGCTTTAATTTGCCGCAGACAGTCGCTCTGGAAACGTTTCGGCATGAGTATTCTCAAAAAGTGTCTCTTAATTCCCAGAGAGTTTTATCTCTCACCAGCTATGACTAACCAGGCCTGGAAGGACGCTCTCCGGCCATGTCGGCACCTCACTACTCGCTACAGTGTTCACGGATTTCATCATCTACTATGCCGGTCTGTTGGGTTTCATGAACCCAAGGAGGACTGCAGGTGCCGTCGTTGTGGCGGCCCATGTCCCCTCTACCACCTACCTGATTGTACGGAATCCGTGTCGCTTTCTCAGCTTCAGCGAGAACTCTCATAATTCATTTTACCATTTTGTTATATATATATATATATATCATGTTCGTATTACATACCCAAACAGGGTGCATTCTAAATAAATAAAATTTGGAATCGTAATTCTCGTAGCGTTTTCGTAGTTTGAGCCTGTTTTGGTGCAACCTAATCTCGTAGACACTTATCGTAGTACCACTGGTAAGTCAGAACACTTCTACTATAGTATAAATACATTAAAGAGAACAGTGTATTATCCGTAAAATGTGTATACGATTGCATATACCATATAATTATCATTCCAGTTATACACTAAATACTTATCTTGAATCGTCATATCATGGCGTTTACTTACTAATTCATATAAATTAACACTAGCAAGGTACAATAAAACAAAAATAAACATCAATAGTGTACGATTAGTGTTGTTCAACTAATTCAAATTCTTTAGAAGCCTTAATTTCCGTGTAAACTGCAGGTGCTCCTTTTGAGCACAAATTAATATTTACGATTAATCATATGACGTTTATTACAATCGCCACGTATACACCAGGTTCATAGTGCATGGACTATCACTACCTGGTATGTTCAACGTTTCACGAGGAGTACGAGTTGTGCACTTGCCGGTTCTGCCTGCAGGGTGTGCCAAGTACCATGCACTGGAGTGCACAGCGCTGGACCAAAATTCGTTGCACTGATCTCGTCGGAAGCGTGAAGAAGATAGAGCTTTATGAATTTATATTTTGAAATGTATTTTATACTCAATTTGAGTAAATAAACATAATTGTAATATATGACGTTGACTATCACTTTTTTAGGTACATTGTAAAACTTGTGTTAGTATACCATGCCGTTCCGTATTCAAATATGCATCGAGGACAATCTACTTTCCAATGTCCTCATGATAAAATAATACTCTATTGGGAC
>QVRM01000117.1:0-76948 GCA_003439945.1 Dermanyssus gallinae | reverse complement strand
ATGAGCCGTGCATTTAATATATTGGCTACGATCTGGCTGGAGGCGAGGGTTTGGCAGACTACGTGCTTTTGCCGTTCAGTTTGATGTGCCATGGCCCAGTTCATTTATTCATCTATCTATTCGTTTAGCGGCGGTGTCTAGCTAGATGCTCTTCGCAGCGAACGTGGCTGTAGCAGCAGGGGTGGCATTTTGTTCAACTCGCTGCCAATATGTCTATTGACGATTTAGCTCAGATCGTTTTTTTATCGCCGTGATGTTTTCCGATTGTTTCTTGTTCGATTTCACTCCATTGCTTTTTGGCGTCCTTATTTATATATATATATATATATATATATATATCTTTTACCCTCCACCGAGAATTGCTGCTCTTAAAAGATCGATTTTGGTACGGTATATTTTACACGTGCAGTGTAGATACCGTCGAACTTGCCTCACGTTATCTCGTTGCTCGCTGGAAACGACAAGGGCTGCGCAAAAGGGAAAATCTGCACACGTAGTGAACTATGTATTTTTGGTACCCTGCCTACAAAAATCATTACGGGGCCATTGGCGGTGCTGAAGGCTTTCGGTACTGTCCCAATACTTCGCTATAGCCGGATACCGGCAAAAGTTTCAAACAAATTCGAGACAACTTAACCGCGTCAAAGCAAAAAAAATTCAAATTAGGCAAATCAAAATTGGGCTATGCAATTTCGTCACTCTTGGCCCCGCAATTGGGAAATGTAAATTGGTCACATCTTAAGACGAAGGAATCACCCGTTATTCCTCTCCGTCCTACGGCACTCGATTGGATTTCTTAATTCTTAAATTCTCTCCGCCATTCATTTTCGCCTACGACTATGAGCTGTGCGCTTAGAGTTGGCCATGTCCTCCATTTTAAACATTTTGTAATTGCCACGTATTTGTGGCAACTTCCCGGTTCAACTTACATTTAAACGGCCCACGCTCGTCATGTTCGCCTCGAAATTGGGCGTTGCCCTTCCTTTCAAAGGAGTTAATTAAAAGAGTGAAACACTAGTCGCTATCTTTTTCCCTCTCGCTTTCTAACATTCGTTTCTTTTTATGTTGTGTTCTTAGAAATGCATTACAGGGTTCTCCGTTTATGTAGACTGCCAGTAGCTCCCATGTTTAGCATAATTTTATACATGTTGTTTACAATATTCAAGTTTGCACATAGTTAGTCTGTTTCTGTGTAACAAGCATTACGTGCCTATTGCTAGATATGTATACTTACTGGAAAGCAATACAGACTTATATCGTAATCCTGAGTAAGCCGACAAATATATTAAATAATTGCTAGGATGTACAAATCTAAAGCTTTATACTACTGTGCAATCTTAGATTGCCTCTGGTTTCCATTTGAGTCCATGTTACTACATATATTTCTGCAATCTAGCAGGCTTTACCTTACGCTCTTAGTCAACGTCTGATGCAGCATAACCATTATAGCGACAACAGGCCAGGAATGTCTCGTCTTTTGTAAGTCGGACATGATCAACTTGCGAGAACATACGGATTACTGAGTCCCGCTAGAAAAAGCGAGGAGGAGGAATGGGTGTAGAGCGGACACCAACTAAAAGAAACTCATGATTGGCCAAATGACCAGCCTTAGAGCAAGGAAACAAGCCGTTGCTTGCCTGTCTGCTTTCCCTTCGATTAGAGTTCTCACGCCAGAGTCTTTATTGTGTGAGATTAAAAGGCGGAAGTGTATAGGTCTGTCTGTTACTGCTGTTCCCAATTATATACATCATATTTATTCACCATAGTTGTTGGTAGTAGGACTGGATTGACACACATGGCCTGCTACGAAATTATAACAATATCTCGTTCCCACGCGCCTGTAACGAGTAAGAGTCTAATGCAGAACATTTAGAACATGATATCGACAGATATTGCACTCACCACAAAACTTATATACACAGTCGTTAATATCATAACATTCACCTTTGAGGCACATATAATGATGATAACCATGCCATGTTACCCTGCACAATACTGGTCGGTTACTTTGGAAGGCACGTTTCCATTTCTCTGAGCGAAACGCAGGTCCATCTGTGTAGTTACACATAACAAATGTATGTTTCGGTCTTCCCTGAATGCTCTGTACATGTCGAGTGTATTTGGTACTGGTCGTAATTTGTGGGACTGGTCGGTAATGTGTAGGACTAAGTTTTCTACCAGAGTACGTTTTCCGCATAGTTCTAGTGCTAGGGTAGCTGACGCGTTCTTGGGTAATCCCAGCATACGCTTCACAAAACACGCCTTTACGCGGTCTAAATTTTAAGATCGCGTAATGTTAGGTGCGGCGCAATTACTGGGAGACAGTACTGGAGTATCGGGGTAATTTTCATATTAAATATTTTCATTGCTGTGCCAAGATCTACGTCTCGAATGTCCCCTAGTAGCATAATCGCCGCCGTGGCCTTTGCTCGCAGTTCCTCGATGTGTCTGCTAAAAGTCAAGTCGCGGTTTCAGAGTTACGCCAAGATACGAGAAATGGTTAACCAGTTTAAGGCAAGTCTGTTGGATCTTGACGCGATGGTCGGCAGCGGCGTATGAGGCCGCCGCGGCGGAAGCGAAGAATCTTTGTCTTAGAGATATTAATTATGAGTCGATTCTCCGCACACCATTTTGAGGTTTCATTTAAGTAGAATTGTACGTGTTCCCGGGATTTGGCTAAGATGACGAGGTCGTCCGCGTAGAAGACATGCGGTGCTTTCATTGTGCCGTAGAAGGTCTGCTAAGCCAGCCATGTACAGTATAAAGATAAATGGGCCTGCAGAGTCGCCCTGCGCTACTCCAGTCTTTTGTGTAACAGGCTCGTTTATATAGTGATTTCCGTTTTTTATGGCTATAAAATTGTGGCTCAGCATATCTCGAATCAAATTGAATAGTTGGCCCTTAATATTAAACCTCTCTCGGAGGATTTCGAGGAGGCGGTCCCTAGGCACACTGTCGAATGCGGTTTGAAAGTCGACAAAGGCCGCATACGTCATACTTTTGTCTCGTTGGCGTTCACTTACGTGTTCAATCACGAACCGTAAAGCGTTTGCTGTTGACTTTCCTGGCAGGAATCCAAACTGCTCACAGGGCAGATCATTAACCGTGCATTCATACATCCTCCTCACTATGAGCGATGTAAGCAGTTTGTATAGGACACTAGTTAGGGCAATTCCTCGATAGTTTTTCGGGTCGGTTGGGTCCCCTTTTTTCTTGTAAATTGGCTGTATAAGTATTTTTCTCTACTCGTTAGGTATTTTGCCTTGTCGAGCGCATTTATTAAAAAGCCTAGTCAAATACGGGCCTATAGTTTGCAGGTTAGCTTTTAAATGCTCATACACAATAAGATCCGGCCCAGCTGATTTGCCATTTTGTCTTGATATTATTGCACCTATGACTTTATCATCTGTAAACACAAAAGTTTCGTCTGAGTCATCTCTGGGCGGGAGTGTAAAATCGTTTTCTAAAAGGTCTTTTAAATGTCTGATCCACTCGGTATCGTTTATGAGTGGGTTTCCTGGATCTACTCTATGTGGCAGGAGGAGCCACGGTTTATTTACACTGAGCTGTATAAGATTCAGACGTCGCTGTTGCTCATAATGCTGTTTTTATTTTATTTATTAATTTAATTCCAATTATATATATATATATATATATATATATATATATATATATATATATATATATATATATATATATATATATATATGGCTTTGACAAAGGCACCCAAGGCATCTTATTGCCGGCCAGTCTCAGTTGGTAGCCTCTTTTAAATCCATTGTAAGCATTGTTCCTCTCTGGTTTTGCCCCGCCTTACTGCTAACTAACGAACTCGAGTAGCAGAAAATGCAGCACCGCAGCGGTTTACTGGGCTAGAGAGAGGGCACGTGGTACGGCGCGCTCTTTCTCATTCCTGCCGCTCCGGAAGCAGATGCTCCATATATATAGGATAACGTCTTGACCAAAGCTGGCAAGGACGACGTGAACAAGCCACCTGTGTGGAGAGCCCCTATCACATCGATTTATGGAATAAACGGTTTATGGTCTCCAGAGGTGTAAGGCAGAGCTTGTAATCGAATAGCATGATACGTTACCGATGGGCACCACCACGTATCGGCGACGGGTTTCTGCTTCAATTCGCCTAGGGCCAACTCGTAGAGAGCGGCGTTTCGTCAATTTCAGAAATGAAATTTTTATTGAGAAAATGTTTTTCTTAACTCTGTTCTCCTGCCGATGGTACCCGTGTCTTATAGAGGCACAAGCCTTAACGTCACAAACAATTATGTAGAAGTGCCGACCGTTACATTATTGCCTTAATACTTGCGAACTATGCGCTGACCATCTGTTTCTTCTCTTCCTCTTGTAATCAGAATCTAGAAAACACAATGGGGCACTTATGTCCTCTGCTTTCCAAGGGAGCCAGACGATGCGGGGCACATCATTTATAGCTGTACAGCTTTGGAACGAGTCAGGGCTGACACCTTGCCGCGATCTCCCATGAGGCGGGCGTTGGCGCACAATAATGACCTCAAAAAAAAGGGTGGAAGAAATAGAACAACTTGGTACTATCATCGGGCAGCGCCCTAACGGGCAAGCCGATGAGCCGATGGAAGGAGGGAGATGGAGTAGTTGAGCCTTCAACGCTGTTTTGACGCCCCCCTCAGCCCGAATGAGCACAGGCGAGGCGCTTAGAGGGCTAAAGAAACTTTGAGCGTGGGGTGGGGAGGAGTACAGGTTTAGTTAGTTTGTGAGTACCACAGTAGTTGCTAATAACTGCTAATGACGTATGTGCACTACGCAGTCCCGAATGACCTGCAAAGGTAATTTTTAGCGTGTCACACAGAAAGTAGCTGAAAATCATCTTGTTATCTGCTATCCGCCGCACTTCTTACACTTCTTCACTTATATCTTTGCGCAGAGGCGGTGACGTACCCGCCGGTTTTATCGAGGGGCGTCTATTGCTAATTGAAAACGATTGGCTTACTGATGAATACATAATTACGTGCTTAATGCCCTCGTACCTTTCCACAGGCGGACGGCGAGGGCTTTACAAGGGCCGCATATTCAATTCACGGATACTATAGTAGCGTATATACCTTGGGTGGCTAAATGATTCTAGCCTGCCCAGACGGCTACAGTTTACATATATTCAATTAAACAAAGACAATATTTAACAGCGCCAATTGGACTAGCGGCCAACGTCATTGTGCGCCCTGGTGGGTTTGTTCACGCGTTTTATTACATTTCTGTGACGGAGAAGATTTTGGCCTGATTATGGTCAGAAGTCCACCATCTCGGCCGACAGGAGGAATGAGCGGAGGTAAGACCCGGGATAATAAAGTCTGATACCAGATCTCGGTGTGTGGTACGATTGCCAGAACAACCAGCTATCCTACCGTACGACGCAGGTGCTGACCGGATATGGTCAGCTTCAAAGCTACATGATGAGGATTTAAAAAACTAACAGTTTCATCTATGTGACGTTCAGCTCTTGCGAGCCGGAGGACGTAGGGCATACCCTTCGGCGCTGGGGGCTCTCAAGGCTACACAATACAGGAGTTTCACCGCCGTGATGGACTCTACTATCAGCGAGGTTGTCGACTCCATGCCTATGATGGCAGAGGCGTTGTAGGAGGCGACGAACTGGTTCAATGCCATTTTGAACTTTGGACTACTAACTCGTGGTTTCAAAGTTTTGCCAAAGAAATACCGAATCTAAGGGTGGGGAGGAATACGGGTCTAGTGGGTTTGTGAGTCCCATATTAGTCACGCAATCTGCGCATGATATATGTGCATCAAGCATTCCCAAAACATTCCCAAAATTGCGTGAGATGTCCATCTATTTGCTAGGTGGACAACTTCTCACTAACTGTGGTGCCTTTTTCGATATATTTCCCTGTCTCAGTATCGGAATTATATATATCTCTCTACATCGGAACCATATATATAAATCTACTTACACATACCTCTTCCTCCAATATATCGAAGCCTTCCCTGCGTGCAATAACCTCGCCTACTCCGCCTTCCACTGGTGAGACGTGCATCCTTGCAGTCGCGACACCATCAGACAACGACGCCCCGCCACTAGGACGTTGGCCTCGAATGCCACGTTGCCAATGACCGGGACCTAGCAAACAGACTAGGCCTTGGCTAATGTCCGTTCTCAAAAGGCCTCCTATATCTTTCTCTCTCTAACGCGTTCTCGCTTTCGTTTTGCCCGTATAAGCTACGCACATACTACCGCTTCGCAGTTCATTACACCAACTGGTTACTACTATATGAAACAGTAAGGTCGCCGAGGATATTTGCTGCGCTCGCTGCGAATTGCCAGACTTTCTCGGGTCAGCAGGAAAGCGCTAGCATAGAGAAGCGAACGGACGAAAGGGTTAGCTTACGTATGTGCTTGTAGCTGTTGTATGAAGGCTCGGATAAGCCCAGCTTAACAGCAGCAATAAGGAGACTCAGTGGCATCGCCTTTAGTCTTGCTGGTAGTTGGGTAGTAGGATTCAATTAAACAGCGGTTCTTATGAAAATAATTAGTTGATGATAATCACATCATAATGTGTTGTTGGTTAAATTGTTCACAGCCATATCACTTAAATAAAGAGAAGTCATATTTACACATCTGCAGAGTATGCACGGCAATTATTTAAAGCATTTTTCTAATTCCAAAGAAACTTAGCGTAGCTGACGTGAGTAACCAGATCTTAAGGAGAAGTGAGCCCCAGACTATCGACGTTTTAATTATCTACCGAGAAATTGAAGATTTTCTATCGACGAATTGCCTTCTAAACACAGTTGTACGTGAAATCGTTATTCTGGCGTCGATTCTGATTTGGAACAACATGTCAGGCGGGTAATATCTTTCGTCAGCTTAAATGTAGGAAGAAAAATGAATAGATATATTAAAACTAATTTATAGGAACGGGGGTTGTAGATTCTAAACATAACAACGACAGAGACCCTACGATGTCTCCTGAAAGTGGTCTAAGTGAACTATTCTGAATTACCTTTCTTCGATGGTCTATGGCCCACTTGCTAATTTGAAATCTCATGCAGATTCAAAGGAGCATTGTTGTTTTTCAGGCAAGGCTGTTTATTTTTTTAGCAAGGCTGTTTTGAGTTATTTAAGACGTAGTACAGGCAATATGCTCGCATACTAATTGGGTAATGGATCAAGATGAAGGCGCTATTTCAAAGTTTCATGGATCACTGGAGCTTGGCATTTCATACTAATTAACATTATCACCAACTTGTCACAAATGCGCACTGGGTTATCCCAAGCTGCTCTTTATTGTGTACAACAGTGTTATTTCAATATTGCCTGCACGGACAACAAGGCCAAACATTGGGCCGTCAAGTGGCGTCCGCATAGGCAATCTTCATGCACAAATTAATGGGCCAGATTTAGGTGAAATAATAGGAAAGAAATAATACTATAAAAACATAATAATGAAGCTTAATATAAAAAATAATAATGAAGCTTAATATACAAAATAATAATGAAACTTAATATACAAAATAATAATAAAACTTAATATAAAAAATAATAATGAAACTTAATATAATAAATATTAATAAAATAATAATTAATAAGAAGAAACATATAAGGTTCCAGAGCAGAATTCCGTAACATTTCATGGTTTATATCATGCCAGAATGAAATACAACCAACCCTTATTTTTTCAGATTAAAAAGTACGACTTAAAAAACTAACGTTTTTTAATGTTTTTAACTATGTCGTCTACTTCTCTATTTACATCGTGCACGTCTCTCTGGTGGCGGCAGCAGGTATCTGTTTGTGTGGCTGTATTGTCCCGCCTCACCGGTGAGAGTCGGGCGCAATAGCAATTAGTGTTAAAAACTGACCAAAACTAGCTCTGTGCTGGTACGATTGAAGATATTTGCTATTCTGGTCTGCTTTTAATTTCAAATACTTTATTGACCTCTGTGTTGTATACGCCTATCAAAAAATATCGATATCGATTGTTAGGCGGAAGCCTCCGGTCGCTGTCGCTCTTGAATTGTGGAAAAATCCGCGTCTCTACCAGACGTCCGGGAACAAATCCAATATGTATGGATAAAATTGCATTATTGTTTATATTTCAAAATAAACAATATTAATTTATTGCTTATTTCGCAATAGCTTTACATTTTAAGATGGTACATAGTTACAATACGTTCGTCATTATATACAATTTAAACACTTCAGCGACCGTCCCACCGGGCAAAAATGTGCAAAGACCGCCGATGCGTCTGGCAGTTCGCTGCGTGGCGTTTAGCGCATATCTGCGAGCAGAACCGGCAGAGACATTGATCGCCAGCTTGGTGAACTCCTTGGGTCGAACAAATCAAGTGATGATAGTCATGCACAATGTGCCTTGTGTACACCTACCGGTTCGTGCTTACCAATCCATCCCAAAGCTCCCTGGCGAGGTACACAATTAAGTGCGCTCTGCCGAGGCACACTTCAGTCACTTTTCCCTGCCACTCCAACAAAAATTGCTGAAGTAATCCTGTAGTAGGTGACTTAAGCCTGACTCCGATTGCTTCCACTGCGGCCCGCAACCCGCTAGCTGTTACACGAAGCAATTTTGTGCTGTTCGCGCCAAGCAAAGAACACGCTTCATACATATTGTTAAGCGTCTTTCGAGCTGCGCCAAATTTGCCGCTGAAAGATGAACACCCCACACCTTACTGTAGCTTAATCGTCCTTGCGTTAAGGTAGAGAGCTGCTAGATTACTAAAAATAGGTGATTTTGTTTCGCTTATAGTTACAACGTTAAACTCTGGCGATCCCAACTATGTCTAGCATTGCCTTACATTTCAGTAGGATTGTGTGATATAATGCCATTTAAATTATTATGTCATGGTCATGTTTGGTTTTACAAGGACCTTTTTGTCTGCTTAAATAACGGTAACAATGGTGCAATTCCACTAACGAGGTTTTTCAGACATTCCACAGCTTGTGGACATATAGCATTTAAAATGCTTGTGATGAGCCCTGAGAGACTGGCGCACCCTCGACTTCAGGAACATCCTCCTTTTACCGAACGTCGTTTTCTTCTTTGTAAAGCCAGCCAACTCATCGTTTGTTGCTGCGGAATCGTTGCAGTTCTTGGAAGATTGATTTTTACTTCTGGACCGCGGTTTCCACAACAACTGATCTGTCACGACCGATGTGTAAGAGCGACTGGAACCCTGCGCCGTGACAGGAAGTTCAGCAAATAACTTGGGTGTTGATGTAGGGTCTTGATCAATCACCTTAATCGACGTGGCGGAGTGCTCTACACTGACTTGTTGCAGTAGTCTGCGTTATATCCAAATGTCTTGCTTCTCAACTTCGTTTGCGCGAAAAAAAAGGCATTACGAGAAGGAAGATGCTTGGCAACCCTCACAATTGCATCTACATTTCGGTGTCTGTTTACATTCAGCTGCAAGATGACCGGCTTCACCACAGTTTCTATACGTTTTCTAATTTTTCAATAATGACAAAGCTTTTGACATTTGAAGCGCGCTATAAGTGCACCTTGGCATACATGACAACTTTGTGCTTTCTGCATACCAGGAATACTCTTTGGGTGACGAAGGCAGCGTAAACAGACTCTGCCCGTAACAAATTCTGTAAACTGATCACCAACTCGTCGCTTCCCAACTTCTCTCTTCTCTCAACACTCCCGTCCTGCTTCGGAGCTGCTAATATGTCCATATACAAGAAGCTACGGTCAACCTGAGTGATCCGGGGCCAGTTGTTGTCCAGGTCCCTACAATGTGTGGTCACGCAGATTTCGAGAAGCTCTGTAATGCCCAAAACATTTTTGGTAACTTCAACTGAATTGACCCACACATGAATGAAACCTAATTGTGATTCAGGTTTAGTATCAGGGTATCAGGGTCGAAACAGCTCAATACAAGGAGCTAGCGTGTTGCCCTAGTGAGGCCCACTTCCAATACTTGCTTCACCGTCACACTCGTGCTCAATTCTCCGTGCAATTACAATACGAAAAACTTCCTTAGAAGTACGCACTGCGTTCGCCCTAATAGCCTCAACCTGTGACTGTAGTTTCCCCAGCCTTTTCGCCGTATCTTTTGCTTGCTATCACCTGGGTTCAACCATTATTAGTATCGTTGCCCTCTACCGTCTCTGAGCTGCCTCACCATGCCTTATTTCCAGCGATTCGAAGTCTGCCAACCTGCACGGAAGAGAGATATCTCGCTCGGCCAAGCAAGCGCCGGGGAGCGCCAGTACGCAAGGAAAACCCACCACTGGCACCGCTATCCCCCGTTCAAGGGATTATTCCGGTAGTGGCGGTAAAATGATAAGGAAAAGAACGTTTATGCTTTCTATCGCACCTAACGTTGCCGCTTCTGAGATGTACAACATCATTAAACCTAAACTCCAATCGTCCTTTGTCAGATGCTGCCAACTCAACACTATGCACAGTTTGTATTTCTATTTTTGCTTTTGCGTTGCCGAGAGAGATGTACACTATATATATATATATATATATATTTATATATAAATATATATATATATATATTATATATAATATATATATATATATATATATTATATATATATATATATATATATATATATATATATATATATATATATATATATATATATATATATATATATATATATATATATATATATATACATATATATATATATATATATATATATATATATATAAATATATATACATATTGGTAGCAACGCACCTGAAGACATTGAGTCGCGGTTCGACACGATTGCATTGTCAAAGCTCGGACGGCTTCCACATCAGCTGGTTGGAGCCCGCGGGCAAAAATATAGACGCTCAGTTAAATGGTCTGTCTAGATCAGCGCTCAACCCGGGTGCAATTGAGGCATTAGGAAGCTATTGCTTGGTATTTGACCTTGACGTTGTTCCAATATATGAGACGGAATTAATGAAATTGTACGTGACGTTGAGGTTAGCTTTAAAAATAAATATAAAGTCATTCCTAACTAAAGATTCGCGTGGCGGGAGGTGTCTGTAACCGCGTCACAAATCCCTAGGTGCTGTCGTAAACGCCGACGTTAGTTTACCAAGTAAATATATTTCTGTTGACTTGAGCTTTGAAAAAGATGTTTGGCTTATTTGCTGTTATGTGTCTTTCTCGGGAAATAGTTCTCGGATTATGAAACGCAATGACGATCCCTATGCGCTGTACTGAATGGCAATCTCAAATTATACCCTGTGTAATCGAAATTTAAAACATGGTTGGCCAATTAGTTGTCCCAGCTGATTATCGTGCGTCTGGATTTAATCTTTTCTAGATTTAGATATAATTTCAATTTGTCTATTGTCCCCCCTCCCATAAAATATGATCATAATGCCATACGTTTTGATATTAGACTTGCTTTTAGTAATACAGTTCCGTCAAATGTTCGGCTTGAATGCAACATTTCAGAAAGCACTAAATATATATCGTATATTCGCAAAAGATTTGCGTCTTCATGCGAACAAATTTTAGCTGATTCAACAGCTTCAGTCAACAGGACATGCATGGTGAAGATTATCTGAACAACAGGTGAATTTTTAAAACGAAATTACTTTTAGCAATGAGCTCTGTTTTCATGTTGACGGCTTCGCAAGTAAATTAATTATCGAATTTAGAATGACGACCTACGTCAATTTCATGAAAAGAAAATGCACCCAAACGTGTTGCTGGTTGATGCGGATTATAGGACCATTTCGCTTGGAATACGCTGTTGGGAAGGCCCATCAAACATGAACACCCATCGAGAGAGGCATCATAATCCCAACAGGAGGGGCGTAATAATCCAGTTTGTGCCTTCAAATGAATGATAAGGGTCTCAAGTTGAAAAAGTATGCAATTTGAAAAAGGTCTCAATATGCATGTGGTTCCTACAGGATAGCGCCACTTACTACGTGTCACATGCAGCGATCGAATTGTTGTCTGAGTGTTCTCTGATCGTAAAGTATCCCGTTTGGGTGACCAAAATTGGCCGCCTAGATTGTGCGATTTGGACATTTTCTCCAGTCTGTCTAAAGGTAAACTCACCAAACTGTAAAGGACGATATTCAACGCTGTATCACAGGGATCCAGTCTCAACGGGACTTAAACATTCGTTGAAAGAATGCAAGCCGAGGAGAACAATATCAGATATGGTATAACACAATAGTGTCATGAGAGAGAGCATTTCTTAAAATTCGATTACACGTTGTGGAAATATATATATATATATATATATATATATATATACAGAGTATTTCAGGAATGTTTTTAAAGCAATACATGAATTGTAGAGCTCGTTAAAGCAAATGTTTTTCCAATGGACCATGGTCTCTAAGAAGTCTTGTTTCGGAATGAGAGTTAAATTACTACACTTTGTGACACTGGTGTTCTTGCCCGACATAGGAGCATAAAATGTGCGAGACAACCAGTCCTCCTAGACAGAAACTAAGCACACCGTCGTGTTCGTGAGAAAATGGTGACCGGTCTTCTGACCGGCCTTATATATTCTTCTTTCGAAGAATATATAAGGCTGGTCAGAAGATGCGGCGACATAGTCGCTTAAATAAGAATTCGCAAAAAAATACTTTATGTATTAGATTGCACGCCAAATACCTCAAAATCATTACCCTACGACCACTCACAGCGCTTTTAGCCGTGGGAATACATATATTGTTATCAAGACACTACTTAAGGATTTTGATAAGATGGCATTAATAAGCATATCTTGTCTCTGAGAGAATCATTAACTTATTTGCGTAGCAGAAGCATTGGACTCCTACCGAACATTCAGAGAATCAAGAAACATACAGTTTGCCATTGAAAACTAGACTGATGACCCAGCATTTTGTTTTGATAAATGGAACGGAAGCCGCCAACGGAATCGCACAATTGTGTGCCGAACGAATGGCACGGATACCACCATTTTATGTGCATGAAGCCAAATTGTTTAACCATTAAAGAATGCGTGTGTAGTTTTTGTGGACAGTCCGATATTGGGCTGTACCACATGCTTGTATGTAAGGAAATTGTTGGAACCTCCCTAACAGCCAGAGTTGATCAGAAAAAAAAAAGTTGAAAATCAGCCGACAAGGGCAAAAAATATATTTGCGTAGAATGCACGAGGTGCCTTTGTTGATCTTGGCAGTCCAGTTATATAAATAATATACAAGAAGAGGTCACAGAGTCACATTGTGTAATAACGTTTACTTGAATGGCTGGTTTCTCCATGATCCTGTCACCCTTTCCTAATTGCTACGAGTTTAATGTGTCCCGAAGTTCGTAGTTTATGTGCACGTAGGAGCTTTTTTGGCAATGCATATGCAATGGTGCACGGTGCTCATGTAGGGGACGAGCATGCGTGAAAACAAGCATCAATTTAGCGTACGGGTGTTTGATGTCATTGTGTGGTTGAGTCGACACGCAGTGTGGTCTATTAGCGTAGTAGCTATTAGCGTCTAGCATCAGCAACATGATGCGTCTAACGTCTAAATGATCGATGCAGCTATTGCATAGGCAATTGTTCACGCAAGCAAAGTGGCCTCATCATCCACCGGCACGGCCAACTTGCACAGCACGCCGTAGGCTCACTATTGACCACCACCACCGCCGCCAGCACGGTAAATAGCGACGGAATAACAGCAGCCCAGATGACGTCGAGGCGTTGAGCTGGCCTTGGTTGCCTTGGCTATGCAAGTAGAAGTAGTCGTTGCTTGACTGGTTTGTGATTGCGTCGTCGTCACATCTATTCTTGTCTAAGTAATAGACGTGGTGGGGTAATCGACGAAGTGGAGGGAGTCGACAAAGTGGGGGGAGTCGACGTATTGGAGGGAGTCGACGTAGTGGGGGGAGTCGACGTAATGGGGAGAGTCGACGTAGTGGGGAGAGTCGACGTAGTGGGGAGAGTCGACGTAGTGGGGAGAGTCGACGTAGTCAGGGGAGTCGACGTAGTCAGGGGAGTCGACGTAGTTTGGGGGAGTCGACGTAGTTAGGGGGGGAGTCGACGTAGTTAGGAGGGGAGTCGACGTAGTTAGGAGGGGAGTCGACGTAGTTAGGAGGGGAGCCGACGTAGTTAGGAGGGGAGTCGACGCAGTTAGGAGGGGAGTCGACGTAGTTAGGAGGGGAGTCGACGTAGTTAGGAGGGGAGTCGACGTAGTTAGGAGGGGAGTCGACGTAGTTTGGGGGGAGTCGACGTAGTTTGGGGGGAGTCGACGTAGTTAGGAGGGGAGTCGACGTAGTTAGGAGGGGAGTCGACGTAGTTAGGAGGGGAGTCGACGTAGTTAGGAGGGGAGTCGACGTAGTTTGGGGGGAGTCGACGTAGTTTGGGGGGAGTCGACGTAGTTAGGAGGGGAGTTGACGTAGTCAAAGGAGTCTACGTAGTGGGGGGAGTCGACGTAGTAAGGGGAGTCGACGTAGTGGGGGAATCGACGTAGTGGGGGGAATCCACGTGTTAGGGGTGGTGGGAGTCAACGTGGAGGGTGGTGGGAGTCAACGTGGAGGGTGATGGGTGTCAACGTGGGGGGTGATGGGTGTCAACGAGGGGGTGATGGGAGTCAACGAGGGGGTGATGGGAGTCAACGAGGGGGTGATGGGAGTCAACGAGGGGGTGATAGGTGTCAACGAGGGGGTGATGGGTGTCAACGAGGGGGATGATGGGTGTCAATGAGGGGGGTGATGGGAGTCAACGTGAGGGGTAATGGGAGTCAACGTGAGGGGTAATGGGAGTCAACGTGAGGGGTAATGGGAGTCAACGTGAGGGGTAATGGGAGTCAACGTGAGGGGTGATGGAGTCAACGTGAGGGGTGATGGGAGTCAGGGTAGGGGTAGTCGACGTAGTCGTGGCCACCCGGAGCATCGTCAGAGTCGGCCCTTGCAGGGCTCCGCTGCAAAGCGGAGGGAGCAAGGGTTCTCTGCTGCTCCTGGTTCCACGCTCCGACCACAACTGGTAAGCTCTCTCCAGAGTAGCAGAGACATGAAGGTTTTTGTGGCCTTTCGGTGTGGTTAGTCATCTAGCCAAGCCAAAGAGGAGAGCTCCCGCCGCGACCAGCACATCTGTCCGCAACAACCTGTCTACCACCTATCACTTCCACACTACCACCACTACGAATAATAAGACTACAGCTTCTATAAGCTACTATACACGGCCACCGTTCGACTCGTCTTCGCCACTAACGAGCCAGCCGCAACAGCAGTATCAGCAGCAGCAATGAAAGCGGCTCTATCAATGTACGTAATGTGGGGGTGCGCGGCGGGGCGGCTACTAGTGCTAACCACGGTCCGATATCAAATCGTGTGTAAATGTATATTAATGAATCAAGCCAACCGGCGGCGACGACGGGGCCGACGGCGGAGTCTCGTCACAACACCACGATTATATACCTACCATCCTTACTCATATCCTTACTTAGAATTCGTTGGACGCTTGAACCCTGTGTGTGTATATATATATATATAAAGACAAACATTTATTTTTCGTATAACTAAGCCAATGTGCCTGGCGGGCGTGTATTATGTCTATCACGTGTCCGTTTCAATGAGGCTAGGCCGACACCACTTCAAAAGAGTGCCTCGAACGGAGACAGCGTTTCCACGTTGTATATAAAGATCCAGATATTGTTTTAGAAAAGACGATGACCTGCTATCACTAGATGATAGGTTTAACAAAATACCTGCTTTGCGGATCAGCTGCCTGCTCGTCCCCGCAAGGTAGGCAGCATAAGTAGATTCGGATGCGCCGCCACCGACCATAGGCGGGGCTAGGGAATCAGTGTCGGTTGCATCCCAAACCAGCATTTTGTCTCGCCCAAATGTTGTAAGTGTGATCCCATCTGGACGTCTGCCATCCTCCGCGCACTTGCCTGGGGATTCACGGGTGCACGGACGACCTAAGGACTGTGCTAAAAGTCTTATTAATAGCAGCATGTCTAGGGCGTCGTCCTGCGCTTATAATACATGATAGGTCGTGATGTCCCAGCTTGTCGACGGGGTACCCACATTGAGACCGATAACGGCTAACTAGGTTTGCACCTAGTCGTATGCCAACTGCTATACAAATCGTTTCGTCATTAAGGAGGGTACCTATGAGAAGGGCACTGGAAAGCGCGTGTAACCGGCCTGATTCCTTAGCGGACACGGTATTTAGGCGAGCTCTGGTCGTGCGGTCGGCAGCTTAATGAGGCTTGATGAGGCATCGTTGTACCCCATCTTGCAAAGGGGCACTTTAGTCACGCTGAAATAGTACGTTGTCAGGCCTACCACCGCACCGGGGCTCAAGATTTTCCTAAAGGTGTGCGGTTTTTAAAGTGGCCGACTTCCGCTGTACCTAAAAGGGCGATTTCCCTGTTTTCCGCGCTCAACATTTATGAGAGTATAAAAGGTCCGACCAAAATCAGTAAATTCGAGACCCTGAGGTCCGCTTTAGGGACGGGTTTTAATGCTTATTGCCGTACGCTGGGTGGCAGAGACGTGTTCAGCAGGGACTCGAGATAGGCCTGCCCATCGAATAAGGTGGATGACTCTTGAGGTCGAACAAACACTTGAGTGAAAAAGTCTCCGATGGGCTCCCAGAAGAGGAAGACGGGCGGCAGCATTTTCCAGCTTTAACGCCCAGTGCTCAACTGCTGGATTGCTGCTGTAAACCTCTCTAGGTAAATTACCACAGCTAGCAGCTCTAGAGCGTCCTTGACGGTCATCTTGCAGTCGGGCAGAAGGGCACGAGTTGCATAAATGGCTACGTCGGCCCCAGCCAGCGTCGCAAATCCCAATAGGTCGTACTGATCCGTCCTTCAGAAGGGCAATTAGTCGTGCGTGGTTGAAGGAAAGGGGTGCTTCAAAGAACGACGTATACAACCTTTGCCTTTGCGGAGAGCAGGCTGGCGGGGAACGAAGATCCTATACCTAAGCCACTAATATGTACGTGAACTGTACACACTGATGTAATGACGTAGTCTATTAAACTTACAGTTGCCCATGGGGAGAGGTCGGCCGGCTGGAAGCACGAGAGATATGAGAGAAACTGTTTTGCATGAGCGTCGGCTTCTGTGGAGCCAGTGTCTGCCTCAGCTGGATTTAACTTGAGAACTCAAAGTACCGTATTCGGGTGACGGAAAAATATCGCGAGTCTCTGATCTCAAGTTCACTGCAAATCCGTAGTTTTCGGGGAGCCCTCTTAAAGTGCCTTGTGTGTGTGTGTGCGTATGTGTGCACACATAGTCAAGGCACGTGAACGAGACGTCATACGTTTATACTTAAAGCAATTCTTGTAAAACACAACCTTATTTATAAGACTATAGAGGTTAACCGTCGGTTTGAATGCGTGCGCAAGAACCGAGTAGCAGCCAAGAAATTGATGTACATTAGAATATTAGATGTGCTTTATATCTTTAGTGCATTACACCATTGGGAATAGATTTATTGGACAAGTACATACATTTAAAATTAAATAATAAATGTGCCTATATATATATATATATATATATATATATATATATATATATATATATATATATATATATTAGTTTTAAAATGTCATTACGCTATTTTGTCACAAGTTTACAATATTTGCCACAATTTGCAAAACTTTTATATATGGCTCTGACAATTTTGCACTTGTTAGAGCCGTATATAAAACTTTGTGCTACTTCTTTCCGTTCCTATTTCGTCTATGAACACGCACCCATATTCATATATGCAAATACATTCAGGGCGCAACAGTGGCCGACTGAGAACGACACAGTGTACCACCTGAGCTCAAAGCCAGGTCTATATATCTGTGTATACGATGCCTTGACACGGACCTTTAGATCGGCGAGAAATCCTACGCCTGAGAGAACCACTGAGAGTCCTGCACTCGATGTTACATGACAGGTGAAACGACGCAAATACGTTGACCTACAAAACCCTTTCCTGTTTCAACCAGTCGTATTTGTAGCCAGTGGAAGTGCTAAGATTGACAACACGAGAACCAGTGGCCCACTGACCTCAATGAGTGTGCATACTTTTTAAGTTTATATATAAGTGAGTAAATGGTTATATCATAATAAAAACTACTATTACTAGAGGCGTACATAAAGTAGATGAAGAAAAACTTTTGTAGAATCTCCTGTCTGCAATTAAAACACTACATCGGGCCAACGAGCGACGTCCGTCGAAAATAAGAAAAATCAAAACCATGGAACTACGTACCGGAAAGTTTGCGAACTGCCGGAAAGAAGGTGCTCTCTGAAAGTCAGCACAGTTCTCGAACGAGCCATTATCCAAGAAGAGCGCATTATCTAGCGGTTTACCTGGATGTAAAATACGACTTTAATTTAGCACTATGAGTTTGAATTAATAAGGCACTGGACAGTCTTTTTACGTACCACTCAAGGGGTTAAGTTATATAACACATCACATCTGTGTTGTGTTGCTTGTTCGTCACACGGCAAACATCGGTAAAATGTGTTCGGTTTTTTTTTTGCTGTGTTTGATTTAGTCTGGAATTTGAATTTATTCGGAAGGAGGATCGCGCTGTACTTTGCTGTCGGCGGCATCGGCGTTTCCGTTGTCTCACCATTAAGGATTAAAATGTATAAATGCGTCTGTATAACTCAATTGTGTTATCTAACTAATATCTTGAGGGTGTTTATAGCAATTCCTAAAAAGGCTCTGCAAAAAAGGTAACATCGAGCCGAATCACTTAGCCTGCCGTCGCTGTCAACTTGATTCAGTAAAACGACGCACGGATACAAACACATCATGTGCGCTTATTAATCTTAAAATAAATATAATAAAAAATCTTATTAATGCTTCCTTTATGTATCGTAGGAGTCGCATAATGCCTGTACCAACCTATATAGTAAGAACTGAAGTAGTCAATAACATGTTTGTCTGGCGTGTAGCCAGTGGATCGCACAACAAGGCAGCTTTGCAGGCTTTACTGCACCTCAGCCTCCTAACACCCTTTATTCGGTAAATAATCGTTTTCTATTCTTTTATAACCTGCCTAGCGAACAACATACGAGTAAATACGAGTATACATACAAAAATGTCCGAAGTGGCGGATTTCGCTTCATGGCTGGATGATGGACGGAAATCCCCAATTTCCGGGAAGGCGAGCCATCTTGGCCGTTTCTTCTTCGATTGGCGATTATGGAGACGTTATACGCTGCGGCCGGCCAAAGCTTAACATTCGTCAACTTCTTCCAGTATCTGGGGCTCCGGCTCTATGATACTGGGACGACCTTCACTGCGCACGTCATCGAAACAGTGCGCACAGCTTTAATCTCTCTTTATGAAGAGGAAGGCGACGTCCGGCGACTGCCTTCCTCCCCCGACGGCAATGTCACTATTCTACCTTAACATTGTTCCAAGGCAGATGCGTGGTCTTGAGCAAGTATAAGGACACCTCACTCAGGCAAACTGTAGTTTGCTTGAAAGGCATTGCATAATGTACACGACGCAAGTACTTGGCTTGTTAATGCGGGCGAAGAGCCGCTTTAGGTACCTAATGTTAGGCTGTGCATAGGTTGCCGAGACAATTCGATTGGGGTTAAAGACACCGTGTACAACGTCATTCGAAAGGTTTGTCTTGGAATGGAAAGTTAAAGTTGAACAACTTCGACGAGAGGTTAGAGACCTGAATATTTTCTGTGCCTCTCACCTCTGGTATGGTCTTGCGTGTGACAAGCGCCACGTCTATACCAGATACGCATAGAGGTAGATGCATACTTAATAGGAGTGAAAAAACGTGATAATGAGTAGGTCACTTACAAGTCACTTGCAAATTAACGAAAACAACCCTGTCAAAACGCGTACTACTAGAAGCGATAGCATACATACTTTGTATGCTATCGCTTCTAGTAGTAATGTATATTAACGCTAATAACAACAAGCGGGAAGCGGTTAATGAAAAAATCGCTCTGGAAGGCGAAGCTAGATTGGGACAGCCCTTTGTTGGAGAATTACAACATTCCTCTTTAAAATTTACTACGGACCTAGAATGAATAACATTTTTAAGGCGGTTGTTGTTAATTATATACTCTATCCCCCGTCCTTACGGGATTAAAGTCGCTGTGAGGTATATTTGCCCCTAGACCAAGCCACCATATTTACTACAGATCCTTTTTGTTGTGGTAGGCTTCGGGAATGCATGAAGCACCTATGTCACGAGCAGCTAGCGTGACTTGTGTGGGTTTCGCAAACCCACAAAACCCTACCTTCTCCCCACCTCCCTGAACTCGGTATTGCTTTGCATAACTTCAAATCTACTGAAGACGAGTGTTCCCGCAACACGACACACCACAGTATATACACAAATCAAACAAACAACCTCACAGCATTGAGGGTGCAAGAAAAGGTAACATAAACAACAGTCCACCAGACTAGAGTCTCGACATGTGGACCAAGGCGGTCAAAGTAAGATATTTAGCCTTATCCACATATTGATCCACAATTGAACTATCGGAAAAAAAGGCGCTATTCGTGACGGCAGCAACGCGTAAACAACACTATTAAAACAAATTAAAAAATAAAGCCAATCAACGTCGAACGCAAACGCAAATGTAAAAGCTCTCGAAATCAAGCAGATTTCGAGAGAACTCAAATTCCAATACAATTCTTACATGGACGACAGGACTCCTACACGTGATCAGGTGCCGGTCCAGGCTTGAACGCCAGGGCGACCTGAGTTACAATGAAAAATATCTAATAACACTACCAAGGGAAGATCCGTTTGTTCAACACCTGATACAGTAGGTGTACGCATACAGGGGTATAATGCACACCCACAGTTCCTATGGCAAAGCCTTTTTTTTACTTGCATACGCGTAGAGCAACAAACAAGCAAAAATTAATTGTACATGATGTACGCAGCATACAGAGTTAAACCGGCGTTCGAGCCAGCATCGCCAATACAAGCATTCAGGATTTCACCAGGTGGGACACGGATGCCATTGCCTGTTCTGCTCGCAGGAATACTCAGCGACAAACTGCCAAGCGAGCCGGCTGTCTCTGTATTTTCCCGCCCTTTGGATGGACGCTAAGGATTCTTGAGAAAACAGATTGTGGCAATAAATATATACATATATACGAGAACGTGTATATGTTAAACATCTTACAAATGTAAATTCATTGCGAAACTTTATTGAGTTGGTCTCTCTAACTTAGAACTACACATCCTACAAGGTCACTCGCAGCTAATCGAATTGTCTACTTTATTCGAATTTCGTCTAGCGCCACGACTGTTCTACGACGGATTCAGGTTTGCAACCAACAGTTTCTCAGGTAACGCGCTCACATTCAAAAGAACAGCACAGGAATTAAATCTGATAACACAGCGTATTAAATGTAAGGAGACACAGAGTACACCAGACGCGTCAATCCGTGTCAATTGAGACCTCCTAACTCAACGAGCTCGAACGCCCGGAGAGAGGTTGGAAGGGGACAAACAGTCAAAAGAACAATACGAACAATTCTGAGTACAAATCTCGTCGGATTTCGCGAAAGTTGCCTTCTTTTCGTCGATCCATTAATGGCCGACCGAAGACTTATATCGACGGGAACAATAAAGAGAATAATGACGTTAATACTAGCTTCACCGCTATTCGGATATAACTACAGACCATTGTTTCGAAACAGCAATAAAGCATACACTAAACACATCCTGGAAATAGTTTACAAAAACAGAATGTTGGCGTTTCTATTTCTGCGCTCAGTGCAGCAAAAGACATAACAAAACATATTTCAATACAAGCGCGTTTCGACGTGTGCATTCTTCTGCCACGTTAGCCAGCACCGCCGAGGACGTAGTAACCGGTGTGTGTTAAATTCTACGTACGGACAAGATAGAACTGACGTTAGAGGATGTTGCACCTGCACGATAAAATTGGGCTCAGGCCAAATTCTAAGAAGGCCCACACTTACACACAGACGTTATACCATAATGTATTGTCTGCAGGTCCAATTACACAAATTAGGACAACACAGACTGCGGCGCCGTCACACAGCTGACAGACAGACTCCAGAATATGTACTAAATCGTATAACAGTACTCATCCCACACATTTGGTAGCAAAAACCTACCAGTTAGTTGGGTAAAAATAATTGAGCTGAAATTATTTGAAACTCGCCGCTTTAGAGGACATACTAGCTCAAAAGTACAAACCACACATAAGCGCGCCACGACATCGTTACACAGCGTGCCACGCAGCTTCACACAGCGACACTGCATATGTCGCAGCGAAAGGCAGAAAAGGATGCTCGCACGGGCATCTCCACTGTTGTCTCGAGGGGTTATCACTGAAGGGCGCCGGAAGCGCGAAAACATTTGTAATTAAACAGAGCAGCGGACCAGAACAGCCTAGCAGAACCAGCCAGAGTAATGAGGCGCAGGCCACCCACATTTACTTTAGTGTCAACATAAGTGCGTGTGTGTATGTGTTGATACACGATCATGAACAGATACAAATGTATCACAATGAGCACTGGATTATAAACAAATGAAGGAGCGACCGGCGGGGAGAGAGAGGCATACAGAATATATATATACATATATACACCCCAGCAACGGGCGAAGGAAAAGCTTTACAAAGGACCCCCGTTACCTGTACTACCTCAAAAGCCGCCATTTGTAACTTATCGTATCAGGATAACTTATCGTCCTCTGCAGGGCACCTACGTTATTCATCTCGTAAAGCAATGAGCGAACATATAGACAACACAATGCTACCCTAGACTCTCACAATGACCAGAACGTAATTAGTTAAGTAATTAGGCAGCTGTGGACTTTGCAACTTGTCCTGAACCGATGCGGCATTACGTAATGCGTGTGGGTTGAATAAGTTATGTTCCATTCAATTGTAGTTTGCTCGCTTTATAGTGTCTAAATAATCATCGCAAATACAGTTACTTCATCGATTACGCAAAGCATGCAAGCACGGTGCTACAACGCATTGCACAACATAGATGTGCTGGCGATACTCGTACATTGCTAAGGCCATTGAAGGTTATCCAGGTGCCTTTAGTTACACTGCCAGCATTGTAACGCATCCAGTAATAAATACATCACTAGGCCGTTTTCATACACACAGGCAATCTCGGTATGACACCCTGAAAATAAAGTCTGTTTTATGCAAAATGCCTACAAGGTCCGTTTCGCCGGCTCTAGACAGTGTCATACGTCCACGTACCTCTATTGAAGGCAGACATAATAGCTAACGGTTACGACCATGCCGTACCTATATGCCGATCATCAATAAACATACGTGTGTTCAACAAAAGCCAAATAACTGCGTGATAGAAAGAATAAAAATAATAAAGCTTTTAACATGTAACTGCATTAATTCCTTTTTCTAGGAGAACTACACGTATAGGTCTCTCTCACTCCCTATATATATATATATATATATATATATATATATATGTATATATACATATATATATATATATATATATATATATATATACATATACATCTTCATTTGGTTAGAGTTCCGTAAGCAACGTTTTCGCAAGTACACTCACGGTAATTTACGTATATTCCGCTGGCACTTTCGAGTGTGGATCCGTTGAGCTTCAACGATGCATTCTCTCATATCGGTGTGGTACCTATGACTTACGTCTTGTACGACCTCATTGGTTCCTCCATAGGCACAGCAGTCGTCGGCCTCTGCGTTTAGCATGCATCCTGCTCTTACAATGATGGCCTGAAGTCAGGACGTGTTAGTCATAAGCGGATCTCTGCTTGAAAGTTCTTGTCCTCAACTGTCGGAATAACATGCTCCGTTGCCGTTACAATATTGACATTTCAATTCGTATATATATATATATATATATATATAGCTACGTGTACCAATTGCCTTGTAACAATACAAAATATAGTTCTTTATGTCTTTCTCTTCTCTTAATTTCTTAATGTGTATCTTAATGAGTTTAGATCATCTTAAGAAGACAAGACTTCCCGCGATATTGCGACCAGAAAAAACTTTACTGGCTTCTTTAGCACGCAATAGTCTAGTGGATTACCCTTGTGTTTACATGAATATAGAGCTTGAAAGTTTGCTTGGAAGCTTACAGTCTTCTTCTTCACAAGCTAATGAGATTCTGACACCCTTCGCCGTGCCGTATGCAAATGCTGTCGGAATCATCATTCACCTTTATGTAGAATAACGCTTGGTCGCACACCGCTCTGCACTTGTTGTCGTGAAAATTCGAGGCTCAGTAATGCTATACGCGAGGAGTAAATTAGTATACTACAAAAGTTAATGTATCAAACATTTAGATCAATGCCACATAGCATAACACTCATTATAAGAGCTTGCAAAACTAATACACACTATTAAAAAAAAAACATACAATTCAGGTAAACAGTTTAGCCATTCATTCGTCTTAGATCGAACATTGTTTTAATTGTAAAATGACTAGTTTTTGGCGCACGTTGGTCAAATAGTTTAGACAACAAACAGTCAATTCTAACTCAACGTTCCGGTAGCCTATTAAAGCTGACCTAATTGTGTAGTCATTTTTAATGTGGTGTATTACTGTAAGTACAAAATATAAAGAGATATATATATATATATATATATATATATATATCGCATTTGTTATATATAATTTGACTAAGTTAAAAATAATTTAATAATACCATGGTACATTAAGAAGGGAGTGCTCATTTACGTTATTTATGTGGAGACATCTATCTTTTACATTTGGGGTAATTCCTCTTAGATAAAAATAGTTTTGTGAAATGAAATAAATGTGCTCAGCGTGCGTGTATGATGACTACTGTTTTTCGGAAATGTATGCTAGCAGAGAGTGAAGCTCAAAGAAGGAGGTGCATTTAGTGGGTATGGGTCCCAACGGACTAGCATCCAACCATTGGGGTCGAGTCCCGCGCCCACTCCGTAATTGCATTTAAATCATATCACCCAAAAAATTGGCCACTCTGCTAACAATGCGCTGAATGCTTTACGCTTAGACAGATCAGAGGGGTGCCAAATAATCACCCTGCTGAAGTGTGGCAAACCACACAGCATGCGGCCCAGGTGGGAGGACGCCGATATGTCAGTCCGACATGGGGTAACAGATGAGAGACGGAGATGCAATAGTGATATCGTTGGTTATACGTAACTATTAAAACGTATTTATTAGAAGAAAGGCCACAAACTGCGAAGCAAAGTTTATAACGTTAATATAACTATTTTAATTAGGCAGAAAGGCGAAAGCCTACCCCTAAAATAATAAGCCTCTGCCGAGGTAACTATATAAATGTGCTGTACCAGAAGACCAGCTCAAATAGTCTGTTTCTGCTATTAAATTGTTGCTGAGGTTAGAGTTGTTCAAGTCATAATTAATGATATTTTTCTACTCTCCACTTTTAGGGAGGAATGGTTACTGGTCACACGTTCTTGCTATATATTTACTAATAGTGCATCGGCACAAAGAAGTCGACCAAATGCAAACGCGTTTAGGTGATGAGGTTAAATATTGATTGAAATAAAAAAGAGAATCGTTTCTGTTTTTAATAAATATAATACATATTCATATTTATTAAACGATACGTGGTGACTCTACAGTAATTTTTTTTAAAGTTTTTTTTGTGGAGGATGGTTAAATGCAGTTACGCACTACTGCTACGAGCTGTGTGGGACAACCTACTTCATCAAACCTACGTCTGTATCGTGCCTTAATGCTTTTTTGCAGGCCGAGCGTTTCTTAAACTGGCTAACAACCGCTGCATCTAAGAGATGTGTTCTATGTTCTCTGTGCTTAGCATTATGGAGATGGCAGGACCGGCTAAGGTTGGTAACCCAGGGATCCTTAACTCCCTTGGAGGCGTTTAATAACATTTGTTACCGAGCGCCAGGTGACAAAGATAAGTTAAGCAGCGACTCCGGGGTGGACAGGGTCAACTCGTTAAGTGATTGCAAGTCGTTGGCCCGATCAGATAGGTGAGCGCCTCGAGAAAGGTGGGTGAACCTTAAAGCCAAGAAAGAAAATCTCATCAAGAAAAAATTCCGGGTGAACTTCTAGAAGAAACAGACAATTGGCAACAAAGACTAGATACGATCACCCGCGTTCTATCTCTTTTGTAAGCCCTTCTCGCATTTTACCCGGTTTAACTTCAGGTCACAAGTTGTGCCGAAGTCAATTACCCGTCGAATTTCCTCGGCTACTGTGCAATTGCTTTCTCCCAATAATGATGGCCTGATGAGAAGGAAGCCGATATGCCAGTCCTATAAGGTGTAACAGATGGAAGGCGGACATACAATAACCTTCATCATTGATCCCTCTTAGGCACCGGCGTTTTGAATATTTTTGAAGAAGACACTGCTTGTTTGAATGGAATTGGCTATTTCGGTCCCACCCTGCGGCCTGAATCCCAGTTGGTGTACACCAGTGACCTCATTGTGGTTACCAAAACGGATTACGTTGGAAACAATAAAAGCAAAGCAAGATTAGCAAAGTTACATGAGGTTTGATTGAAGACGAAAAATGTTTAAATAGGGAGTAGCAGCAATGCCTGTTCTGCTATGGAGATCTTGGACTTAAAATTGTTAATTTGACTTACGTTGACGCTATATATGTTTACGCAAACGCAATCATGCTTTTATAAGGTGTGATGAGTCAAAGGCTAAGCTGTTTTTCATCGTCCAATATCGGCGAATACAGTCATAATTTAGAGTTATTCTCGGATATAAATAGATTGAATAGTATTTAAAAATATTTGCCTTACTTGAGCTGGTAGCCGGCACTGCTTCTCGCACAGTCTTAGATTATTGTGTTGTATATTTTCGTCTCGATAGAGCCCACATCTTCAAACAAGCAAAACTGGTGACAACGAGAAGTTAATGTCACAAAAGAACACTTCATAACCACCAATTCCGACAAGCTCGACCGTGCAGCGCACGAAGCGTGTTTGAACGAAGGTGATGTGGTGCACGTTTCCCCTAAGGAAGAGAAGTTGCAAATTAAAGCCTAGCGACTTGCATGGTGGGATGTCAGCAAATAGTCAGCGCATGCTGGAGAAGGCCACAGAAGGAGGAAAGTCAAATTGATCAACATCCAGACTCGGTTAACATTGCCTAGAGCTGACAGTGATTGTCGAAAGCAACGCTGAGTTAGAAGGTGGCTTTAAATCCAAACAATTTCTTTTTTTAAGAGCTTGGAAAAAGACTAAACGCAGTCACAAGGGATTCTCGTTCTGGAGAGTTCCTACTGCAGCGAGTATCGATCGAGCTTCAGCGGGGAAACAGGCGTCAGTCGAAGGGTCCCTTCCCTCCGCCGAAGGGTTCCCTGAGATCCCGTAGGAATAATGATGTTCTTCATACTATTTTGAATAAATAAAACTCATATATTTCTCTCGGATTGAAATTTCTGTTAATACACGTAACAATTAAAGTCTATGCCCCTGGAGTACATTTTTATGATTGATATTCGAAACAGGCTGAAGATATGGGTGAAAACTATTGAAAAAATTGAAAAATAAAAAAAATCAAATGTTTGGCAATGGCCGTATGTAATAAGCCGACACTCCTACTATGGAGCAAAATATGTCGAGTACTAATCGAAGTAAACTTGCAGCTGTTCCGATATCTAATGCAAAACTAGATCTGAGTATTTTTTCTCAAATCTGAAAAAGAAATAATTTTTTTTTTATAAAATTGATTACGATTCCTTCAGTATTCCGTGGCGTGAGGAAAACCCAGACTTGGCAAAGTTGGTGGAACTCTAAGAGGCTGGAATCACCTTGGAGAGCCTCCTTAAGTTAATCTCTTAAATAGGTTGCCCGCGATGTGCCTAAATGAAGACAACATAAAAAAACAACGGCTTTGCAGAGGGATACGTATTTAATGGGGATACAGAGTAAATTATGAATTCATCAATCTTTCTAGCCTCTATCCTAGTTAGATGTTATAGTCATCAATGTAAGCTGGAGCTGCTTTACATACCGGGTGAATGAATATCAGGTGTCAACGTGGATAGCTGCAGCGACACGTACCCCGACGGTGTATAGCCGAGGATAAACAATAGCTGAGCTAATGGAAAAAGTACCATTAACTGTATTGAATGATGGGAACACAACATTAATGCGTGATTTTACTTCAGCGCTTCCGCCGATTCTCACTTGTATATCGTGACTGTTAGTGAAAACCGAACCTCTATCAGCAGATGACGTATTGAACCTGTTCCGCTCATCTCGGGCCGCTGCTAATGCGTTCTAAATATGAAGACTAACAGGGGCAATTAGCGAACTACACGAATAACCGACTAAAGGAAATACAGGAAGACATTATTTTTTATAGTCGTTACAAGTACCAACTTGAATAGGCCGGTAATAACGCAACAGCTATAAACCATAACGTTTGTTATCACTTTTATTAGGTACATTCTAAAAATGTCTGTATTAACACATATATATGTATGTGTATATATATACGTGTTTCCAACACGAGAATAATCTCTTCCTATAAACATCGGCGTGCCACCTAGGAGGTAAACTAATCTTTTTTTTGGAAGGTCTCGGAAATGCATAATGCACAAGCGCTACTGGCAACTAGCAGCAGCTAGTGTGGGACTTGCACCCAGCAAAACCGATATCCTCCCCATCGCCCCAAGGTCCGGGATTGCATTACTTCGACAACCCTGAGAGGGGAATCTTGCGTTCTAACGCTCTATGATGCATCGAGATTCTCGGGAGGGCCTAACTGCTACCCCCATTCCCCCTAAGGTAAACTAGTCTGTGTTATGTTAAGCGGTTCAACCCAATGACACATCTAAGAAATTCTGACCTTATACGATCGAACATTTTAAGCTGCAACGCGGAAATGTACTCTCAGATTACCTGCATTTCGTAGGAAGCAACAAATGCAATCATCATCTCGAACAAGACTATTGCCAAATGTAGCCATGGCTTCGATGGCGTCCGCACTCCCATACTCACAACCGAGGCTCGCCCGACCCGGTCCGTAATATAATCTGTGAAGCATCGGCCGTAGGTAGTACCACGCCAAAGTACTTTAAAGCGATTCGCATGCTCAAGAATAGTTGGCCCGTTGCAGAATGGGTCGGATTCGGCTAGTCGCCCTTCCCAGAGGCACTTTCTAGTTTAAGTTTTATCGAAGTTGATTGTCAGGCTGGTATCTTGTCTTTCTGAGTTTCCGATGTGCAGCTCTTAAAATTTGTCTATAATCAATAAACAACTATTTACGAAAAGACCCATCTAAGCGTTGTAAATTGTAAACGTTCATTAAATACGACGATGCCATCTTTAGAAACCTAGATATGTCCTTCTATAAGTTTCTTGTTAAAGATTAGGTATTCTTGAAAAGATGAGACAACCAAGCATCGTGATTTATGTGGACTTTCTCCAAAAGGCCGATATAGGCTGCTCCCGCCTGAATAGCTGAGAGCGATACTACTTAAGTGAGTTTAACTTCAATTGCTGATATTTTCCTACCCACCAATTTTAGGGAGGAATGGTTAGTGGTTGAACGTCCCTGCCCCTATGGTTACTAGAATTGCATCGGCAGAATGACGTCGACCAAATATTTAAGATAATAAAAACATAATATTTTTTTTATAACAGATATCTATATTTATTGAAAAAATACGTGGTAGATCTACGTGGCTCGATAGTTAATCTAAACTTCTTTATCAAAAACGTGAAGCAAGCCTAATAAAGCCCGCTTCGGCGGTCCTTTGCGAGGGCAACCCAACGTTGATGACGGCCGCACCTTGTGCAAGGGAGATGGTGGGCGCCACTTGGACAAAGTTGCAGTAGGCGGCATGCGTCTGCATTGAGGGGTGTTCATCTGCGTCAGGCGTGTTTTCTTCGAAGAACTGCCTAAGGTCTTCAGGCTCTCCGTGAAGTATGGGGGAACAGCGAGGAACTCTTGCCTACAGCACCCGCTTGGATATGCAATTTTGGGTACGCACGTGGGCGCAGGCCGGCTTGCGATGAAGCTGTTACTTGCGATTGCCGATCGATGTGCGCCGTACGATGTGATGGCCGGCGCACTGGCCAACTGCTGGCCTAGTAAGTGGCAAGTACGACCAGCCGGCGCAATGAAGACATTTGATGACGGGCCGCTCAATCGGCTGGAAGCTGTTGCGACTGGTGATATTGAGCCCGAGGTTGAACGAGACGATGATTGGCCGCTGAGCGAGCGGCAGGGGGCGGCCAGGCGTGCATCAAAACGGTCGATCCGGTTACGGTACCAAAGTGATTCCCGGCGCACCTTTGCCCGGCGGTTCTGAAACCATACCTTTACAAAATTCCGAGAGACTTATTAGTCATATATATATATATATATATATATATATATAAGGTTTTAGAAGGTATCGAGATGTTGAACATGTTGGCCGTCGACATACAAAGGTGTGTGAACTTGTACTTACCCGTATGCGTTTTTTGCTGACGCCTAGCTGATTTGCCAGAGATTCAGTCAACTCCGCACTTACGTACGGTGTTTTTTGGAACTGCTCTTGAAGACAGTCCAGTTGATGCAGTGTGTACTTTACTTTGTCCATAATGAATGTAGCTTTGACTTATGCTTCAAAGTACAAAGTACGTCAAAAATGCAGAACAACGCAGTGATCACCCTTGGTGTAGTACGACTCGAAAACACTGGCTCTGTGGTAAAGCTTCATTCTTTCACGAAGTCCTTTATATGAGGCCTCAAGTTTTCGACGGTGTTATTCTTTGGCGAGAGACTCTCTCTTCTCAAGGCCTGACCCCTCTCCAGGATATTTTGTGACCGCAGCGGCGACTTTCAGCCTCGATTAGGCGTTCTTCCTGTCCGAGACAGCTCAATCAATGAATTGAGACACCTTTTGCTCTCTGAAATGGCGCCATGAGCTGTCGGGACTGTCGCTCTCAAGATAATTGATTGCAATTGTTCTTAGTAGTAAAGTCTGCTTACGTTGGCCTGTGCGCAAAGACTTCACATGACAATGGATGACCACATGAACATCCACAAGAGATGTTAAGGTTTGTTTTTAGTTGTGGCCTACTGTGATATTCGTCTCATTGTCGAGAAGTTTAAGATGTGTATCCAAGCGCCCAAGTACTTCATAAAAATGGCCTTTAGGTAAGCTTTGGTCATGTCTTCGGGAAAATAATCGAGGCGTTGCTTCTCGTCGTGCAAAGGGACGCTCCAGTCACGCTGGTATACTACGACATCGAACCTACGTCTGCACCGTATAATAATGTTTTTTGCAGGCAGAGGGTTTCCTAAACAGGCCAAAAAAGAAGGGTATTGCTCTGTTTTTAGAGCCTAGTATTATGGATATGGCAGGAGCGTTTAGGTTTGGTAAATCAGGAATCCCACAACTCCCTTGGAGGCGAATATTAACATCTGTTATCAAGCGCCAAGTAACAGATATAAGTTGAGCAGGGACTCGAGGGTAGACAAGGTCAATTCGGTTAGTGATTGCAAGTCGTTGGTCCGATCAGATAAGTCAGCGCCTCGATGGACTTCCAGGCAATCTAGGTACGATCACTCACGCTAGATTTCGGTTGTAAGCCCTTCTCGCATTTTACCGGGTTCTAGGTCACAACTTATACCAAAGTCAAGAACCCGACATGGTGTAACAGATGGAGGGTGGACATGCAATAACCTTCATCAAGTAATCCCCGTTTGGTACTGCTAATGGCGTTTTTAATATTTTTGAGGAAGATACTGCTTGCGTGAATGGAATTGGCTAATTCGGTCCCACCCTGTTGCCCGAATCCCAGTTCTCTATTTAGAAATTATAGTCATCAGTGTACACTGGAGGTGTCTTACATATTGGGTGCATGAATATCAGCTGTCAAAATTGACACCTGCCGCGACACGTGCCCTGACGATGCAGAGCCGAGATTAAGAACAGCTAAACTAATAAAAAGATGACCATTAACTGTATTGAATGGTGGGAACACAAGATTCATGCGCGATTCGAATCTCACTTGGACATTGTGACTCCTAGTGAAAACCCAACCCCTATCAGCAGATTGAGTATTGAACCACTTTTAATCATCTCGGGCCGCGGCAGATGATTTCTATGACCACGACACATCTAAAAAATGCTGACTTTATACGATCGAGCATCTTAAGTTGCGACGCAGTGGCGTCCGCACTCCAACACTCGTAACCAAGGCCCACCAGACTATATACTCTGTAAAGCATTGGCCTTAGTTAGTACCACTCCAAAGTACTTTAAAGCGATTCACATACTCAAGGGTGGTTGGCCCGATGCAGAGTGGGTCAGATTCGTCTATTCGCCTCGCCAGAGAAATGCTTTAGGCTTCAGTTTTATCGAGGTTGATTCAGGTCAGGCCGGTATCTTGGTACGTACGCGAAAAGTCTCGCCACTGAAAACCACTTTCTCCACAAATCTGCATATTGCAACGTTTTGTGGGCTCAAGTTATCGCCCTGCGCAACACTTGTCGCTTGGGCGAACGGGG
Source organism: Dermanyssus gallinae (assembly GCA_003439945.1). Lineage (NCBI taxonomy): Eukaryota > Metazoa > Arthropoda > Arachnida > Mesostigmata > Dermanyssidae > Dermanyssus > Dermanyssus gallinae. The sequence continues at coordinate 44,516 of QVRM01000117.1, read as the reverse complement.
GAAGCTGGGACACATCGTCATCCATACTGAATTCTCCTGAAGCATAGCCTTAATTAGCTGACGTATGTTCAGCGGGACTTCGCACCCAGCGAATTTTAACAGAGATTTTGTCTCTAAGCGCCGTATCAAACGCAGATTTAAAATCTACGTAAGCTACGTAAAGTGCCTGTTTCGGCTGGTTGATGTCGTTTCGCACCTCACTTCGTAGTAGGTTGCATGCCGCGGTCGTTGAATGCGCGGTGCGAAGACCGTGCTGTTGTTCTCGTATAAACCGCAGGACTCCAAGAAGGTGTTTAGCCATCAAGTAATGAGAAGTGTAGAGGCAACACCTTTTCTTTGCAATTGCAGTATGACGGCACCTGCGGATTACCGTTCCCCTTTGTTACGATGGTAAGCAGCGCATCGCTCCAGGTTTGCGCCGAAGTCCCTGACGAAACCAAGCATTAGATAAACTCGTTTAGCAAGGTGCCATGCCAGCCGCCTCTTTCGTATCTTTGTTGCAAACTAGGTTCGAGCCAGCCGCGTTGTTTTGTTATCTGAAGCCCTTCCATTTAGCTGTTACGGAGATTTCTGCTTCTACTTCCATTACGAAAACTTTGCTGCTAGCTCGTCGTGCATTAACACAGTCAGTTCGTCCCGTGCGCTATGGCACGATAGAACACTCTTGGAAATGGTATTTGCACTTGCGTACATTGCACTGAAGTGCTCTATCAAAACAGTGGAGTTCACTGGACTCGACATCGGACGAGCTCACCTGGCACCCAACTGCCGTCACTCCGCACTGCTCCTGCAAAGACAGTGTTAATAGTTGGCAACAAGCAGGTGCATAAACTGAGAAGAAGGACCGTCGCCTCTGTCTTGAAGAAGTGCTCTGTGGTCTTACGAGCTGTGTCATACGGAAACGTGGGGCGTGTATTTCAAGTAGCAAAGAAGTTTGTTGAGGAGAATAGTCAGTCCACTCACATGATCACGCTGCACGCTGGTCACAACGCCTGAAGTTGAACATGGACGAGGGTCTCCCCAGAATCGCGACTTTCGACGCTAAGATGAGGGAGAGTCGCCGTGACTGCTCAACTGCTGTGCTGACACTACTAGAATTGCAGAAAAAGTGTCGCAAAGGAAATGACGTCGAAATAATCAGCAGCAACAACACAATGCATAAAAGTCTCCCCACAAATCTCCCCACCATCCGAACATAAAATTGGCTAGATGATTTGATGCAATCACTTAGTCACGAAAACGATTTAAGACGCACGGTTTTCTAAGTGACTTTGTACGGTATAAAACCCTTAGAATGACGGCACTATCGAACTTCAGCGAACTTACGGACGTGCTGAACACAAGAGTATGCGTCAATGTTAAGTCAAATGACGCTTCTTACAGGCGTGTAGCGGTACACGACGGCAGTAGCCAGTGATTACCATTACTAAATTTGTGGCAGTGCATTAGCTGGCTGTATTCGACCCTTTAAGACGACAATCTCAAGGACACGGTTTTCTTCTGCGACTTCAAAGCTGCGCTCGAAGCCCTTACAACTCTAGACTTAAAGCATTTTTGAGGAGGTTGTTTTTAATTTTAGACTATCCTCTGTCCCTTACGGGCTTGAAACCCACCGAGTGGTATACCTTCAATGCACCGAGGGCCGGATGTGCTGAGATCTATCTACGGTTTCCGCAACATTCTATGTGGCAGCATGGCCCCTGACTCCCAGATGACAACCATGACAAGCGCACTAGTCCCCTAGACCACGCCGCCACCGGTAAACAAGCCTATAGGACTGATTCATACCAACGAGTATGCAGAATGGTCCGGGGTCGCGCTCGAGCAGACAGCGATCAGCAAGTTGGTGGTCCTTGCTGAAGGCAATCAGAGCCTCGCGCAGTGCATCGGACGGCGGAACTCGAGTATCCCCTAGACTACTCCGCCACAGCTGCTGACTCATAGGGTCCAAACTCAAGTCTCACTTAAGGCGTTCTCCGCTGCTCCGGCCATTTCAAGGCACTACTGCGACAGTGAATACAGTGAATTCCAGGCCACGTCAGCATACGAGAAAACGAGGCAGCGGACGAGGTTGTAAGAGGCGTTCTTCAGAAGAAGAATAAGAAGGTATATTGCGTATGCCTGGTGCCGCCTACCCCAAGCTATGTCAAAGCTAAGTTGTAGACACACAGTTATCTAACGTGGAATAAACTGGCGAATTGGATTTCACAAAAGCGTGTTAAGATGGAATCAAAATACGCTTTGCAGAACCACTTGACCAGAGCGGGGCCTCCCGCAGATGTGCTGTTACGGTTAACCGTTTCAAATGCGCCAGAAGTTTAAAAATAAATGCTCTCAACCAAACGAAGCAAAATGGTCACCCGTCTGCAAGCAGTATAGAAAATATGATGACTTTGTGCATATCCTTGTCGAATGCAAGAAAGAATGGGGAGAGCATAATTGATTAAAGCCGTCACTAAACTTAGTGACTACGGGAACGCGTTATCAAGCTGAATGGCTAAAGTCAACATGACACGACTGACATTCAGCGAAAAATGTATGATTTGAGCATATCGGGTGTTAAAAGCGTCGAAAGTTTGAAATGTACACCTGTGTATTGAGTTTCAAATATGCAACTCATAAGATATGTCTATAACCACTAAACATCTATTTACGTTATAAGCTTGGACCGAAGCGTTGTAAATTTTAAACGGTCATAAAATACAATGATGTCATTTTACAAGCCTAGATATGTCGGTATATTAGTGTAGGTTAGGTATTTTTGAAAAGATGAGAGAACCAAGTGTCGTTATTTATATGGACTTCCTCCAAAGGGCCTACTCTAGGCTGTTCTTGCTGAATAGGTTAGGCTGAAGCTACTCAGGTGAGTTTAACCTCAATTGCTGATCTTTTTCTACCCTCCATTTTAAGGAAGTCGTTAGTGGTTACATGTCCCTGCCATAAATTCATTAATAGCGCATCGGCAGAAAAAAACGTTGACCAAAGACAAAGGTGTACGGGCCATAGCAGTAATAAAAAGAGCTTGTTTTTAATAACAGATATGCATCATTATTGAACAAATGTGTGGTAGATCTACGTACCTAGACAGCTTATCTAAACTATTTGAGGTAGCCTGATCAAAAGCGTGAAACGAGCCTAATCAAGCCCGCTTCGGCGGCCCTTTGCGAGGGCGACCCAACGTTGATGACGGCTAAACCGTGCGCAAGGGAGGTGGTAGGTGCCACTTGGGCAAAGTTGCTGTACGCAGCATGCGTCTGCATTAAGAGTTCATCTGCATCACGCGTGTTTGCTTCAACGAACTGCCTAAGATCTTCAGGCTGTTCGTGAAGTGTGTGGGGAACAGCGACGAATGCTTACCTACACGTAGGACACGCGTGGACATGCAATTTGGGGCACACTAGTGGGCGCCTATATATATGCTGGGAATGCCGATTGATGTACGCCGTACGATGTGATGGCGGGCTTACTAGCAAAAAAGCTGGCCTAGTACGTAACTTGTAGGACCAGCCGGCGCAATGAAGACACGGGATGACGGGCTGCCTAATTGGCTGGAAGCTGTTGCGGCTGGTGATTTTGAGCTCGAGGTTGATCGAGACGATGATTGGCCGCTGAGCGAGCGGCGGGCCAGACGTGCATCGAAACGGCCCATTCTAAGAGTTCGGATATATATAAGCTCAAATATAATAAAAATATAATAAAAAACATATAATAAAGCTCAAATGTTAATACAGGATGCAATTAAAAACGCAGACGAGAGAGAATTTAACAGGATTTTAGGGGCCCCCAAGGGCCAGCGAGCCAAACAGTTTTGGGACTATGTCAGACAGGAAAAAACAAGGATGACAAATAACGTCCAGGACAGAACATACACAATAGATGAAATGGACACCGCGTTACAAGCACTATTTTTTACGACTAACGTGAGCAGTATAGAAAAGACAAGAACTAGCACAGAAATTACAACCACAGCAGACGAGATCGAAAGCGTGTTAAAGACAATGAATCCAAAAACGGCGTGTGGTCTTGACGGGATTTCGGTAGGAATTGTACAGGCTTTGGGAAAAGAGTACGTGCACTATCTAACGAAGCAATTTAATAATATATTTGGAGGGGGCAGAATCCCGGAGGGTTGGCGCAAGGGAAGAGTTTCTCTTATTCCCAAGGAGGGGGTAGATAATGACACTCTACAAAATAGGCGACCGATCACAATTACACCTATAGCGTATCGAATATTTATGCAAGTGTTTAAGAATAGGATGCAGAGTATTCTGGAGACAAATGAGAAAATAGGAGAATGGCAATGCGGATTTAGGAAAGGATATAGGCTAGACGATCACCTTTTCCTACTAAGTCAGGTTGTCGAAACATCGAGATTGCGGGGACAAGGGTGTGTGGCAGGATTTTTAGATCTTAAGAAAGCATATGATATGGTGGACAGAACAAAGTTGTATAAAATTATGCTAGAGGAGGGTTTGGAGAGAAGTTGGGTAGAGTTGCTGGAAGAAATTTACAGAAATAACACGGTAAGAATAATAATAGCAGCCGAACAATCTAGAGAGTTCATAGTCGCTAAGGGGGTCAGGCAAGGCTGTCCGTTGTCATCGGTTATTTTTTTGATGTATATAGAGAGAATAGCGCGAAGGATTAATAAAACGGGTTTAGGGTGGCAGATAGGGGAAAAAGGTGTATATATCAAGACACCTGTGCTGCTGTTTGCTGATGATATGGTAGTGTTAGGGCGGGGCACTAGCGAGGTTCAACAAATGTTAGGAAGCAGCGGAGGAACTAGACATGGTGTTTAATGAAAAAAAGAGCGCAATTTTAGTATTTAACGGAATTAGGGAGGAAAGAAAACTTGTAGTACAGGGGAAGGAATTGGAGTATAAAAGTGAGTACAAGTATCTTGGGGTGACAATGACTACAGGGGGGAATTATCTAGAAAAAGAAGAGATATTACGGAGGAAGAAAGCTGAAAGAGGAAGAAATGCAGTAAGGTGTAAGGGCCTCTGGGGGTTTAACAAATATATAGTAACAAGGAATATATGGAAGGCCATGTATGTGCCAGGATTGACCTTTGCTAACGCCTCTCTGGTCCACAGCGCGGGGTTAGGAAAGAAGTTAGAAACAATACAAAGAGAAGTGATAAGATTTGCATTGGGTTGCCGTTTTAATTGCGCTAGGGAATTTCTTGAGGGCGAAGGAGGAATGTCAAAATTTATACAAAGGGAAGTACAAAGTAAGCTAAGATTTAGTGTTAGGATTAAAAGTGTCACAAATAAAAGATGGGTTAAACAGATGCAGCTGGTAAAGACGGCACTAAAGATGAAAACGAAGTGGGATCGCAGAGTAGAATTTGCAGCTAGGGAGATTGGGTACAATAGTCAGCAATGGGCCAGAGCGGGAATATCGGAGAAGATGGTGAAATTGAGGGTGAACAAGTCACATACAGGCAAATGGAAATTGGCGATGGGTTCCAGATCGAGTTTGGCAAGTATATATGGAAAGGAAAAGACGGAAAGGGGCGGGGTAGAATGGGTATACGATAATTCAAGAGCGAGCGGGCTATTGGCAGATGCCAGGGCAGGGATGTTGGATACAAGGATACAAAGAGCTAAATATATAGAGGGACAAAGTACAGAATGTCGAGCATGTGGGCTAGGGAATGAGTCAATTGAGCATATTGTTAAAGAATGTACAGCCCTAGGGGGAAGCAGAGATATAGAGCTGTCGGATGCCCTAGCTCTAGGACCAAACGTTAGAAAGGACCTGGTCGATCTTACAAAGAAGAGGCTGTCCCAATGGAAAGCAAATACTCAGTAGGTATGGAAGTGTACATTGATTATTCAGATGCATAGGTAACATATATGCTGCCGCTCTATACGCCCCTGATAAAAAAGGGTGACATGTGTATTTAGGTATGCATGCCAAGCGAATAATAAATCAATCAATCAATCAATATATATGTGTGTGTGTATTTCGCATACACCCACTCTAGAAAATTACACATGGCCAACCCTGCAGACAGTGGAACAGTGACACCTAACTGATTTGCTAGGGATTCAGTCAACTCCGCACTTACCTACAGTGTTTTTTGGAACTGCTCTTGAAGACAGTCCAGTTGATGCAGCGTGTAATTTACTTTGTTCATGATTAGTGTAATCGTGATACAGAGTACAAATCGTACAAAGTACGTCGGAATTGCAGAACAACACTGTAATCACTCTTAGTGTAGTACTACTACTCGATAACTCGAAAACATCAGGCTCTGTATTAAAGCTTTATTCTTTCACGAAGTCTTTTATATGAGGCCTCGTTTTTGGGCTATGTTGTTCTTAAGGGAGCGACTCTTCCCTTTCAAGGCCTGATCTCTCTTAGGGATATTTTGCACAGGATGTGGCCCTAATCCGTAACCGACCCAATTAATATGTACGTTTTGATTGGCAGAAGGGTTCGGTGACGAAGGCGAACAGAGGGTCAAAGCCATGTGTCCGCAGCCGCGACTTCAACCTCGATTAGGCGTTCATCCTGTTTAGGAAGCTTACTTATTCAATGAACTGAGACACCTCCCGCTCTCTAAAATGGCGCCCTGAGCTCTCAAGATAGTTGATTACAATTGTTCATAGAAGCAAAGTCTGTGTTACGTTGGCCTGTGCGCAAAAACCTGACATGCGTGTGGATGACCTCATGGACAACCATAAGAGCTACCTAGGTTTGGTTTACTCGTGGCCTATTAAGATGCTCGTCTCAACGTCGAGAGGTCTAAGGTGTGTAGCCATGCGCTTAAGTACCGTGCCTCGTTTTTTTGCAGGCCAAGCAGTTTCTAAACTGGCTGACAACCGCTGCATCTAAGAGGGTTATTGGTCTGTTCTCTGCGCTTAGTATTGTAGAGATATCAGGACAGGGATCCCTAAACTCCTTTAGAGGCGGTTAACAGCATTTGCGACCGAGCGCCATGTGACAAAGATTTTAATACCCAAACAGAACAGAAAGAGCGATCCCCTCTGTTGTAGTCCGGTGGCATGCTTGGGCATAGCCGGGCGGGAAGGGAGCTGTCACAGCCCGAGCGCCACACAACCAAAGCAGTCAATCGTTTATTGTCACCTTGTTTAGGTATTGCACATTACACATATATATTATAAGAACATTATATCCACAATCCATCCTATGAGATCATATTCAGACTTGTCATCGATGTCATTTTCGTACATTGACCAGCGTGGTATCTTGAACATGATAAGCCACAATATTTGCATATACAAAGATCACTTAGGTCATGATATCCTTCTGTTCTACATATTGCATGGTGGAACCCGTAAACCGCATATCTTACAACCGTATGACGAGTATTTCGGCACACCCCCTTCCACTCAGTGTTTGTCATTGCTCTTGTGTTATAAAAATCGGGATCAACGTCTGCCATCTTTTCATCATACAGCCTAATAAATTCACGATAGGCCGGCGTCTCTGGGAAACTGCGACTTTAACTGTTCGACAAACAGCGGAGTACCTGTAAGAAGATAGACCAAACGATTTCGCGTTGAGCAGTGCAGGCCCAAGACCCTTTTTAGAAATGCAGGTTTAGTACTATCTAACAACGCGAGGTGTGCTGTGCTCAGTTTCTCCCAGAGCAGTTCTATTCCATAAGATGCAGTTGGTGCTATTTTCATATTAAACAAAGCCAGTGCCGTGCTGAGTGACAGTTTTGGCGGCTGTGCTATCATTGTTGCGGCCACCAGTGCCTTTGCTACTCGCTGTTCTATATGTACACCAAACGGTTTGCCACTGGGCGTCAGTGTCACGCCTAAGTATGTAAATCTATTAACATAGCTCAAAACATGACCGTTTAGCCTTAAAGTGTCTCCTTCTGCTATTCTACCGCCACGTCTAAATTTCATCGCCTCAGTCTGTTGGGCGTTGATTTCCAGTCCAACGTCGGCAATATATGAAGAGAGGGTTGCCAATGCTTGTTGAAGGTGAAATCTACTCCGGCTGTAAATCACCAGGTCGTCCGCGTACATAATTATATCGACCGTGGGGTGTCGTTTCTTGATTTTGGGTGGCAGGTCCGCTATTAGAAGTGTAAACATCAGCGGGCTCAGATTGTCTCCTTGTGTGAACCCATTAGTTTGCACCAGTGGCGGATGCTCTGTGACTCCATCATCTATGACGACTTGATTTGTTTGGAGGACATCCTGGAGAAGTCCTACGATTGGTGCTGGAACACCAAGTTTAGCGAATTTGTTAAAAACTATGCACCTCGAACCCGAGTCAAAGGCTGCTCGGAAATCAACGAACACACTGTACAAAAATTGACCTTTTCGTGAGAGGGTGCTGTCGATATCCTTGAGGAGTGTTGTACAAGCTGATAGTGTTGATCTATGTGGCCGGAAACCATGCTGCTCGTCTGGCAGTGCGTCTTTGTGGGCAATGTAAGGTGTCAGTCTCCGTACCAACAAACTGGCCAGTAACTTGTAAATGCAGCTTTTCTTTGCTATACCTCTCCATGAGGCAGGATCAGTGGGTGTGCCCTTGCCTTTGGAGATGAGAGTCAGAAGGCACTGTCGCCAACTTGATGAGATCTTTCCTCTACGCATGCATTCGTTGAACAGCGTGGTCCAACATGGTGCAAGCACCATGGCCTCCTGAATGTGTTCATTCCGTATATTGCACCAAAGCAGTCAACAGACAGTTAGAAAGAGCCACACAGGCAGAGCAGACAATAATTGTGCCTAGAGGACGCATTGTAGCTGACGCCATTGTAGTAGCGTGGACTGCCGCCAGGCGCAGGTCGATCGACTACGGTATATAAACGGCAGCGGCCATCTGAGAGTGCGCTTTCTTCTCTGTGCGGTGCACTGCATGCACGAGTCGATCCACCGCCGGTGGCGTCCCGGGAATAGTCACCATTCTACGCATCAGAAGCGTCAGCAAGGGGTGAATCAGAGCGAGGCACCGTGCGGTGGTGCGTTAAAAGTGTGATATTATTTCTGTACCAACGAGTAGCAGGCCCGGTCTTCGTTAAATGAGAACATGTGTGAGCCCCACCAATGCGGGCAAGATCAATATTGAGAATAAAGACGAATGTGATGTGCTGTGTTATTCTTGATATATATTTGTTCTCGTTCCGCAGATTAGTTTGTAACAGGAGCCGATATGCCAGTCTAATATTGCGTAACGCGCGGGGGGGGGGGGTGCGAACCGAAGGTGCAATAACTTTTATCAAGTGTTGCCCGTCAGACACTGTTAAAGGCGTTTTCAGGTGTTTGACAAAGGCACACACTGCGTGGGTACCTAGTTCGGTCCCACCCGGCGGCACGAATCATGGTTAGTGCGCTCCCGAAGTCTCATTGTAGTTGCCAATGGACACGCATCTATTAGGTTGGAGGCAATAGACGTAAAGCAAAGTTTGCAAAGTTACTTGAAATTAGATTGAAAACAAAACGTGTCACGGATTGACGTAAACAAAGTCATGTGTTTAGAAAGTGTAACAAGTTAGAAAAAACGCAGTGATCTTTCGTCTTTTACTATTAGTAAGTACGGTCGAATTTGAAGTTACCCTCTGATATCATTACATGACATTACTAGTAATATTTGACTTGCTTGAGCTGGTAGCAAGCACTGCTTCTCCGACCTCTCTACGGACAAATATGGCAATTCAACTGCGCAGCAGGGGAGATTTGGTACTGCAGCACCTACGATCGTTGTAGACATTCAAATTAGCTGCGGACCACAGCATTACCAAGCAGTCATCGCCAAAGAAGAACACGTCACAACCACCGATATTGACGTGCTCGAAAGTGCAGAGCACACAACGTTTATGAACGAAAATGATATTGCTCACGTTCCAACTGAAAAAAAAGAGGTTAACGCCCAGCGGCTTGCAGAGAAGGATATTTAGTGTATGTCGGAGAAATCCACGAAAAACAAAATTCAAAATTATCAACATTCATTTCGGTCAACATTGCCTCGAGCTGGCGGCGAGTTATATGGTGTATCTAAATCCGAACTGTTTCTGCCAGTATACCTGGCGCTTAGAGCCCATGCTCCGGGAGCAATTGGTTTTGTTAATATTCAAAACAGGCTCGAGTTATCGGTGAAATGATCGGAAGATTTTGAGAAATTACGTACAATTTAAATGCTGGGCGATAAAAGTTACTGTATGTTATAGACCAGCACTGCCACTATGGGAACGAACATATGGAGTACAGCCACAGTTTTGTAAAGAAAACGTATCAGGAGTATTCTAATGAGAGGCAGTCGTTGATGCACGACCGGTTGAATATAATGTTATGGACAGTGGAAGTGGCGACGGCACACCACAACTAGATAAGAACACCGCGTCAAAGATGGACATTCGTTTTCTGAAAGAGAGATTAAAGAGCAGATTGATATATGCGGCGAGTTATATACATCGTAGTTCTCACGACGACGTCTTAAGATGATGCAGTGCGTCGTTTGCGTGCGTTACCATCAAAAAGGCGCGTGCTATCGCAAAGGCAGCAAACCGGTGGTTGCACTTGGAGTGCCACGTTATGGCGGAATGCACCAGTAGTAGTAATACAACAATGTTATTTGCCACTCGAGCCGTCCGTCTGGAAGTAGACGTTGTTCAGTGCACCAAGCGCAGGCACGAGCTCAAGCAATCGGCAGGCTATATGGCATTCTGGTAATGGTTATGGAAATCAGGCCGGACATAAAGACGAATACACCCGGCGCCGAGCAACGAAAAGACAGTTGGTTAGGAGTAGTTAATCGTCAACTAGTTCAGTGCTCCTAGATGGTGGCAAACAAGTAGTCTGCACACTTCCAGCTGCCCTCAAAATCGGACAGGCATCTAAGAATACGGCTACAAAAAGACAAAAACCAAAAAGCTATGACAGAAGCTAAAAAAGTAAAGCTAATTAAAACAAAAATCATTACTCGCAGAGGAAGCAGCAAAAGTCAAGACTTTTTTGGTCAGACGTCATGCTCCTTATTATACCGTGGCTTCAGGAGAACCAAGACGTGGCAAAGTTGATGCAACTCTTAGAGGCTGGAAGTGCCCTGAAGATCCTCCTAGTGTGTATCTTTTAAAATCATACAGATGTTTAGTTTTCCTGCGTACGGGAACTGTGGATAACACTGTTGTTAATACGTCAAATGTGGATACATAATAAACTGCGCGTGAGCTACCTGAATGAAGACAGCGTTAAAAACAACGGCACTGAAAAAGAATCTGATTTTTATGAGGACACATAGTCAATTATTAATTCATCAACCCTTCTAGTCGCGATACTGTTAGAAATTATATACATTAAACAGAATCACATTTTATTTAATTCCTAACGGGGTGTAAACAATTGTCCCCCAGTAAACGTGACAACAAACTAAATCAGCCCTGGGTCCGGGCCTGGACTAGGTGCCAAGCACCGCCGTGGCGCTATCACGTATATCCAATGGTACAGCCTTTGCCAAAAAAAAATTTGTCATGGCCAGTCTGAGACACTTGCATACCTTAGTAATAACTCCCTCAGTAATTTTGCCTGAGCCTCCTAAGGTCTCAAAGGCAAGAGGTCGAAAGTCCATAGAGTCTCCGATAGATGTATACTAACCATACAAGGTGCCAAAGAATCATACATTAATGTAGGCTGGAACAGCCTCATATACCGGGTGCAAAAAGATCAGGCGACAAAAAGGTCACCCGCCCCGACACAGGCCCCGACGATGGATAACCGAGGATTAGCAATAGCTGAACTAATAGAAAATTTGCATTAACTATGTTGAATGATGGGAATTCAACATGTTGTGCAATCACTTTAGTAGTAAAACTAATGCCAGGTATACGCAGACAACTGCATAATGCTCACGAAGGTCGCTCGATTAGTTTGTGAAGGATGAGTTGTTCCGCATCTGCCGTTCTCGTCGTCTGTGGCGATTATAAACATGCCACTATCAGTTATGAGTCTATTTGGAAAACGCTCTGCGTACAACCGTCGCGCAGGTCTCGCGTTATAGCGTGCTTCACCATAAATGCAGAGCATGTAAGTTTTTCCGCATTTGTCAACCGGTTCATTAGGAAATCATGATACAGTCTGCAGTTCGCGATGACATGACACTATAGCACTTGGCGGGTCGTCTGCTTTGGTTTGGGCGGTTATTCTTATGCCGCTTTGGCGCCTCGAATAGTGAGATCTCCGTGTCGAAACCCGTCGAAACTTCGAATCAGAACCAGTGCTAGGTTTTCGAATCAAAGCCCATGCAAACGTCAAATTAAAGCCCGTGTGAACTTCGAATCAAAGCCCGCACAAAAGCTGTTCAGGGTAAAGCTTTTGGCAAAAAATGTGTTTCTGAACGAACGCAAGTGGTTAATTTGCTAAAGCAGGTAAAAATGCTAGCAAGTATGCATGTCTTCATTTTTTTTTATGGCTGCCGAAAAAGCTCAGTTACTGGACAACTACGAAAAGCAGACCATCACTTTGGTACGAACATTTCTGCACGTGAAATGTCTAACAAAATAAGTAAAAACATGTCGACTTTATATGACTTTTCCTAATTTGGTTGTTCCCCTTTCTCTAGCTTGCGTCGCGTGTCATTCAGATTAAGCAGACTTTTTCGCTGAACACGCCGGTATAATCGGTTCCATCATGCGTTGGTTTTTCCGCAAAGGTAGGTTTTGCATAACTATGTCGAAAAAAGAAAAACAGAATAGTTACTTTTTTACATTTCATCCCCACTCCTTTGCAAAACGTTTCTACCCCTCCTTCCATTGAAAAAAAAATTCTAAACCTTTTTTTTCTTCTTTTGTTTCTTTTATGTTTCTTATTCTACTGAATTGTATTCTGTTAAGGATTCAGAGGCTAAACCTTGGCTCAGCTACAGCTTTTGCTGATGACACTACGCTACTGTTCGGAGTAAATCATCGGAATTTTGATATGGACTTGAAGCAGTCGCTTTTGAATGTTGATAATATAATTAGCATTTTTAACATTTGTGGACTAGTCGTCAATGCTAACAAAACCGATTTCATAGTTTTTCGTTCATCGCCGATGCTTTTAGAATTACCTGACAACCAGATCTTTAAGAAACGGAACATTGAGCTCTCACAGACCGCTAGGTGCCTGGGTCTCGTTCTCCAGAAAAACATGAGGTGGCATCCCCATCTGGATTACATTGCACCAAAGTGCTATGCTGTAATATCTACGCTGTGTAAAATGAAATTGATTGGCGTACCCACAGAGGGCTTATCTCTAGTGTACAAGGTTGTGCTCTTACCAGTTCTATGCTATGGAATACTTCTCTGGGGTGGTGGCTATGATGGAATTCTCCGAAGACCAAAAGTGATACAGAATGATGCAATTAGAGCCATTTTTTCTAGAAGTCGAAAGGGATTCGGTCCGTTACTTATTCACTTGTTTTAACCTATTCACGGTAGAAAACATTTTCTCGCTGCGGGTTTCAATGTTAGCGTACAAAATTTCGCGTGGTTTTGTACCTATGGAGATCGCATTTCCACTAGTTCTTACTATGAGTCGAACATCAGCTAGGCGTGCAACAACTTTTGCAGTGCCCTCTGTATCTTTGAAGTCTAGTAAACACGCATTTGCGTACCGCCTACCTGAAACCTGGACCTGCATTCCCAAACACATAAGACGCCTCACTACGAAACATCCCTTCTCTCGCGAGTTAAAACAGTGGCTTTCAATTTCACACTCGGAAACAGGCGTGTGAGGTATATTTGGTATTAGAACTTATAGGTATATTTGGTATTAGAACTTCGTATGCATACACTTAGATTTGATAGTATTTATCCACATGTACGTATGTGTGTTGTAAATTGTGCTGATGCTGTACTAGTGGACTACTTCGTTTGTGTGTTATATTTGCAAGTTTGTTGCCTCATGTAGTGTTTAGCGTTCTAACAAACGCACCAATTGCTGCTGTGAAGTTCGTGTGACAATCATTAACCACTGTATCACCATTTGTGTAAAGTGCTTATACAACGCACTCCTTGGATTTTGTCGAGAGTGATTATTTGCTTCGTTGTTTGATTCATATTGTATTTAACCATTTTTATTTACCGATAACTTAAGCGTTGTGAAATGCAGTTTCGTGAATAAACCACGTTTGAAATTGAATATATATATATATATATATGTGTGTGTGTGTCTGTGTGAAGCGGGTGTTCCTGGGGTCAAACGAAGACATCAGGTTGTGCTGCTAACTCAATTGGTTTATTTCAACCGCCAGTTCACCTGCCGTCATACGGCTTCTCCCTGCCACACCGTCGGACTCGCCCGACCTACATGCGGCACGTAGTTCACTCCGCCTTCTCTTCCTGTACGGTCTGTTCGCCGACTGTTCTCTGGTTAACCACTGCTACTGCTGGTGCAGCTGCTGTACTTCCGTCAGCCACGCACATCTTAGCATCAAGCTGCTCTTCTTCTCCTCAGTAACATCACCAATGGTAGTCATGTTTCTTAACCATGTAATTATATTTATACCATTATCCAATTTCTTACCTGATATGTATATATATATATATATATATATATATACTAAACTCGTAAGAACTGTAATGGGTTCTTAGGGTGGCTGTTTAATTACCCAGACAATCGTCTGTCCCTTACGCGCTTGGAATCGCCGTGAGGCATACCTTCAATGCATCGAGGATCAGGTACGTTGAAATATCTAAGTTTTTTTCTAGTCCTTGTGGCAGCATAGCAGCTGACTCTCAGCAGTATGGTTTGTCATCTGCTCTCAATAAGCATCGCTCAAAGAGCACGTAATTAACAATTGGGATCGAACCGGCGACACTGTGGCAGATCAAAGCCATGACCCATGGCGAACACAGTAGTACGCTAATCATGGCTGCTCTTCCATATATGTATTGCATTCAATATGCGTACTTCCGCAAGATGGACGTAACTCGCCGTCCAACAGGCTAGTTGAGTAAATTTTTCCTATTTATCGCGCCCTACATTGTGTAAAAAAAAAACAGATAATAAAGATAATTACAATGTTAAGACGAATTGAATAGATCAGGGCTGAATGGAATGTGTTAGGGCAGTGCTTTGGTACCGGACGAGCAACAGAGCTGGCACGCTTCTGCCACGTACGACAACGCTAAACATAATTAGGATAAATTATTATGCAGACTGGTATAGACAGTAAGTAGGCTGCATGTGTGTCTGACGTGCATTTAAAAATTAATCTGGCATCAATCCTCATAGAAGGATCTTGTAATACACTACTTCGATAATCGTATTCGTGCGGCTAGTGTTCTTAGCCAGTCGAGCTGGGTTATAGGGTTCCGACTATGAAGCATTGCGAAAAGCAGTCCCGTGGACGTTACATTTTGGCTGGGAGTCATCCCAAAAAGTATTATATAGTGTTGTTAGCCATAGTGGGCTTCTTATACATGCATATATATATATATATATATATATATATATATATATATATATATATACACACATATATATATATATATATATATATATATATATATATATATATATATATATATATAGCTATACAACTACTCAGATCAAACAAGCAAAACCGCAAAACCGTGTTTGAAATACACCGGAGCCAGTGCCTAGCAACGAAACGGACAACAGATTCCAAACAAATTATGACCCAAACAACTCTCACTCGGCGCAACGCCTCGAGACCGCCGGTGTGCGGCGATGTTCAAGAATTATATCCTGGCACCACGCACAGATGAGCCAACGGAGGATGAAGATCGTTATTGGGGAATTACCAGTTGTCCGGCCACTCTTTGAGCGAAACCCTGGGACTTTTCCCGCACTTAATTTGCACATTGATTATATGGCTGCCACTAAAGGTGTCTGTCGTTGTCTTAACATATCACCGCTTGTTCTTGACGCGTCACCGCCCTACTTGCCCGCTTTCTCGCCTTTGCCGGGCGACAACCTCTGTTTCAGTATTCTACTTGACGCGGACTCAAAAGCTACTGACCGAGTGCATACTACTCTAGCCTTACCACGCCGCGTTCGGCACTCGAAATCTTTCGCTCTTATGTTCATTCTCATGTTTGTTTGCGTTTCGACTTGCTCGCCATTGGAGTGGCCCGTCGGCCCCGTATTTTACGACGCCTTTAAGTACGTGGCCCAAGGGCGCCGCCGCCGACAACAATCACCACACCAACACGGGCGTGTACGAGTGTTTCCCTGGGCGATGTTTATCATTTGCTGCTAAAACGGCCGCCCGCCCTAGCTTTGAAATCGTTCTGTCTTTGGCTTTGGTCCGGTTTCTGCAGCAGTAGTAACAACAGCAGTAGCAGCAGCACAGAGGTGCCGCACCGTGTTCGCGTGGGAAACCATTGCCAGAAGGAAAACAGACTGGCTGCAAAAAGAGGACGACAACGAACGACAAACGCAAACGGCTTCCTGTAACTCGGCGTTGCGGCCAACGCGACCTGACGAGGGCGAGGGCACATCATTGAGGTCAACTTTGCGGCTGGCCTTCAGTCGGCCTCATTCTCTCGTTCTCTCTTTGTCTCTCTCTCAGAGAAATCGTCCTTTTGCTCAATGGTTGCCGGGCTGTTGTTTGACGTACTGGATTCATTAACTTCCTACAGATCTCGTAGTCCAGCAGCCGTGGAAGCGGCCCAGAACCAACAAATCATTTCTTTTCTCGCGGAAGACGGTGGAAGACTCCTGATTTGCTGGCCTTGCATCAATTAACAGACTAAGTGTGGGCAATAGCGTCAACAACAACACCAACAACAACATCGAGGCATTAATAGCGATGACGAGAGCATCAACAACAGCACCATAATTTACTTACAAATAACAACAAATTAACTTACATTTAGTTACTGTTTTAACGGAAGCGACAGCGCCAACATCGCAGTATGATCAATCCCAATAGAGACCGCAACATGGAAAACAAAACTGGCGCAATAACGAGCTGCTTAGTAAGGGTCTCCCCTCAGAATTATGTGGAAAAGTGTGAGTGGTCATCTTATTTGTTTAACTATTGCAGCTTTTACAGCTTTCCCAAAGCAATGTGGCACCAGTCAATATTGCCTTCTACTGTAAGCATCCTTAACCTATGCTCAAGAGCACGGCAACCACGGTGTCATGATGGGGAGTCTGATGGGTGACGGCCGGTTACACGGCCATGGCTGAGCACGCGCAGAAACGCCAGCACTAGACCATGCTTCCAAGTCATAATGTTAAGGACGTCAGACAAAGCAGGCATCTTGAAGTTTCATCAAACTTTGCAGATCATGAAACAGATAATCCGAAGTGCCTATTCCTCTGTGTAAAACGTACGTGAATTGACCCCGTCCAGTTTGCGCAAAGCATTCCCGTGCTACTCCGAAGTTCTATCAGCTCATCAACGTTTCCGTCGGCGGCACCACTATCTATACCTTGACTCACGTTTACAACCCTGCTCGTAGGTAGTTGACATTTCGCCCACCGGTCCACCTCGCCCTCTATTGGGAAGCCCTGCCAACAGATCAAACCCTCGTCGAAATGCAGTTTATTCCAAAGAAAGATTTCCAATAGTAGTAAATTATTCGTACTATTAGACACATGCTCTGGTGCTAGTTCCAGTGCCCCAGATAGACCCTTGTATTTTTCTACAGCAGTACTTTGCAAGCGCTATTTGCGTCATGCAGTTTCCGCAGCGGATAAAGGCGCCAATTGATAAACTTTGCCCATCGGTAGCAGAAGCTGCTCTGCCGTCAGCTAACGGCTTCCATCAGTGTAGTTTATTGAGTACTGTTGTCAACATTGCTGACGCCGACGCGTTCGAGTGTCGTCTGATGTCACGTTTTTCGGTGGGACGAAACTCGAGCTGCGACGACCATCTCCAGCTCCGCTACACGAATCGCACTAACGGCAAGCCGACCAACGCGCACCAAACTGTAAATCTCACCTGCACTGAGGTCACGCTCGACCGCTAGACATCAGGAACGTGGCAGGCACGTGAAAGGGCGATAATACACAGAATATACAGAAATGGGCAATGTTCATCACCTGAGACCCGAGCACTGGACTCACGCGAGCTGTTTATTTCGCAGCTGCATACCGAAGGACTATGCGCTGCTAGGCGCCGCCATCTTGGATCTACGCATTGCTGTAGCGAGCTGCTCCGCAGCATCTATACAACGAGGTGCTCCACAAAGCTTACCAATTATGTCAATCTGGTCATCGAACTATTTCAAGTTCTAACGTAGCGGTGTTTCTTTCACACACACCGATGTAGCGAGGTGTCCGTGCTGCAGTGATCCAGGTTCCGCTGTCGAATTTGATAGAAGCGCAGTAAGAATCGACGTTTCGACGAGATGTCGGAATGTCCAATATTCAGATGGTGCAGCATCGCTAGGGAAGACTGGCGACCTGATAAACACCACACGTCTCACAGCTGGCGGGTTGGAGCTAGACTCCAAGCAGCCAGGACTGTATGCATGTTTAGTAATGCAGTGCAACCTTTTCTCTACGCGCGGCAAACAACGAAGCTGTGAAGCGCATAGTTAAGATTAGGATCTAGCAAGAATTGTTGAGGCTATGCCGAAGCTTCAATTGTGGAAATCGGAAGAGTTCTCCAAGACGGTCTTACTACCAAAACAAGAGACGCAGGCCGAACAACAAAAGCCACTAGAGCAACAACATCAACAGCGGACACCACTGATGTCACAACAACAACAACACCACCACCCACATGACTGTCGAGTCAACGATGGCAGCAGTGTGAACCGCGATGACATGATGGCTGGCGGCGAAACTTCTAGCGGTAAACAACACGTGAGACGCTCCAAAATTCTCCAAGGCGGCAAAGAAAGCGAAGCCTCTGAAACTGACTCATCGGGGAGCAGCGGCAGCAGCAGCGACAGTCCGATGCCCGAACAACAGCCCCCAAAGCTAAGTGAGCCCAAGCAGCCCCCAATTGTGGCAACTGGCGGCACACCGGAAAGCAAAGTGACACCCCGAGCGTCAAAGAAACTCTCGACTCCGATTCAGCCAGCAGCCCCGTCAAATGAACGCGACGACAGCCGTGTCACGACGTCACAAAGTCCAACTCAGGAACCGCCTAAAGACCAGCGCACGCCAGAAGACCGTCGCGAAGATGGCGCCTCAAAGGCCGAGGTGGTGCCGGCTACCGGTCCGGTTAGCGGACTTCCAACAGACGACAAAGCTTCAGCAGCAGCAGCAGCAAAAGTGAACACGCCAAGCGCCGAACGCAGAACGCCCGTTGCTAAGCTTTCTGTGAGTCCGGCGGCCGCTAATGTCCCTGAAGGCAAAGTTTCCGGTGATCAGCCGGTCTCGAAGACGCCTACTGAGGTGTCGCCGCCGCCGCCGCCCGATGCAGGCGAAACGAAAAAGACTCTCCTTTGCAAAGAGTCAAGTCGCACCAAGCAAGTTAGCTACTTCAAGTTCGCTCGCAAGGAATCTTCTTCTGATTCAGAATCCTCGGAAGGGTAGGGTCTATTTTGGCGGTTTCACTTATCTATATAGAGCACCATCCGTGCTGCATCCGTGCACAGAGGGCGTAAAGAGCGCCAAAATGTTACCCTTAGTTTCTTATGAGGCAAGCACTGAACTCGATTATGCAAGCGCAATCTAGTATGTTAAGCTTCGTAGCCGTTCTGGAACAAGCTTTACACAGTCTCTTCTTGAAGTAATACTTCGAACCGATATATAATATAATAATAATAATAACCGAATACGCGAAACTTTACTTTTAGGCTTGCCAGGGGTTAGAGACTTGGAGATTAAATGAGCCTATAGGAATGGTAGTACAGTCGAAGTAGTGCAACTAGAGTTTTTTGGTTTAAATTTACAAACTTGATTTAAACTGAAATATACTTGTATATTTTATAAGTGCGACTTACGACCGGAGGGGACACATAGGTGCAACGAGTTCGATCCCCGGCGTTACACATTTGTACATGTTGAGGTCCGCGGTATGAAGCAATGCAAGAGTGGTTCCGTGGACGTCAAAATATTGGCTGGGAGTCAACCTGAAAGAGCTACCTTTTTTCTCGGTGTGCGCGTGTATTGTACTTGATGTTTCTTGTAAACATATTTAGTAATGCGAACGCTGACCACGCAGAATTGTTGATTTGTCAAGGCAGTGGGGTAGTCATGTCGCCAAATCGTTCGTGAAAATGTATGGTCCCTGCGTACCACAACATAAGTAGCGCTTTTACACGGTGTATAAAAGAAAGACCGTAAGAAAAACCGTATTAAACCCATTATCCGCTTAGCCTGGCCACACGGAGTGTCTTCTCACTAAGCCGAAGGTTCTGTTTGGCATGCTTTCCTTAAGAAATTGAGAAACACGCTTGTACTATAAGAAAAAGTATATGCTTAACACCGTATTAAAAATTGTTATTGCCTTGAAAAATTATACACGAAATGAGATGTTCGGAAGTGAGAGAAAACTGAGGTCTGGTCGTTTTCATCATCCCACAAGGTGATGATTAACCTTTTTGGCAAAATGTTACTCATCGTCTTGTGGGAAATACAAGTCAGGTTCAGATCGACTAGACGCATGGTGGCAACTGGTGGCGTAGTGCATTCGTGTGCATTTTACGGCCCGAGGAGACACATAGATGCGCGGGTTCCGTCCCCCCGTTGCACTTCTGTATTTATGAGGTCCGCTAAGAGTCAGCAGCCATGCTAAGAGTTAGCATGGCTGCAGACTCTTAGCGGTATAAATTTATTACTTATGCTTAAAGAAAATTCTTACGAAGCAATGCAAAAGCAAACCTGTGGTTGTTAAATGTTGGCCAAGGATCAGCCCGAAGTTTTTTTGTAGACGCACAGACAGCAACAGGTTGACGTTACTGATAGAGAAGGCAGGACTCTAAGCAAAAATGTTTAATATGCCGCTAAAGCATACGACCGGACATAAGCAAACGGATTAGACCACTCCATGAAAACGACGCACACATATTTTTCTAGCAGTGCAGTCACCTAGGATTCTTGATATTACTGCAGAGGTTCAGAGAAAGAATGTTTTTCAAATGTTGGCTATTAAAATTAAGCACTCCAGATGTCAGAGAAGTATTGCTCACTGTCTATCCAGGCTCTACCGACACAGATCGAAGTCACACATCTGAAGAAATTGAAAGAACAGAGGATCTACGACAGAAGTACTCGAGCATGTATTGTTTGCAACTCTTTGGTTAAAAAGGAGATTTAGCTATATAATTCAGATAATGAATATAACACCCAGTACTGAAATCTCGTTGCGAAATCATTGCTCACGACCCACATCTGCCACTCGTTGAGACCCTGGTAATCGTTTATCGTACATATACGGACGGGCAACCCCTATTACAAATCACTACGCGGACTGGGAATAAACTACACCTAATATTTGACCCGAGGAAAAGCGCAACACTTATTATCATAAAACCTAACGTGGGTCAAGAAAAACCGTTGCATATTTATTATTAGTTAGACTAATTGGAATAGAAAGCTCTTCTATTAGGCTTATAATGAGATAGGTTGGTGTAGAGCAGTGTGTATGTGAGCTGATATTGACAACTTAAACTCGATTTGCAAATGAACGCTCATTGCATTGTATGATCTATTTGCATCGTTTTTATGACCTCGTACTACTTCTAGTTGAAATTATGCATGCCATGAAGATTCTGTTGGGTGGATTTCATAGAGTAAGATATATCTAAAACATAAGCGTAAAATAATGACGGTGGCTACACTGCAAGCCTTAGGGGTTGACCTCATTTTTTAAAGATCACAGATGCAGCCAAGCACTGTGTCTAGCTATAACTAGATGCTTTACCTACAATTAAAAATATTTTCATAGAGGTTGTTTTAATTCTAGACTCGCTTCCGTTCCCTGCACCGATGAGCCGGACATGTTGAGATGTCTAAGGGAGGCGGCTTATACGGCGAAGAGTCAGCAGCCTTGCTAAGAGCCATGCTAAGATGGCTGCTGACTCTTAGCGGTATAAATGTATTATTTATGTTCAATGAGCATTGCTCAAAGGAAAAATCCCTGTCAACAACAGGGATCGAACCGGCGACACCCCGATAGAGAACAACCATGACTAGCGCACTAGTCCGCTTAACCACGCCGCTACTAGTGTTAGGGTCCGGTCCAGCTGCTCTCTTCTCCCGTCTCTCTCCAGCCCCTCATCTCGACTTACCCTGCATGAGCGTTATCTGAAGCGTTCTCTGCTGTCCTACTCAGTGTAGTTATTCGGGACGTAAGGAAATCATTGATACTCACTGGCCTTCCCTTCAGCCCTGTGCGAAAGTCATCATATGTGGGCAACAGCTTGTGCCAAAGGGTGGCCTTAAATCGTGGGGGCGGATATGGGAGAGCAAGAGCGCTGGGATAAATTTGAGGTGAGGGATTAATTACAATAGGTGAAGGATTACGTGGTGTCCTCATCATCATTCCGACATATAGTTCCAGAGACCCCCAGACACTGGATGAACTAGTTAGGCTAGGCAATCTATACCCACCGAATGAGGGGTGGCGTAGAGTCGGAAAAGAAGAGCTTGTAGTTTTGAAATGCAACACGATCCTACAAGTTAACTAGGAGAACCATTTAAGAAACGAATAGTCTGAATGATCTGACAAAACAGAATCCAAATTATCCGCCGAGATAGTTGCTTCGTTAGGCCGGAGTACAGATTGTGTCGACGGGATAGGGTTGTCTGAGAGGCGCAAATGCCAGGATACCGCATGTACCGTGCTATTTCTGTACACAATAGCCATCGTTATGAAATGGCGCCAAAAAGCAGTAATAGATCAAAGGGATGAGTGAGATATGCTACACGTTTGGCCTCCCTTAGATGATACAAAGTCTTTTCGTATAGCTATTTAAACTATTAATTTAAAATAGCGCGGCAACCCTTGAAATATGTGTGTGAGATTTGGAATCGCTAAGAAAGGATGATAGTTTATGTGCGACACAAAAATAGGCCATTTAAGGAAATGAGATGCTAGGCAAAAGTGATAAGGGCCTTTGTTTTTTTATCGGAAGTTGCGGAAATTCCAAGGTTATATGATTTATGTTTTGCCGAAAACATTTGATCGGAATTGACCGGAACTTTAAATGAATCGGCAAGAAGCTACGCATGAGTCAACCAAAATGTGGCCATGCATATAACGTACCGTTATTGCAAAAACTATTTAACGTTTAAGCAATTATGCGGCTTTTGAGGGTCGTGTCTTGTAGGGCATTCTGGACAACACCGTCCGTCATTGTTTCATGTTTTTTTGAGGCGAGGCGTTTCAACTTCAGAACTGTAATAATAATAAGAATTGCATGGTGGCCGCCTTAAGAATAGGCGCTCCCATGTGTGAGCCATACGAGTGCAGGGCATGTGGAAAAACAGTGCATAAGGACGGACTGCACCCTTAAAGCTGCCCCTGGTAGAACTCTCAGACACGCGGAAATCAACGCAGTCTCAAAGAAGGCTCTTCGTAGAGCCGGCATACCAAGCATCCTAGAGCCCAGGTTGGGCTTCGAAGGCGACAAAAGACCCGACGGCGTCACCATTCCGCCATGGTCTAAGGGCAAATGCCTGGTATGGGATGCCACGGTATCATGTACAGTGGCTCCGCCTAGAGCCCAGGTTGGGCTTCGAAGACGACAAAAGACCCGACGGCGTCACCATTCCGCCATGGTCTAAGGGCAAATGCCTGGTATGGGATGCCACGGTATCATGTACAGTGGCTCCGTCATACTTGATGCATAGCGCTACCCGGTCAGGGTGGGTTGCCAAACATGCTGAGATTGCAAAAAACGCAAATACTCTGACCTGGAGAAAAATACCACTTCGTACCCGTCGCCATGAAAACGATGGGCCCAATCAGCAAAAACACAAGTATCTTCCTCAAAGACCTAGGTATCAAAATAAGTGCTAACACGGGTGACCAGCGCGAGGGTGAGTTTCTACGTCAGCAACTCTCGCTCGCTCATGCTGCCACAAGGACTGTTGGGAAAAGCCTAGATATCTTAACATGTCCGGCCCTCGGTGCATTGAAGGTATACCTCAGATTAAGTGCCAAGCCCGTAGGGCACGGAGGATAGTCTAGAAACTTTCGCTCGCAGTGTGTAGGGGAAACGCCGCTGCTGTCATCGGCTCTATGGATTGAGAAGCGGGGGTGAGCCTAGGCGGGTACACGTTTAGATCCCACAATTGTAGGGAAACACCGGAAAATTGAATAAATAATAATAATAATAATAATAATAATAATAATAATAATAATAATAATAATAATAATAATAATAATAATAATAATAATGGTGACTTTTAATGTAGGTCTGCCACTTGCTACTGTTGTAGAGTAAATACTACTTACAACGGGTGCTTGCAGGCGTATCGTCTGCGTGCATTTGGGTGCACATTATGATATATGAATTGATTCACATCGTAACTACTTGTATTCTGGCTGTTGTCTAACCGTTGTTTAGAATGTCGTGGAACCTGGCCGCTTGCATTATCGTCTTTATTGTGATTGTCGTTCTAATGGCGATGCTCTGCACGTACTTTATCGTTTCGGGAGTTGCTGAGGAGGATCGACTCCGAAACAGCTCGACAACCACTCACGACGCGATCACAGTGGACACAAGTGCAGAGGAACCACCCGTGCCGCCGCCAATCGTTCCGAAGAGAAAGGAGAACGCGACCACGACAAAAGAAAGGCCGAAGCCGCGCATAGCGAAGTCTACAATGAACGAGTTTATTCTCGATGGCGGATGCCCGGCGAACACCGCCACCCACAGGCTGGACATACTGGAGATCATGTCCGAGATTCAGCCAACGAAGCGTATCAACCAGCTGGCCGGCGATATCTTCGGCGCACGATACACGGCACGTACAGCTCTAAGTAACTCTTGTTGTTAACAACAAGCACAGACGCACGCCGCATTCGTACAGTGATACAGTGACATACCATGCAACCGCCAACCCACAAATCGCAAAGTATACACTCTCATCATGCCATCTATCACCAACTAACTGCTCTCGTTGCAGCTACACGACGAAGGTGCGTCGTTCAGACGTCTGAACGTCGACACTGCTGACAGAAAATAGTAGGTAGTCGCCTAGAGGTAGAACAATCGTAAGAACAGCTCTGTTGTCAGACACGTGGTCGGTTTCTGTGCCATTTCGAGGGCCGGCATCGTCTGAACCAAGAAGGACGCGTATATTCCACTAGTTCCCTTCACCACCACCACCACCATAACCACCAACACGACATACAGAGATAGCTCTGTGAGTTCGTAGGTATTGTGCTTTAGTTATCGACATATATTGTGGTTTACTGTTTTTTGCATTGGCCAATGACTGCCTACTGTAGGCTTGACGCCGGGCTATTCATTTAGGGCTTATTTCATGCGCTTGGCAACAACAAGTATTTCGTGGTGTGCAGGGAAGGACAGGGAACGCAAGCAAAAACAGGAGTCATATTGCACCCAACTAGGGGCTGGCAAAACAAAAGAGCTAATTTAGCTTAAGAGCTAATACCGAGCTTAGTGGCAAAAAAGGCCTTTGTCTTGCATTCGGGAGGCCAGGGTTCGAGACCCAGACCGGCCACTCTTAAACTGGTTTTTATGGTTTCCAATATAGGCAAAATAAATGCCGGAGTGGTTGAGTTTCAATGATTAGCCATGACATGAAAAAAACCGTACACGGGCATTAGCCTTACGGAACAACAAAACAAATTCTACTGCAACGGTCGCCGTCTGGTTGATGTGTCGCGTGTGATGTCTGCTTATAGCCCTAGCTTTTTTGTCGAGCCTTTGTAATGGCAATGCGATGCGAATTCGTACTAAACGCAGCTCTGTTCCAGTGCTGCAGGCTATCTGCGCAACCAGGCCGACCCGAACACGACGTAACGACCGCACATAAAACATGCTATCAAAGCAACAACGCATAATCACCAAACTTCTAGTGCAATTATTGAATCTTGGCAAATAGCCCGAGTCCCAGTAACCACAGCCTACACAAACATAGCAGTACTACGCACCAATATAGATAGCCGTCTCCGGTCCGAGGTGTAATAGACCTGGCCCGGGTTCGAAGCAAAAAGAAATGCCATTTCTGTTTGTCGTCGTTAACGTGCCTAATTGTGATTTCGCTGTTGTCAGCAAGTTGTATTGCAAGTATTGACACAGTTAGGCGGCTAAATACATTTTGTGCAGCATTTTTCTTTCCATCACGAGAAAGGGCGAGGTGGCTTGACAGCGAATGGCCCAAAACTGTTTCAAAAGGGTTACATATCGCAATATTCTAGTTTTTTTCATTTACAAACAGACCACCCGTTAGGTGAAATTGAAATTAAAGTAGTGCTAAAACGTAAATTGCTAACACAATTTTTACTAAGGACTCACATTTATATAAATTTGTGCACAAACTAAAACAAGGTTGTTTTATAGATAGATAAGTGTTCAGTGGGTTGTACAGCATCGCTTGTACAGAAGTACGCTACGATGCCGTAGCGAAGTCTATGATTGCTTAATACCCGATGAAGTATTCACGCGAAATTTCATCTTGCCTGCCTGCTTAAGGGTTGTGGGATAGAATCCGGGTTTAGTGTGTTTGTGAGTCTAGCCACTGCTAGGCGGCGACTCGTGTGCATTTTTTCCGAAACTTCCACAAATGTATAGATTGTAATAGTATATTGTTTCCGAGTGACGTAACGCCTGTCGTCAATGTGTCTGGGGTAAGGACCGCAAACGATTTGAATGTGAACGCAAAGCGAAACAAACCGACACATCGAGTTTGCGCTTGGTTTCTAAAACTAACCACTACAGAGCTAGTACAAAGAAATAAATCAAACTACAAATCTACGACACAGCACCACATATGTCTAACAGGTGGTTGACAGGGCTCCGATTAGGCGCATAGAAACGTTGAGCGAAGGCTTGGGTGTGCATGTCTGAATATAGGTTAAAAAAAACTCGGTCATGCCACGCTGAAAACAAGACAACATTACCCGTTGGCAATAGCCACATCTCAATCAAACCTGATATACTATTTATGTCAAGGTAAAGTATTGTGGCGTTTCAGGCAAATTTGCCTGGCCAACCTATTTGTTTTCTAATTTGCCGTTGCATTATCTCTATGCAAATCGACACACGGACGATATGCTACGCATGTATATTGCAAGTACACAGCTTGTAATTCTTGAGCTTACTTACAGTCAAGTTTGCTTCTATGTACACTGACAACAAACAAAAGGAACCACTTTAACCTGCTACCGCAAAGGTGTACGGTAGCAAGGCTACGAAGCAGAAGGCGCAGCTCTGAATGCATGAAGAAGGGACACAAATCACAAGAAGAGGGGGCATCAAAAAGCTCGTAAACAGCCGCCTACACGGAATCGGCCCGTGGCAATCCGTTCGAGGATTAGCTGGTGCACTGTTGACGAGAGAGAAATCGTATGCTAGCTTGTTGCGTTCAGACGCTGAGAGGCGCTTAGACCAATGCTGAGTGTAGTAGCACGATGGCCGCACGCAGTTCGTCCTAAAGGTCATGGCGATGACCTTCAGGTAGGTTAATTAGTGTTATCCATGCAGCATTAACGCGCATAATAGGGCCACGCCTTCTGCGTGCCAGATGCAGCTGTTTTGTGGAGGCAACAGCCAGCGGCATGT
Organism: Dermanyssus gallinae; assembly: GCA_003439945.1. NCBI lineage: Eukaryota > Metazoa > Arthropoda > Arachnida > Mesostigmata > Dermanyssidae > Dermanyssus > Dermanyssus gallinae. The sequence continues at coordinate 16,909 of QVRM01000117.1, read as the reverse complement.
TGTTAGCCGCTGAGATATGACTCGCTCCGTTAGGTTGAATAGCGTCGTGCCCCCGACACGATATAGCGATGAAGTTTGTCGGAAACTACCGAGCAAAATGGCTTAGTGGCAAAGACTTTGCCTTGCATTTGGGAGGACTGGGTTCGAGACCCAGACCGGCCACTCTTAAATTGGTTTGCATGGTTTCCAATTTAGACAAGGTAAATGACGGAGTGGATTAAAAATTTGCCATGACATGAAAAAACCGTACACAGGCAATAACCTTACGGAAAAAAAAACTGTTCGTGCACCGCATCCGAATTTTCTACAACGCACAATCCGCCACAGATGTGAATATCGGGCTGGACGCAAAGTTCCACGCAAGTACCTATGCTCCTGATGCGGCTCTTGTGCCCTTCTTCTTATGACGTGTACCATGAGGACAACGCGAGGTGCGCTAGCATAGTTCCAAACAGATAGAAAAATCACTGATCGTAAGCTTTTATGCTGCATATCATGACATTTTCATCGTCGGATTGATATGTCTTTACCCTTTTGCGAATGAAAAAAAGTGAAGAGTCTGAGCATTTGATGTATTAGCATTTATGCGTAATGCATATAATTTATATTAATTGGCAATCTGATCTAGGCAAGGCTCTGTGAAGTCCGGCGCTTTAACTGGTCCTAAAGTTTCGCTTTCGACATTTCTTTACAAACATATATATATATATATATATATATATATATATATATATATATATATATATATATATATATATATATCTTGAACTTCTTCAATTCGTATGCGCACTACCAAATATACAAACATTTGAATTTTGCCCAGCCAGATGGGCAAGGCAAAATTCTAAAAAGGCCTTTTTCTAGGTTAAGTCTCGTTCCTGCGAAACGTTTTATTAATTCACCATCCATATTCTTAACATCCTTCAGCAAAGCAACGTTTAACTCTAATAAATTGATTAAGGCGTCTAAAGAAGCACTGAATACTGGCCTAAGGAAGCACGTACCGGTCTGTCTGTTCAATGATATAGTAGAAAAGGATAACGCATAGCTCTGCTCTTGAGGTCAGTTGGCGCTAGATGAGTTTTAGCAAGATGGCTGTCATTTTTGCTCAGTGGCACTTTTAGTCAATTCAGCAATGAACTAACCAGTGTTCGGGAATTTCGAATTTTTCGGGAATCGAGTATGTTCTTGCGCGATACAACTACTGATTTCATCAGATCCCTAGAAAAATATGTACTATTCACTTCTACTGAATTGCACTCGCTTGTTAAAACGTAATTATATAATCCTGCATTTACCCACTAAGATTACTTGCCTTCTTAGATAGCGTGTCCACAAAAAAGTGGTTTTCAAAAGCAAACGTCAGAATAGCTTTATGCCAAAGTAAAACAAAACTTGCTTAGAGGTAACAAATATTCCTTATAAATGAAGCGGCAATGATCGTACATAAGCTTGTCAGACCCTAAACCGTCTTCCAAGCTGCCAGATCGTTTCAGTGAACGTATTGTCTTATTTTAGGGCCCTTCTCGCCTACGTCAAAACTATTCCCGTCCAAGCTCACGTTACTCAACACCCTCGAATATAGCTGAGGGAGGGAATTTGTAGTGAGCACGAATATAACTGCTCATCATGGTATACCATATTAAAAAACGTGGTTATTACAGCACGTATACTGCTGCTTGCACTTTGAGTTAAGCTATCCAAGAAGTTCCTTCGGAAAATCTGATTGTTGAAGTTGAAGCAACTCTTTTAGAACTGTCCTTGTGACGCCTTCTGAACAGCACAAGTTTCGACGTCAGTAATGGCAGCTTGTAGAACAATACTTGACGACACAGAGGTACCTCTTGAATAGAAAACACTGCCAATACAAAACGTATGTGCCTGCTTTAAAGCGGTCTTTAACAACTCTAAGGCACATCATGAACTGGGAACGAGATTTCTTGGCTTTCCATTAAAGCTCCTTGTCTCGAATCGAAGTTTTGTGAGTAAATGTAGGGGTCATAGAGGCCGTTTCGACACGGCATACGAGAACAACGTGCGGACATTTTTTTTTGCTCTCAAGGGGATAATATACGTTTGCTGTTATTTTATAAGTTGTTTGCCAATTATTTTGAATTGATATTTACTTAGAGACAAACATCTAATAACTGAACATAATTATAGGTGGCGCTGAGTTTTCCCATCGCTAGCCAGTACCTACAATGGGGCGGTATACGACCCCAACCTTCATATTACACTCATATTCGGCACAACCTGTCATGTGTCGGTGTTTGTTCTATTACAAATCCTTTATATCATGTAGATGTATACTGCGCGTCGAATGACATCGTGTGCACGCACTGTTATATTTTTCATATATTAGCTTGGTGCTGAATAAACTTCTCTATCTTTAGGGTTCGTAGCGTCTACCTCTACAAAAAAAAGTTTGTAGCGTTGCTTCCCCAGGCATCCGTCGTCGAGACAGTCAAGAGAAAAGGAGGCCGGGGCAACTGTATGAGGCAACGTTCATCCATTCATTCAATGAGATTTATTACATGTTGATGATGATGAAGGTTAATACTGTTATTGTTTAAGCTGCCATGCCTTTGGCTCGGGCTATCTACATCCTCTAAAACCCCGACTGGTGACCAAACACCCTGCACTGCTAACATGCGCTTCAGCATCGCATGTATAATCGCTCACGATGGCCACCACCTGTGGGCCACTACAAGTCACCTTGTCGCAAGTCGATTTCGTTGTTTCCCAGCTATAATAACTCGCCAGATAACACCGTTGCGTACCTTGGCTCATGTTGGTGTGGTCGTAGCAGTTGTAATCCCACAGCGCGGGATTCGTCGGCGGCGATATTACAAGTGTGAAGACCCCCTCAAGGATAGTTAAGAAAACCGTCTGAGAAACATGCTGCACAATAAAACCCACACTCGTCACGAATCCAATGGAATGGCGCTGCCTGCCATCTTACAAGCAGTGCACAGACAGCGTATATTCGTTATAATCCCGGGGATCCAGCTCCAAGGAATAAATCAAACAAGTGCAGCTAGCAAAAAAGCCACCCGTGTACTGGCTGATGTAGCTGTGAGAAGGGCGCTACGACAGCCGCTCCTACCTCGTCTGCTGCTGCTGCTACGGGAATAACAATACCTACCGCCAGTCAGAAGCAGAACAACAGCATTTGGCGTTTGGCGCCATTCCATTCATTGTGTGTATTTCTAGGGAACGACGAAGTCCGCCATCCATAGTCGCAAGCATCTCGTACACTCGACACAGACGACCACCAACCGACACCCACGGAGACGGAGAGGTCAGCAGGCCACCGGGCAGGCAGACAGACACACTGCGTCGTCGTGTGTGGCGAGGCAGTTGTTGGTAAAGTCGAAGTTGAGTCGTTCAGTCCAGTCCAGTCCAGTTAATCACCACCACCGCCGCCGCCCAGTCAAGTCTGGGTCTGGGCCCCGTCCAACGGGCAGGCCAAATCGCCGATCGCCGCCGGCGCTGGTAGACTGGTGACTGAGCTGGCGATTCAGCTACTATAACAGCATTACCGCCGCATTCTCACTTACTTACCTACGCACGGCCCTGTTTGCTTTGATTCGCTTGCTCACTGTCAGTTAGTAGTCTGGATCGAGGAGGCGCAGAACCCTAGCAGAAGACTCGGTTGGTTGGTCGGTCATTCATTCGGTCGTTCGTGCAGGTGCCTGCCTGCCTGCTCGTTACTCACTGGTTCGGTGAGTCACGCTCAGTAGAGTGATGGCGGCAAGACTCCTCGGCCGGCGCTCGCCGTCGCCCTCCGAGAGCTCGCTGTCTTCGTCGGGGTCGAGGTCGTCGGGGGCGCACCCGCCGGGAGCGATGTCTCCGTCGTCGTCGACCTCGTCGCCCGCCGCGATGCCCCCCCCAGGTATGCCGGGTCAAGCGCCAGGGAACTCGCATCCGGATGCAGCAAAACCGCCGCCCCAGCCCACCCAACCGCCACAGCAGCAGCAGCAACAGCAACAGCAGGGACCGCCGCAACAGCAGGGACCGCCCCAACAACAGGGACCGCCACAACAACAGGGGCCACCGCATCCAGGGCCGCCACATCCAGGAATGCAGGGCCCGCCACCACCCCAGATGCAGCAACAGCAGGGCCCGCCACCCCAGATGCAGCAACCGCAACCCCCTCCGCCGCCGCCGCCGCTGCAGCATCCGGGGCCTCCGCCACCCTCAGGCCATACGCCGGGCTATCCTCCACCCCCGCCACCCCAGCCCGGCACTATGACGCCCGCCTATCCGGGGTACGGCTTTCAGCCGCCAGGCTATCCGTACCAGCAGCAGCAACAACAGCCACCGCCCCCGCCTCAACACTACGCGGGCATGCCGCCCTCACCGCCGAGCCCCACGTACCCGCCGCAGCAGTACGGGCCACCGTCCCAGCATACCTACTCGCCGCAAATGCCGCCCATGGAGCACCACAACCGTAGCCTCGCGCCACGCACCCGAGGGCCAAAGCGAGTGACGTTCGTGCGGCAGCAGGACGTCTATCCGAGGGGTGGCCAGGGAACATGGTACGTATGTCATATCGATTACCCTGTCATCAACTGTACAACTGTACACACGATCTCACAAACACGCAGCGTCATAGCTATTGTTCTTATAATCATTATCATCATCGCCGCCGCCACCACCACCACCACCACCACCCCCATCATCATTATCATTTACACAGCTGACTATCACCAATAAGTTAATTGTGCCTTATTTTATTTAATTTATTTTGTTAACATATGTTACAACAAAGCAGCATTGCCATCGGAAGCACTTTTGTTTCAATTGGCTTAGAACAGAGGTTCTTCTTTGCGCTCCGTTTAGAATTGGCAATAGTGATTGGTTGGCTTTCGGCCGGTCTCATCTCGTTGTCTGTGAGTGTTCGCCTTTCCAGGTCGATGTTTTTTCCTTTTCATTATCATTTTACTCTGCCCTCCATCAGCGTAATACGTTGTTTCGATTTGCACTCACCTCTGAGCATGGTGGTGACAGGTCTGTCTGCGGCAAGGAGACGTAATTGATGGTGAAATCTGTCTAGCACCATTACATCTACGACATAAGCACATTATAAGCACATTCATAGCATAATACATGGCACTTGTGCTCGAGCGATTGGACTAGCAAAACAAAACAAATTTTGCGCCATGTATGTCTGCTACGAGCACCTTCCTCGCAGACAGAAAATTGGTCAGATGTGTAAGTCCTACCCATATGGTAACACTCCCTCAGCTGTAATGACCGGTTTATAGTAAGCAGAGCATGCGATATAGAGTTTATAAAGGCGAGTTCATATTGTCTTATTATCTTTTGGTCCATTCGAGAACTGTGAGCAAAACTAACACAAATAGGTGACTGCCATTGACTGGCCAAACCGATTAATGCTGCCCGCCTTTGTGGTATTAGTCGGCTCTGCTGCCTTACGTTCAAAGGCAATAATGAATTGATAACCTCCACATGAAGCATAGTGTATATATATATATATATATATATGACACGTTTGGATATGTCGTAAATCAGATCCGACAGCAAGGAAAAATTGGGGTTTTCCTTTATTCGCCGCTGGCGCCATGGGTTTCGACTACATCACGCTTCTTTGTTGCAGAGTGTGTTGTCAGTTAGTTACGCTGTTGTCCTAATTAGAGCCATGGACGCCAATATAATGCTATTCGCCTCACCATGCCTTACCTGCGTGGCAGCCAAACGTATCATCCACGGCATGGGTGCATCAATGAGCGCTGTGCTGCGCTGTCTGAAGCTGCACGGCGAACCTCTAGTGACATCTAGTGACAGACAGAGCCCGTCCTTTCCAACGCTGTCACTGATTTGGCTGACGACCCCTTCTCTCTTGGTAATCTCGAGAAAGGTGACTACGAGAAGACATATGTTTCCTAGGTCAGACTGCCTCGATCTGGCTTGCAATAATCGACATGTATGTGCTTCTGATCTGTCTTCATTTAGTCGGCGGTGGTTAGTAGCATTACATTAGCTTGCCAAGCGTCTCCCATATTAGCTGCTAAGGGGTGTGCTGAAGGTTTTTTGGCAACGCCCCCCGGAGCTCTTAGGCTAAGGAAACTGAGGTTAAACTAGTTCCTGAGAGGCGTTTTTGTCCTTGTCCGGTTAACTTGAAATAACCGTAATGAACCGTGAATGGTAAAAGCGCGGCATCGTTGCAGCGCGGTTAACAAAACCAACATTTTCAGAATAAATCATAACAACAACAACAACAACAACAACAATAACAACAAAACTACATACACGTTGTCTACAGCTTTTTAGCATGCTACCCTTAATATAAGCTGCTGTGGCAGCCCCCTGAGCCTTCACCCACAAACACCATGAGATGATAAAATCAAAACTTTTCTGAAATTTACTGTGACATGCATCGTGTATTGTTCTTACGCATTTGGAGAATGGTGGATTAAACCCGTTTCATTATTGACTGACTGATTTATACCTGCTTTGTTTTGTTGCTGTGTGTCTGATTTTTGTGTATGTCGTGTTCTCTTGCTGTTGTTGTTGTTGTTGCTGTTTGGAACAAATTCTTGTCTATTTAGCCCGGTGGGTACGGTCGTGTGCTGTGTGATACTCTCGGTTGTCATTGGTTTTGCCGTTGGGTTGGGGACAGCCTATATCGTGGTTGTCTACTACCCAGACATCCTGGGTCACCTGGGTGTCAAAGTGGCCACCCCCACGGAGGAACCCGTTCGAATGATGGGGCGGTCTACCCGCCCAATGCATCCGCGTTTTTATCATGGCGGGCCATATAGATAATCAGGCTCTGGAGGAAAATCGCTTGAGAATGTTCGACGCCGACAAAAGTTCTCAAGATGAGAGGCTTCGATTGCGCATAGGTCATCTGAGGCAGCCGTTGTCTGACACGAAAATGCGGAGATCGCTCGTGGAGGCATTACATTTGGACGTAAACAACAAGAACAACAACAACAACAACGACGACAGCATACATAAGAACAACGAACAGGACCACGACGCCGGCCACAACCGCGACAACCACGAGAATGGCAGCATGGCCAGCATTCCGTGCTCTGCCAACATTCGACCTTTGAAAGCGGCACGTAGCTTAGAGGTACTGTCAAAGCTTCCGCCATCACTCGGGCCCTCTATAAGCAACACCAGTAGGAGGATGAACACGAACGCATTCAACTCGCACTACATGGTATGTATACCGCCTCCGCCCCGACAGCAAAGTGTTATGAAAACAATCAGAAAGAGGGACAGAAGCAATGGGTGGGGTGGGCAAGGGAGGGGTAGTGGGGGTGCGGAGGGGCACGCAAGATGGAAGACAGAGGGAAATAGAAGTGAAACCGAACTACCTTCACGTCGTCATGCAGAGCAGCAGACATTCGCTTCGTGTGATGTTTGATATTCGCTGAAACAACTTATATTATTTTTATCATTATTATTGAAAAGCTTTGTTAAAGGTACAACGAAAATATACGTATTATTATTATTATTATTGTTATTATTGTTATTATTATTATTATTATTATTATTATATTATTATTATTATTATTATTATTATTATTATTATTATTATTATTATTATTATTATACATTTATTCATGTAATTAATCACCAACGGTAGAACACTTATTATTATTAGTACTATGGGCCATTAGGGAAAGTGCCGAGTGCCACTCGGCCGGGGTCACGCACAGGTTTCCGCAACGCTCAACGTGTTTTCTCTCAACACGTGCAAATCCGCATTAGTCAAAGTCACGTGATCTAGCACAGCAATAGCATAGCAAGCGCAAGTGTGGCTTTTCTGAGCCTTCCCAAGGTAAATTTTTTCCTTTAGTACCACCATAGCCATAGTACCTGCTAGTTTCGGCCTGGAAGTCATGCCGCGTATGTAGTCTAAGAACTCCTTGAAGATTCCCCTGGGAAACTGTCTCGATATTTATTCCCCTCCATCTCCTTAATTAGTTCATCTGTCCTATGTTTTACAATTGCTGTGGCTATAGCCTGTTTCAGTACCCGGCACGGTTTAGAAGAGTGTGAGTCGAGGCACTTTCCCCACCTTCCTGGTAGTGGACAGCTCGCCGATGGAGCTTTTCCAACTGGAGACAGAAAGCTCTTCTTATGTCCCGGGAGGATCTAGTTCTTCCCTCGGTAGCTCTAAGTTTTTTTATGCTTAAACTGAAGTATCGGAAAATGTGTATCGGTGCTTCAGAAGATGTAGTCCCATTTGGCCTGTTATTCCTCTATTGTTTTCTTTCTACTTCCTTACCACAGCGCGGGTTGTTGTCTCAGGTTTTGCCTCTCCTCCACCTTCAGATTTCTAGAAGGGACTTCTGCCAGCACCAGAGCAGCTTTTGTGCTTAACTATTCGATACATACGGACAATCCTGAGGGCCACTACTCTCTGGTGCTTCTAAGGACCCCTCTTGCCCTCTTCATTTTGAAAAAGAGATTGAGCCAGGCCGGGGACCCAAATAGCGCCACATACTCAGCCACCGGCATTAGCAATCTGCGCCTGCATTATCTTTGTCCGTGAACGACTAGCAGAATGTTTGCAATTGCATGTATTGCCTTGGTCGCCTTAGCCGAGCATATCTTGATGTGGCTGCGTTTGTAAGGCTCTTGTCTGAACGGACCCTTTAATATCGGGCCTCCTTAGTCTGCTTTATTCGCTAACCTGCCAGAGATTGCCTGATAGGACTCACCCTCTTCATTCTCGTTAGCAGTATGGCCTCGTTTCTTTCCGAAGTGATTATTAAGCTGACTTCTTCTATCTATCTCCTCATAGTCTCTAGTGTTTCTTAGCGCTAAAATCAATTTTTAAGCATTAAGTTCTTGTACTGTGATGGCCAGGTCATTTGCGGTCATTCGCATACGCGATCACCTCTATTCTTTGTGGAAAATTAACCTGTCGGTCATCATGCGCTAGGTTTCATAGCAGGGGATTAAGTATCAAGCCCTGCAGAACTCCTGCTGTCATGGAAGATTATTGTTAAAAATACATCTGATCCTTCAAGTATCCTGAAATAACCCGCGTGGAAAAACCTTTTTTCTCAATAATGTGTTTAGTTTGTCCCCCATGGGAGACTGTTGAATTCGCTCCTAGGGTTTAATGGGATTGCAAGAAACGTGTTTTTGTGTAGGGTTTAGCTACATAAAGGTCAGCGTCGGTATGTGGTCACAACTTGGTACACAGCGGTATGCACGTACTGGGTTGTCCCAAATTCATATTGGGAGGTCCAACAAAGTGTTTTCGTTCGCAAATGTATTGAGTTTTTCGAATAATTGCCCTGTATTTTTTGCCAGGGTCTTCAGTAAGCAAATAGGCCTGAATCCTCCGTTGTCTTTGGGGATGGAGACAATTTAGCCCGTTTCCTATGTTGGGGGGTAATGTTTCCCTTCTGATCGCTGTAGTGAACACCTGTGCAACCAACGCCTGTGGATACCCCTTTCGACCGCCAAGGGTAGAAAGTAATTCTTTCACCGCCAGGAGTGGGATGTAGGGCTGGCCTCAAATCAAGCTTGGTGGCGCGGTGCATTCGCGTGTGTTTCACGACCGGAGGAAACACATAGGTGCACGGGTTCGGGTCCCACTGTTGCACATTTGTATTTATTCATTAAACAATGCAAAAACAGGACGTTAAACGTTGACTGAGTGACAGCCCGAAAAAGCTTACTGTAAATGTAGCGATTACAGAGAAGTCAGATATCGTAAGGAGAGCAAAACATTTGGCATAAATGCATTGTGTTCTCGACAGAAGCGATATTGATCGTTGCTATAGTGAAGCGTGGAGGTTACACCGAATTGAGAGAGAAACATTGTGATTACCCTGTTTTTACAAAATGCGTAGTTATGTTCAAGATAATAAACACCATTTCGTGTGCTTATTACTCCCCTACCGCTACGCTATCGCTCTACGCAAAAGAGAGAAATGCTCGACGCGCACCGCTGAAAAAAAATATATATATATATGTATATATATATATATATATGTATATATATATATATATATATGTATATATATATATATATATATATATATATATATATATATATATATATATATATATATCTATCTATATATGTATATGTATATATATATATATATATATATATATATGTATATATATATATATATATATATATAGAGAGAGAGAGAGAGAGAGACTGCACATTTTGAGACATACCGAGTACATGCGTGCTAACCCTAAAGGGTAAACGGGACGTGGATATTTTTATGCGAGCACCAGCGTTGTTGCAGTAACACGCAACCAAGTTGAAGAATAGTTAACACGATTGTATTAGGGTTGCGGGATGCAACGCGCATACGTACTTGCGTAATTAGACTCACTAGTGGCTCACAGCCAGGGTGTTGGCTTGCAACCACGCCTTCGCCTGGATGGCCGAATCGCTTGTATAACAAAAATGATGATTACTCGATAATACTGCCGGTTTCAGGTCTAAAAGTCTAAATTTGCTTTGTTGAGCAGTTCAGCTTGCAGTGCTTGACGGAATACTAGTCACACACACATACACTACCTTCACTAAGCAGTGCAACGTTATCTTGATAAGCATACTAACTTAGACTGTAAAAGCCCATGTTGGTAATCAGCATTATTGTTTTAGTTCTTAAGGCTCTCACTTTCGGACGTTAGAGTGGTGTCCGTTGATTTTGTCGCGCGATGGTCCGACGAGCTAGGCTGAATGTTTGTATTATAGAATAGTCCCTGCGATATTGAACTGAATGTCAACATCACTGACGTGTACTTTCTCAAGAGTGAAAAACGCGTCTTCTACCGAGGCAACAAATACACTCCTCTGGAGTGAGAAAGCATGTTTCCGGCATTATGCGCTAGTTTATTGATTATATCTAAGAGAGTTAGAATCATGATATTATCTGTTTGGACAGCGTTTAAAAGCATCCCGGGGCACATATTTGCCCCAAATATTTGGCTTATCCCTGCTTTTTTCACCACCGCTTGAATGTACGCAGTGAACTTTGGGTTTGTTGAGATTAGTATTCTAAGATCTCTCGTGTCATTGCAAGATTTTAGATCTGTCCTCCCAATGGTACACAGAAATCTAGGTTTGCCATGTTTAAAATATAACGCTGCACATGTATGTGGTGCCAGCTGTAAGTAAAGAGCTTTAGACCACCCTACAAATATATCGAGTACAATATACAAGATGGCGCGATCGGCTTTTATTCACACAGGTCTAAAAGCACATCTTGAAATTATTTGCATAAATTTTCACCGAAAATTTGGATACAAGAGATACACGAGTAATGTTTGTGTAAAAAGCGTAAATGCGGGGATGATTTCCTGCGAGCACTTAGATGTGTTGCTTTTGCTGGCCTCGATAGGGCATCATTTGCTTGGGTGAAAAACGTCGTATTCTGTGATGTGCTCTGATCATTCTTTCTTCAGTAAAAGAAAGTTCCAATGTAAAATATTTGCAATTTTAGTTATAAAATGTTTGTGATATTAGCAATATTCTTATAGACAGACGTGTCGTTTGTCGAAAGTGTCACCGGCATAAAAATGCATAGGGTGCACTTTTTACATAGAGCAATGCATAAACACAGAATTCAACAACGGCATTATTCATGCATATATATAAATTGACGTATACACAGAAGGTCAAATACAGTCAGATATAGTCAGAAATATCAGAACTATAACGCGCATTGACACAGACCCTACCAACGGTATAGATAATTCAATTACTTTATCACGAAGCTGTTAAAGCGGATGCACGATATTTGTTTTCGCTTTGACTACATGTTAAAAAGATTTCATTTTACAACTTGTACAGACAATGTGCAATTTCTAATGGGTACTTTTATTAAAGAGCGCAGGTGTATAGCAGATATACATATATAAACGGGGCACAATATTCATATATATATGATGTAACAATAATACCAATGGTGTTTAGCAAGTACGTATTCTTACAGATTCTGTCAGCAGTTAGTGATGGTGAAGCTAGACATCCAGAAATGCGCCGTATGCTTAATTGCATGATTGCCAATGACTGGATACCATGTCTGTTGTGTTCAATGTAATTCAAAAGTACTTGCTAAGGGCGAGACAGCCCTTTCTAGAGAAACGGTGGGGAGGTAGTTGTAAAGGTGGAGATTTTACATTGTCAATAACGTTTTAAAGCAAATACTTGTCTCATCCGATAACGATGAAACAGAAGGACGATGGCAGAAATAATACTTTAATCATTTCTGCCAAACATATAAACATTTTCTTTCAACTGCTCCGCTCGTGGAAATATGGAGGGTTGATTACCCATTTGTGTAAAATTATGACATTACGTCGAAAACCTAGTGTGTGATATGCGATTGCCGCCGGGCCAACAACGCTGCGTGCCTACGAGGCTGCGTCGCCCAAACTCCGCCCGCTACGAACTGGTGATGTCCAGACACAACGTAGAGTATTATAGGCTGCATGCACCGTGCATTTTGTCGCCAATGTCATTGTCCGAGCTATATAAACTGTGATATGGGCTGCCAACGCCGGCCCGGGAACTTTCAACAACAGCCGAGCCAATTTACCTGGCTGATAAGCAGACGACTCTCTAATATACTATGGGTACGTTTATTTTAGAAATATCTTCACTTCTAAGTCGTAACATCATGCTCTAATTAACTTAAATCATATTTTTCATATGTTATCAGATATGAACGGTTGGGCCAAATTCATCATGCTCTGCTAGTTTCATATAAATTCGTGACGCTTTTTGATAGTAGACTCCCCTGCAAACGGCCAAACGCATCACTTGTCTCAAAAGCATGGCCGATTGTCCCTAACGGGTCCTATACGTTTTCCGATATAGTTTGGCATTTTTGCTGCACCTGTGCTGATGATGGGAGAGTGTCTTCAACGCAATGGGTACAGAGTGGTAGCTTTTTAATAGCTCGAGATACTTCTCTCGTTTTTCAGAATCCGCGCTTTCTGCATCCCATCCAGATTCAACTACGGTGTAGCGTAGATAAAATACTGCCGTGCGTAAAACAATTACATCCGCTGGGAAACTTTTCCGTGTGACCATAGCGGAACGGTGACCTCGCTGCTGCTATTAAAACCTTTCGGCAGGGTCTCAATGGCAGCGTTATCTCTGCTTCTTCTAGGGCCTCTTCGTGTTATGACGTTGAGTTGTGTATGTCGCACGGAAGACATGAGATTATTAGTATTACTTTTTTTCGCCATTTAGAATTCCGAGGCTGGATTGTGTATTTCATTAAGCTGCTCCTAATAGTTTTCATTAACTTGTAACGCCAATGATAGAGGCAGCGTTGCCCCCTATGCGACGACAAGGTAGTGCTTTAAATATTCTGCCTCGCACTGGTCATCTGTTACAGCTTCAGCTCTTATTTTTTAAAGGACTAACTGGAAAATGCGGTACACACACGCGGACACCACCACAGGGAACTCGTCTGCAAGAATGGGCCGGTTATGTGGGGCTCTAACCTACTGAAAACCAGTTATGTCCCAATCCCCGACCGAACGGGAACTACATAAGGAGGAGAGTAGTTTTAAAAATTTAGCTATCCCGGGATGCCCCGCGGGATGAGGTAATGCAGTAACGGTTTTTCTTTTCCTTGGCGCGCAGGATGTTCTTCATGGTGCGAACAATACTGATCCAGCCGTCGCATGACTTACTCCATAAAATTGTATGTTCAGGCGCGTCCTCTGTTTCGCTTTGGCAGTACTTGCAGGATGGAGATGTGGTTTTTCCAATTTAAAACAAGTATGACTGGAAATCACTGTGTCCGGTTCAGCTCTTCTTGGCAAATCACGAACAAACGTTGCTATGTCACAGCTCATAAGCCCGACCGTTTACAAAGATAAATCATAAATTGGATCGTTTGAATCCCTAGACTATTTAGGTTTTTTGTCTATCTTAGCATGTTCTGCTGCCACAACGATCCAGCGACGAGAAAAGCGTCAATGCTTCGAGTCCCTGCTAGACGACAATGCTACGATGCAAGACACTAGCTTTCCAGGATAAACGTTTACTATGTCAATAAGGTATTGTTGTAACCACATCAGGCTCTCATCGTTTTTAAGATGCCAGCCATGCGGCCAAATCAAAAATGCTTTCAGTCCCAAGACGACTGCCCCGACAGGAAGGGTTCTTCAGTTGCGGGTTCTTTCTTCTCTATAGATGTTCTTTTGATCTAACGTTTAATAAGTATTATTTTTCGTTCTGAGTATATTTGAGTAGTGGCGCATCATCGCGCAGTGCTTGTAAGACGTAGTTATATAGTCAAGAGCTCTTTGCTCTCCTGTTTCCAGTTTGATTCGTTTGCCAATCTTCTGTAGAAGCGACCATGTTTCTGGGCTGGGTCCCCCGAGTGTCTCGAATACTAGCGGCACGAAAGTGAACTCGTTGGCGAGCTAGGCATGTTTATTAATCTCTAATCATTGAGCCTTGCGTGCTGCGGAACCAGCGGCGGATGCACTAGCCTCCAGGTTTGAGAGGGCGAGAGTGTCGGTGAATCGTCGCATCCCAAACAAGCGCCTTTTTATTCCAAAGCTTTTTGGTATTCTTACGAATGCTGCCTCAACGAGTTTGCATCCGGAGAGGAGTGCCTCAAAGGCGGGTAGGTTAGACTGGGCCTTGTCAATGAGTTTGCACTTCTGTGAGTTGAGCTCATGCCTACTCTGCAGGCCGAAGTCAATAACCTTCTGGATGTGTGCACAGTGGTACAGCACGAATGCGTTTTCCCCGATACTGCCATCGTCTAGGTACCAGAGGTTTAGGGCAGACTGGATATAATATATCAAACCTCTAATGGCTAAGCAAAACAGTGGCGGACAAGTGAGTTGCCCTGCTGCACACCGTTACATGAAAAAATTTATTTAAAATATATTATGTATTTCTACTACTACTACTACTACTACTACTTTACGCTGAGAAGCATGCAGCGCAGACAGGAATTGGACCGGCGGCCAGGTCAGCAACCGAAAGCCTACCTAAAAAGTTTTTTCGGGCTGACCCTCAGCCAAGATTTAACGTCCACGGAACTGTTTTTCACATTGCTTCATAGACGACTACCCCCATGAATACAAATGTGGGGCAACGGTGGGGCTCGAACCCGCGCACCTGCTATGTGTCTCCTCCGGTTGCGAGGGGCGCAGACGCATGCCACCACGCCACCGGGCTCGACAAACCGAAAGCCTACCTACGATGGCCATCGACCGTGTCTTCGGGATGTGTGATCGACCATCTTTGGCATGTACTGCTTTGCGCCCCTTCTCCCTCTCTCTTTCTCTCTCTCTCTCTAACTCGCTCTCTCTCTCTCTCTCGGTAGGGTCTATCTCCATGTTCCTCGGTAGGCGCACATACGCTCTCATCGGCGTCTCCAGTTTACGCTCGTATCTAATTAGCGCCCGCCCTTGCTGCTGTTGCTGTTAGCGCTGTTTTTGCAACTGACTCTCGGACTGTTGCTCCCCACTGCGCCCACTGTCGCCGCCACTCCCATGTTAAGCAGTCGAGTACGACTTGTTGTCGGGGTCTCGTGGATCTTGTCGTTTTCGTTGTTGTTTTGGCCCCTGGAAAATAAATTATGCTATATATGTGTATTTAAATACCTCAAAAAAAAAAAAAAAAAAATATATATATATATATATATCTATATATATATATATGTTATATATATATATGTATATATAATCCAGTATCGCGACACATGTGATACGATCCGTGTGATTATGATAACTATATGTGTATATAGAGCCTTTCGACCCTGTCAATAGTATTTGCGCGTGCAAGTTTTGTATTGAGCTATTGCTGTAAACCTCGTTAGCCTCACCAAACGCCAGTTGAGACAAACGCGACAGCGGCCTGCTACTTACAGTTAGGTGAGTAGCCTCGATTAAATTTCAGAGTGCAAAAGGGCCCTACTTCGATCGCACGGAAGGCATGACTTATAAAAGGATGCAAATCATTTTTTAAGCTCTAAAAACGTTTAGCTTTTATGCTCAACTGGAACCAGTGCAAAGTGCCGCATTTATGCATAGAAAGGAAGAAAACGCGTAAACGCATTTTAAGTCACAGCAACGTTTAACGTGCACGGATTTGCTTTCGCATTGCTTGCAAGACGGACCCCATACATAAAGTTGTGCAACGGCAAGGATCGACCCGTGCACCTATGTGTCACTGTAGCAGGTCAAACTAACGAAACAGGTTTACATACGTGTAGACTACGTATGGTTCGTCGAGCCCGGTGGCGTTCGTGGATTAAGTCTCCGCCTCGCAACGGAGGAGACACATAGGTGCGCGGGTTCGCGCCCCACCGTTGCACATTTGTATTTATGGGGGTCCGTCTATGAAGCAATGTGAAACAGTTCCGTGGGACGTTAAATCTTGGCTGAGGGCCAGCCCGAAAACTTTTACTAGACTACGTATGGTTCAGTCACGGGTGGCTGAACGCGCTGGAAGAACAAACGAACGCGAGTCCTTGCGTGCATCAGCGGGCAGTGCTTATGCCAAGCCGATGACGAAGTTCTTTCACAGCAATTCCTAAAGCGGTTGCCGTGATTCGAAACGATTTTTGATCGGAGGACCGTGATTCATGGCGAAAAAGGCAGGGCCTAAAAAAGCGGTTAGTAAAACTGCTGCAGCTGCTACTGGCAATGCCATAAACCGGAAAAAAGAAGCACAATAAGATTGTGCAACCAAAACGGTATGAAACTTAGCCATTAGTTACTTACGAAGTATGTTGTCTTACTTGTTGTCTTATAGAGTGAACTCTCCACCACCACTAGTAGAAACATTGGCTGTGGCAGTGATCCAGTCGAAGCAAACGCGAATATAACAACTTGTATGTAACACCAGACATAACAACTATCAAAGGAGCGTGCATTGAGAAAAATGATATAAGAACAAACT
>QVRM01000116.1:0-165066 GCA_003439945.1 Dermanyssus gallinae | reverse complement strand
TCCTTTTTACTCTCATATCGTTATTGATGCACGCGTACATCATGCGTAGGTCGATATTAGTAGTTCATTTTAGTTATCTACCGTATCTACCGTTACTCTGTAGACTTAACTGGCATGGCTACCACCAATATATATTATTGCTTTGAAATTGAAGCGAATTAATATAAAAGATTATTGCTTTGAAATTGAAGCTGTGTATTTAAATATTGTGGCACGTGTAATGTTGACCAATACCACCTATTGCAATGCAAGGTAATAGAAGCTGGTTCGACGCATGCAGTAGTGATAGACGCTATCAGCCGATATGCATTTTAGGTAATATCTACTAGTTTCTGGTGAAATAAACGTGCAGCTTAAATACAAAATTTCAGTTATCGACCGTAAGTACGTAATCTCGTCATGACGACTTTCACCGGTATAACCGCGGTTGGGTAAAAATTGTAATTTTTTGGCGGCACTAGGTGTCACTGTGGGCTATGTGCTATTCGTATTTCGTGAGCCAGCGTGTGTTGACGATGTAGGGTTGCTTGCTCGGAACGGATGTAAGCAGCAACCAACTAAAATAGCTGAGCCCACCTGTTTTGTCAGGTTGCTTGCTCAGCGCACGCCTCAGTCGACACGTCGAACGCTTCGCCTGGTGGATGACCATTTTAAGCAGTCAGAACTAGATTAGACAAAATTCGACCAATTCGTTTTGTGCAGCTTCATAGGAACGCCGGGTGGCGACCTAAGCGAACGCTGAAAAAGCTCTCTCTTTCTATCTATATATATATATATATATATATATATAGATTGATCGGCATCCACTCTCATGATTAATAGAGAAGAAGGGGACACGTTTTAATTGGATTTACGTTTTCATTTGCATGAGTCAATGCGTGTGCGGAGGAACAAGGAAAATTGAGTAATAAGGTCACAAGCTATTGCTTGATCTAAACCCTTTATATATATATATATATATATATATATAAGGGGTGCTTAGAGCAGCAGCATTAGCGGACGTCTTTTGCTATCCAGGGTTTCCCAAACAGGCCTTGTGGCAGCAGCATGGTCTCAGCAGTGTGTTTTATCATCATATTCTTAATGGGCACCGCTCAAAGGAAATTTGACGATCAATGTGGATAAAACCGGCGACACCCCTGTAGCTGACAACTATGAGTGGACCCAATGTAATGGAATTAATGGGTTGATTCGCTAATATGAATCATATATATATATATATATATATATATATATATACGCAAGCGATGTTGTAAGGTGCCCCAACGTGTCCAAATAAACAAAATTAGGGCTTAGCACTGTTACGTGGCCTAGCACACGTCTATTGCATTATACATAGTCAATATGATTAGTTGTTTTTTTCTTTTATCAACATTTGGCGTTGCGCCTCTGCCGAATCAAATCGATCGTCGAATCATTTAAAATGCCTACGTTCAACAACGACTAGGTTTTCACAACCTATTCTGTACCAAACCCTTTTCAGCGTGACCTCACGTATTATAAACTTTCCTCCGTACTTGTATGTACAGGCATATCGGTGGACGTCAGAACCCCTGCAGGACTTATGATCAAGCGATGATTGGCGTTGCTTCCTAACAAACAGCGCAACTTATCTAATCACGGTAGCGCGACATGTTTTTCTTTAATATTTATCTGTGTATGTATCTATGTGTATATTGATATCTATATCTGTTATTGCCGTACTTGCTGGTGTTGTGTTGTTGTTGACGCCATTTCTTCTATTTCGTTACTGTTGCCGATATGGTTCGTGTTTGTTATCTACTGTTGTTGCGGCTGTCGTCCTTGTTATTGACGTCATTCTTTTTTAAATTCTTCCTCGTATTCTTGTTGCTGTTGTTGTTGCGAATATGGCCGGCGTTTGTGGCGGCTTGTCTACAACTCGGGCTTATATGTAAACAAGACACGAAGACACGTCTCACGGTGGGCAGCATCGGGCTACAACCAAATAAAACGAAAAATAAGAAACTGATTAACAACAAGAACAACAACAACGACAGGACGGGGAAGAATGTGAAGTAGGAAGATAGCTGCAGTGTGAATCATATCGTACCTTCGTAGTCGAGTAATAGCCGCAGTAGTAGCAATTAATAGTAATACTATCGTGGACGCGATCAGCAAACCAAGAAATTCGCCAGTGGCAATTGTTAATGCTGCTATCGAAACGGGATGCGTGCAGCATGTTAACAGACCGTCGCGTGCGGGGGGCCATACACAGCGCCCAGAGACTGGCAGACAGTAATCAGACAGACAGACCGACATATAGGGGTGGTGTCGAACCGATCTGATCTAATGTATAGTGACCCCTACATGCCTATGCCAACTCCGGTGCCTGTGTGATACCAACTTTTCGATAACTCCTCAAACTCGTCGTCAAACGGCTGCCCCTGACATTTATCGCCTTCGCACATAGTCCGACAGGGGGAGAGAAACAAGACAGGCGCGTTTATTGGCGAGGAAGAATGCCTGTAGATAAGCCTACTGCAAACTGTCTGCCTTATTGAACCCTGCGATAAGAGACGCAACCCACAGGAATGATCCTGTTAACCCTAGACAGTATTATCGTTGCAACGGTAATTACGAAGATAATAATGAGGATGCATGTTGTTGTGGTTGCTAATTTATCGTTGACGGTTGTTATTTTCACTCCCGCTTCGGCAATGCTATTAAATACTGCAAAGAACAGTGCAAAGCTTTAATGCGGACAAAACACGGGCTTATTTCTTTTTTAGCTCATACAGAAGAAGGTTGTGCAGTGATATAGATAATTAAATTGAGTTAATATAGTACCTATACGTGCAGCTATATCATACATTCATGACGCAATAACTGCGAGATGGCAGAAAGCCTAAAGCCTAAAGACTAAAAATTAACGACCGCCTAGAGCTACGCGGAAAAGTTGGTTCTTAGCGTCCCTGTCAATATCATCAACAATAAGTTATTCAAGGATTATCTGGATGAGACTTTTTCAGGCTAGGCAAATAAAAACAATTCGATATAAAACATATTAGAAAGTAAATACTAAGCGAGGACGGCTTATGCGAAAACGAAGGCGCGTGTTGCGCAGAAAAAAAGAATAGCAAAAAAATAAATTTGTCTCAGGCTGATACCAGGCTAGAACTCTCGTGTAAAGAAGTTTGCTGCAATGCTTAGTAAATACAACGCAACAACTTTCAACAGCAACTGTGAGATAGCCGGAAAATAGATGAGGACTTCTATAAAAACATAGCCTAGGCGTGCACGTTACAGCGCGTTCCAAATTTAACTTAAGGGTATCGAAGCACTTCTAGCTCTATCCTCCGCTCCTCCCTGATGTATGGCTATGCCGTATGCGCGATGTGGTTGCATCGGGAGATGACAGCGCATGCCTTCTTTAAGTGCAATGCGGTGTACTTCCCAGGGGGGCGGGGAGAGTGGCATAGCCCGCCTCTCGGTCTGGACGTTCGACAAAGTGGGCGACCTCATGCTTGTACTCTGAGCCAACAAGCGCCTAGAAAAATTACAAGCAGAAAACTTCTAACGATTATTCGCTGCGCAAAGCACGCCTCTGACGCCCATCAAAGCGTGATGAATGCGACATGCAGCTATGGCAGGCGTCTTCCTCGTGCCGTGTTCACCGTGCTGACGCCAGGTTCGTCCGCTTGACAAAGCGTTTCGTTCGCTTGACAAAGCCCACGACGTTCAGCCTGTGACAACCAGACACGAGCGAAGTGCCGAAATTTTGCCATGACAAGACGCATACAGACACTCGTCGCCATTCGTCGACGGAATCTGGCAGCAGCAACGCCTGAAGCCACCGTAAGGCCGTAACAGGGAATTAAGAGAGGAAGACAGAGAGACACAGAGAGAGCGAGAGAGAGAGAGAAAGATAGGTTGATAGAGAGTGTGAGCTCGTACTTCAGACCGAAGTCTAGAGTCGGCTAGAGTCAGAGATGATTCCGTAGCGACCGCGTACCCCGTTCCTCAGTGCTGAGCCACACGCATGGCTGAGCCTCATAAAACGGTCGGAGAAGAGCAGCGTCTGTTTTCTCCATCTTGGTCGTCGTCGTCGTCGTCTTCATCTGTTGTGTGATGGCGGTCATGATCCTCGTCATCCACATCAGCTTCTTGCCAAAGATCATTTGCAAGTATGATCAGTTGGATACGGACCCAGTGGCTCGATGGTTAAGAAAGGCGTGTGGGGGGAGGGTGGCTTGGTAAACGCACATTGCTGCTGGCACATCTGCCTGAATAGAGTTACATAAGCTGTTGCTGCTGCTGCTGTTGGGATTTGTCTGCAACGTAACGGTGCTGCTTTTGATGGCTTTGTGCATATCAGCCGAACCCACTGCCACCGTGGCCGCCCATTTGATCTGAAGTAACAACACAAACCCAACATGGATCTTGCAGTTGTCGTTGTTGTTGTTGTTGTTGCCGTTGCTGCTGCTACTGTTGTTGTTGTTGTTGCTGTTGTTGTTGTTGGTGTTGCTGCTGCTGCTGCGTAAAGATGCTTGCTGAACCGTCGGCACTAAATGCATATGTGGTGTCTCCTTATGTGGAGCATACGAGTACGTAGCCTTTTAGTTTAGCGCATCTGTCAGCTTATCATCAAGATTGTAGTCGCTATTAGCTGCATCATGAGAAATAGCGGGGTGCTCGAGTTGCAGGGCAGACATACGACAAGTCTTTACTGCATCGAGCAATGCATACGCGCCAAGTAAACAAGGAAGACACAGCAACTCATCGAGTGCTTATTATTATTATTATTATTGCTTCTTAAAATTCGTTTCGTAGTTTTCCTTGCTTATATTCGCACGCAAAGCGCACGGATGCTTATTCAGTTTCACCGGCCATCGTCTACCTCTGCTAGATGGATACGAATGGATTTTGGGCTGTCTGTAGGATGGTACACAGTACAATTCTGTAGCGGATTAGAAACATGTTTAGGAACGTCTGTTTAATAACATGGGTAGAAGAAGATGGGTACTACGAATAACGCAAAAGCAGGCATTTACTCGCATAATTCATGTAAAGATAAAACAAATTAAATTATTAGTACGGAAAAGTATGCAAGCCTATGGATGAATTTGCCCTCTGACGGCACCTCGCTGCATTCATATGACCATCTATGTGTTTATCTATCTATGGACGCCTTATCTTGTCACTTTGACTAGATATAGCCGATGCGACAAATTTATAGCTCTAAATCTTCAACATGTTTTCTTCAAAAAACAAGCAACCTTTCTTAAACAGTATCATAACTATCAACTGCCTGGCTGCTTGGCGTAGATGCAGGGTGTCTATGAAACTTCTAGATATACCTAAAGAAGATAGAACATGATAATTTAAGCGATTTGCACTAGCAATGGAATGGGGGAACAAAAATGTTTTCTTCAAGAGCGACCGTAAAATTAAAATTTTTGTTTTGTCTGGAGGATATCCAGCATTGGCTAGTGAAATAAATAGTTGTGCTAGAAATAGCTTTGCAACAGTCGAAATCCTGTGAGTCTGTCTTATCTTTGAGCTTTTATTTCCAATGCTCTAACTGTTGCTTTTATAACAGTGATTTTCACTTTCCTTGGCAAGCGAGACTTTTTTGCACAAGTCTATCAGCTGTCAGCGGTGTCTACAATAAGCGTCTCTCATCTCTGGGTGTTCTTGGGAGAAAATGAGAGCTTGAATAAGCTCTCACACGATAGCAATATGAGTCAAACCACTTGAGTGGTTGACCTTCCCTCGGTGTACGCCTATATAGAGAAGAACACACTGCTCGCTTCAACATGTCGGGGAGCAGACTTGGCGACATTTCCAACAGGTGATTGGGATGCCACGTGCAAAACTCCGTCCGTAACTTATTTACGTCGACGCATTTACCGAACACCTGTCCCCTCGGCGTATTAGTGCTCTCATCTCCGTCTTTTATTTTAATTGTTAAATAAACTGGTACATGCATAATCCAGTATTTACAAAGCCTATAATTTGTCTCATTCAGGACCTGAGTAAGATCATTTATTGACTGTGAAGGACCCACCCCTCTGCGTATTATCGTCAGGTTCATCGCCATCGAGGTAAAACCTTAGGGGTGATGGAGGAGTACTTGTCCAACACGCATAGTCCTCAAGCGCTTGGCGACGGCCAATTGTCCGGAAAGACGCAGCAATATGAAGCCTACAGTTCAAGTCCCCGGCCAGAAGAGCTGGTTCAAAGAGTTAGAATAATTGCAACGGTGCGACCAATATTTTCTAAGATATCTTTAACGGAGTTCCGGCTGCCACTACTGTACATCCCAATAAAAGTATTTTTTTTATTGGGATGTGCTGAGGATGATAGTGTTGTATTCGGCCAGTCGGATCCTTTGCCTGTTTGAGTCGGGAACCGACCAGCAGAGAGACTCCTCCAATTGGCCGGCCGTGCAAGGGTCTTAAAGCTGGGCAATGGTGCGAGTAATACTACTTTGAATATCAATTAACATCGAAATGCTCAGTTGTAAACGTCTCCGTTAAAATGACAGTATTGTAGCCTGCGAGATCGCTGTTTGGGACGACCGAAAGCACTGGCACACTCTTATTAATTGAGCGGTCGGCCTCTGGAACGATTTGGCCGGTAGTTGCGGCTGTTGGACTGGTCGTGAATCGTTGCGCCGAGTTGTTCTGGGTGTTCTTCTTGGTCTCGATTGTCTCCTTCACCTGCTTGAAATCTTCCTCGAACGACTTGCATAGGCGGGTTAAGTTGGGTGGGAACGAACCCGGCGTGCATATATACACAGTTGAGTTCAAAATATCAAGTTGGTTTATCGGCGTTAAGCAAATGAGCAATCTCAGTGAGAAGGCTCACTACACAATCGAAAACAAATATGTGTATTCCGCTCAAGCGCTAACAGGTGCCAACTATAATCTAAAGTTGATCCGCACGGGCAACAGATGATGCCTATCGAGGTGTCTTTATATTTTGTGTTTGCCATTAGATATATATATATATATATATATATATCTTGTAATTCTAAACAATATATATCACATTAGCATACTAGGCTTAAAGTAGGTAAGATGAAATTGTGATCCATTAACTAGGTTGAAGCTACGCCTCTAAGTCGACATGCTTATAGTATAAATACGCATTTAACTCTAATACATAATTGTCTTCATTCGTGTTCCAGGACACAAGTGAAATCGAGATGGTCATGAAAGTAAAAGGAAACAGCTACGCAGCTGTCGGCTGGAGGCCAAAGGGCATTTCGAGGGACTGCAAGGCCTTCCCAGTTATTGGCGGACCTGCGAGATCTCGCAGGGAGGCCTCTGTGCCAACGCCGGAGCCGGAACCTCAAGGAGATCTAGAAGCAAGTAGTTCAGATGAGCAGAGCTCCGAGGAAAGTCATGCTGAACCCGAACCGCAACAAGAGCCTGATTCACAATTAGATGATGAATCCTCCAGCGAGCCGGAACCGAAGTCGGAGCCTGGAAATTCGTCCGAGGAGGGTGAGCCTGAGCCCAAAAGCGAACCCTCGAGCCACCACTCAGGCTCAAAGGCAGAACCTAACTCACAGCCTGAGCCAAAATCCGAACCCGAGCCACAGTCGTCGGAGGAGGAGGACGAAGAGATCAAAGCCGAACCTGAGCCAAAACGGGGTGCCTTAGCACGTAGTTCCGATGATGATGAAGAACCGGCGTCAGCAGAACCCGAACCTAGTTCTGAGCCTGAGCCCAAATCTGAGCCTGAACCGGCGCCGTCGTCGGAACACAATTCGAAATCTAAGGCGGAAGCCTCCTCATCAGCTGAACCCGAACCTGCGTCCGAACCTGAACCTGCATCTGAACCCGAGCCTAAATCAGAACCCGAACCGGCATCGGAACCCGAGCCTAAATCGGAACCCGAACCCAATTCGGAGCCAGAAGCCTAAATCGGAGCCAGAACCCCAGTCAGAACCTCAATCAGAGGCCGAACCGAAGTCTGAGCCTGAACCGAAGTCTGAGCCTGAACCGAAGTCTGAGCCTGAACCGAAGTCTGAGCCTGAACCGAAGTCTGAGCCTGAACCGAAAGTCTGAGCCTGAGCCGAAGTCCGAGCCTGAACCGAAGTCCGAGCCTGAACCGAAGTCAGAGCCTGAACCGAAGTCAGAGCCTGAACCGAATTCCGAGCCTGAACCGAAGTCCGAGCCTGAACCGAAGTCGGAGCCTGAACCGAAGTCTGAACCTGAACCGAAGTCTGAGCCTGAACCGAAGTCCGAGCCTGAACCGAAAGTCCGAGCCTGAACCGAAATCCGAGCCAGAACCCAAATCGGAACCTGAGCCCAACTCAGAGCCGGAGCCGTCAGCTTCATCGACATTGAAAAAATCCACTAGCACGGGCCGTTCATTTTCTGCACCTTCAAAGAAGGTCTATCCGAAGAAGACGCCATACACGCCTCGCGCCGACTTCCACGCGATGGACTGTACCGATATTGTGATCGGAGTAGCCCGCGGCAATCTGAGCCGTGTCTATGACTACTACACAAGAGACCGGTCGACGCCGAAGGTTGATTCATTCTGGGGAGGCCAGGATGACCTTAGTGCCGCACTCGCATACGAGGAAAACGGCGAGACGATTGTCATGTTCAGGTTAGTAACAGATTCCCTCATCCGCTTCTATCTACAGTTTCAAGGAATGCGCCTACAACATATACATGCATTAGACAAGAAGCGAATTGAACCTAGTTCAACGGAACTTTATTAACAGTTAAAATGCTAGATACGAAAGCTGTAAGATCTGATGATAAACACTGCCATAGATGTATATGCAAAATATTTGCATTGTGCGCAGTATTTTCGACCTCTACTGAAACTAGACATCAATAATATTATATATATATGTGTGTATATATATATATATATATAAGCAGAAAAGTGTTTCTTCTGCCTACGTAGTAGGTGATTTCACAAAGTACAACTGAATGGTTTTTAACAACGTAAGGCTTTATTAAAAAATGAAGAAACTTTAACGTCGGCACTCTGAGACCAACCGCCGTTTTAGCGGCTGCACTGCCACGAGCTATGAAGTCTCACGCCGTTAACGTATGTATCAGAAAGGCAATGACAACCACGTCCAACAAGTACAACCAGCAAGGCCGGGGTTCGAATTTCCAATTGTCTGTTAGTCGTGGTTGCCATGGCAACGTCTCGTTTTGAACGGTGCATTAGCCGCCTAAACCACCTCCGCCATATAAATATATTGTTTTTTATTTAATTATCAACATTTTATTTGTTGCAGCACTTTGGAGCAAACAATGTGGCGTCAACGTGTAGCCACAGGTAAAAAGTCTATAAAATAAAACAAATTGATAAGTTGTCATCAACTTATATCAACAGCGTCACTCGAAAAGCAATCCCGTTTATTTTCGTAAAGCATCCGCGCGGATATTAGCCGGGGATGTAGCACCCTATGTTCCCGTACAGTCCAAAACCCTGACAGAAGTCGAACCGGTGCTTTTGCTGTTGGTGTCGATTAAGTTTTTGTACTCGTCTTTCCCACTATCCATTCCATTTCGGTCTGCCGCTCTGTCAAACCCGCTCTGGCGACACCAAGAACGAAGAGAAAGAACGAGAGTTAGTCCGTCTAACTACTCTAGCTACTCTACCTTAATCACTAACTACTTCAACCTAACTACGACGATCGCGACCAACAGCATGGCACCCGCCAGTGTCAGCGCCCCGCTCCGGAGGCCGGCCAGAGCGATGAGTGTGCCGACGGCCGGGTACAGTACGTAGCTGGCCAGGCGCTCGGCAGCCGCCAGCGTGCCGATATGGGTGAGCCGCATGGCGGCCGGCAGCTCCGCGTTCACCCGCAGAAAGTAGAGCAGAAACAGGGGCGTCTCGAGGCCGCCCAGAATCTGGTTGCCGATGATGGCGACCGGCGCCAGGGTCGCCATCACGCCGGCGGGCAGCGTGCCGAACGTCAACGCGACAAAGTAGAGCAGACACAGCGTCGACGCGGTGGCCGAACGCTTCAGGTTCGAGCTGAGCGTGGGGGGCGACGCCAGCACGGCTGCAGCGGCGACGCCCACCATCGCCACGGTGTACGAGGCGAACGTGAAGCCGAGCAGCGCGTACAGCGGGTGCAGGCCGAGGCTCGGCAACAGAAGCGGGGCGAACTCCCAGCTTGCGATCAGCTCGGGAACCCGCCGCACCACCATGTAGAGCAGGAAGACTCCCGACGTCCGACCAATGTGGCCGAGTTTGGCCGACAGCGCCAACGGTGGAACATGGCGCGACATTGTGCGACTTTTCGTGCTCGTCATTTTGTTATTGCTGCTACGGTATTTAACGACGGCGTTCTGCTCATCGTTGCTGTCGGCGTTGTGGCTGCTATTGGTGTTGTTGCTGTCGTTACTGTCCTCACTGTTGCTGCTGCTGATGGTGTTGTTGTTGTGGCCTTCGTCGCCTTCGTCGTCGTCGTCGAAGTCATCGACGTTGGTTAGATTCTGGCTGTGGAGGTTCTCATTGTTGTTGCGGCTTTTGTTGTCGTCGTTGTGATCAACGTTGTCCTGAGCACTGCTTCTACTGCAGTCCTCCTTATTTTCTTTGTTGTTGATGCTGCTGTTCACACTACGATCGTCTTTTCCCTTGTTCGTATTATCTTCAGCATCATTAGCGCTGCTTCGAACCTCATCGACCCTATTCTCAGTTACAGTACTGTTAGTGATGTTGTTTTTGTTTTCGTCACGTTTGCTGTTCTCATTGTTCATGTACTCGATGCTCATTGGCGGCGCCAACACATCGTGGTCACGGTCATCTCCGTCTAGATTCTCTTCTCGCTTAGCTTTTCTTCTTTTTCGAACATCATTTGTGCTGCTGGTTGCATTATCCTCAGCCGCGGCACCCACGCCATCACCACCTCCGCTCGGCGTGCCATTGCGGGATTCGCTTTCCCATAACGAGCGATTTCTAGTGTGCGCCTCCAGAGTCTCGCCGTTCTCCGTGATCGCATGAGTATTTCGAACGATCGTTTCGACGACGTCATCGTCGTCGCCGTCGCTTTTCTTGACGTCAACGCCGATTTCCACCGGTATCGCGCGTTTACAGCTGAGAATGAGCAGCGCCGTAACGGCCGGCGTCGACATGAGCGTCAGAAACGCAAGGGGCACTTGGTACGCGGCGAGGCCGGTCACCACGATCGACCCCGTGCTCACGCCCAACGAGTACGCCTTCATAATGATGCCCCATGCGAACGCCTGCCCACTCCAGCGTGCTTCGTTCCGAAGGTGACCGTTGATCGTCGATATGAGCAGGCCGAAGATGACACTGGCCAACAGATGCATGACCGTGTACGCTGGCAGAACTCGGAGAGGCATCGCCCTCGAGATTTGGCTGCCAAAGTTGATGAACGCGGCAAAGCAGAGCAGAAGCAGCTGCATGAGTCGCTTCGTCGAGACGACATGCAGCGCGGTTTTCTCGACGAAGTGCATCGATACAGCGCCCACGAACCAGGGAAGAGTCGACACCACCATGTAGACGAAGCCCTGCAGAGGTTCTGCGTTGTTGCCCTCATCGTCGACGAACAACGTCTGCACGAATGCCTCGAGAAAGCCGACGCAGCTGCCGAAGCAGAAGCACGCGCTTGGGAAGGCGACGAGGGAGAACAGGTAGCTCATTGTGTGCTGTGTTTCTAGTTGATGTTGTTCTGCCGAATAAGGGGAGAGCAGTTTCACACACTTTAAAAGCAGCTCCTGGAGCAGCGGTAACAATAAGCTGCAAAACCAAACGCCATATGGCAACAACAACACTGATTTCTAACAACAGAACAATGAGAAATAGATCCGAGAATCCCGCAGATACTTGCAGATAAATAACCTCGGTGCTAACAGACTAGGCTAGAGTAGGAGGAGTCCAAGCACTTTTTACTTAGAACCGCGTAGTGTTACGCAGCGATTCTCTTAGCGTAGCACAGATGATCTTCTTCGATGGCCTGCTGCCCCATCAGGCAAGCCCGTCCCAGCGCCGATACTCAATCGGCTTGCTACGCCAAGTCTCGGCCACACTTCTGCTGGGATGCTTCTGCCGGTATACACTGCTGAAGGGCTTCGGCCCCCGCCGCTGTTACTGTAGTTTCAATGTGCGCTGCCCAACCACTGCGGACCATGCGGCAGGTCGCTGAACACAGAGCAGCAACGAACTCGTAAACCAGCAGCTCAGACGCTCAGATGCGTCGTCGACGTCTCGACAGCTCTGTCGACTGCGGTGCGAGTGACCACGTCACCTAACAAGCAGTTTAGCAGGCCGACGAGAGCAGGGAACGGTGGTCCGCCTGGATGGAGCCGCCCGCAGCTGGGCCGAGCGGCTGCGAATGCCACTGCTGCTGCTGCTGCTGTAGCCGCATCAGCCGTTTCAGCTGTTAATGGAGTGCCACTCTCAACGCTAAACACTCGATTTTTCATTGCGTAATTTCTGTCATGATCTGTGTCTGTCTGGTGGTGTCCTGTGTATATGGGCCGCAACTGCCAACTGGGTAGGTGTGGGTCGCTGAACGGGCGAACGGCCGCGTGCACGTGTTCATCTCTCTATCTTTCTGCGAGCTTATGTAAAAAAAAAAAAAAAATATATATATATATATATATATATATATATATTTATATATACACATACATGCATATACGTATCTGCGCTCCTGTCACCTGTTGGTGTTCTCTTACAGCCGACATGCCGTTGCATGACCATGTCGCCCTGATAGGTTAGGTAAACATAAAAAGCTGGTACTCACTATGTACAAGTATAATTCCACCTATCTCTTCGTCGTATATATATATATATATATATATATTTATATATATATATATATATAGGTGTGATCCTGTAGCTGTACTGAACTCATGTTGTCAGGCGTTACCGCTCGACACAATTTTGTCTGTGTCGTTGGTCACGTTTACAATGTACGCACTACTTCATAAGTGATTCCAATTCTACACACTACTGTCTCACACAGCAGGTGAATGAAGCCGGGGTGCAGTGGTCGCTTATTTGAATGTTTCTAAGAGGAAAATATTACACGCTCTATAGTGACGGTCACAAGCGGCGGTTAGTGTTACGCGAACATTTGAGAAGCAGAACCTGCTTTGCAAGCTTCGCAGACCGCCAGACGCACAACTGGGTCTTAGCCGGTGTTCTCTATAAAATTGAGCCTTAGCTGATGTTCTCTAAAAAAAACTCTTGCACTAAAACGTAACGTTATTTTATGTGTATTCTGACTGTATTCCTGATAAACACTTAGACCTATCATTTCTCCAATATATTTCGTGTAAATTGTGCTCATGTGTACACTATTTGGAGTACTTCCAGCGCGTGAATTTCCGACGTTTGAAACATTTTTCAAATCGACTAATTATGGCTAGCATACTAGAGACTAAAGCAAACAACTACACACTATTATTGCAATTAAATTCAAAATCATTGAGATGATAGGCAGTGTGCGCAGGTTGCTATTCGACACGTAATTTATGACACGCCGTCGCACCGACCTCTACTTAACCAGGTAGCATCTCGTCACAAGTCACACTGGCACGGATCGCTTTTTAATATCATTACTGCTAAAACTTTATTTTCTCTTATCTATAGGCTATACATATATATATATATATATATATATATATATATATATATATATATATATATATATATATATATATATATATATATAGTCATTCTGGCAACCTCTTGTTTATGTTGGAAATCTTTGGAATTGATCTAGGTGTGACTGGTTCTTAGCGGCTATACTCAGTTCGATTTTAATTCCCACTGATGCAACTTGGTAAAGAAAACCTCAGTCTATTAAAGACATTTCATTGGAGTTGCTAGGATACTAAAAGTGACACCAGTCCAAAGACGCTCAATGTTAGTTCCTGCTTGGATTACGACGTCATTAGGGCAGTGCTGTTTACTGAGACGACTTTTATCTCTACTGACATACTCTTTTTCGTGATCTGTCTCCCGACGAATAGTCTTTATGTGGGGCTATGGTTGGCAGCGAAAACTACATGTTACACATATACGACGCTTTAGTGCTTTAGGGGTTTGCTAGGCGTTAACGTGCTTTATGTCAGAAACACACGTTTGAGTTTTTGGCGTTACTTGTAGGATATTTTTAATAAAATGCCTGTTGTTCTATTCTAAAAGATAATTATCGAAAAAATATTCAATATTCAACGCATAATGGGTACTGTTTTCTGTACAGCCCAGTAAAGTTTGGTGGGGCACCATGCACTTAGGTATACCTTGCCCGGTTAAATTTCCAAGCATTGAAATATTTGCTTAAATCTGGCAGGATTGTCAGTGCGATACTTTCTAGCGTATTATTATTATTATTATTTTTTTTTAATTATCATTCAGTTGTAACAATTGTGAGGTATGAACGTTTAGAACGAGCCAGGTCTGCTTTGTTCCCTTTTCAGTTCATTGCGCCTATGATTGAAGCCACGTTCCCTCTACAAATTTATTATTATTATTACTCCTCGTTGAAGAACTAGTCTTAGCTTTTATATGTGTTTAATAAAATGCATCAAAATCATGCGGATTATCTTAAGCAAAGAATAATTAATACACGCATCCTGCCATATGCAGTTTTGTAGAGTGATTAGGTATTTAATATGCATATGCTGAACCTAATGCGAGACAAACTTACTTTCCCACGGTTACGCTAATAGCAACAGCATAAGCTATTTTGTATGAACTAGAATGCAGTATAGAAAAAGGTCAGCCGGGTCTCTCAAGGCAGACTTTTACAAACATAGAAAAAAACACTGACTAAAGCAAAATCACACAAATATAGATCGTTTGCAAAATTATACTGAATTTTGACAAAGTAAAACAAAGTGTTAAAGAAACATGACTGCACTTTGACATATTTAGAAGGATATCGTCAGTGTACTTTATAAGTACCCATACCATCTAGTTTGTTCTAGGAATGTTTTAGAGCAAAACGATCTGCTTTCAACGCTTCGGTATGCATCGTTTGGTGCACAAAGGAGCCCAACCACGATGCTGTAGCTAGACGGAAGCAATACTCTATAGTATTTATTTTCTAAAACTCCATGTATTTGTTGTCTAAAGATGGTAATTGGGATAACAACATACATAAATTGTATTGCAGAAAACCACTTGTGTCGGATGACATGGCGGATCACAGCTTCGAGAACGAGCTTATGGATGTTATCTGGGCTCAAGGACAGCAGCACGGCAACTATATTCACCAGCCAAAGACTGGTCTTGACCAGGGCAAGGCGAAGATTCTAGACTTCTATCGCGAAGACGAAATCAAGTACCACGGTCACAAAAGTCAACGCGGGAAGACTACAATTAACTTCCTTAGTAAGTACGAGTGCACTTCAGTTTAGTTCGCGCACTTAAATGCACATATCCCTGGAATAGAGATATTCTCGCATAGTGGCAGCCACATATAATATAGTAAGTAGGTCATCTTGTATAAAATATATTCGAACGGATCTTAAAAGTTTAGAGCAGTGAATGCGATGACTCTTGTTGTCAACATCTCTTTTTATTCGGATTATACCATATCATGAGTCAACCTGGATAGTTATAGTATTTTTTATAACCAGCATCAGAAGCGACAATCTGCTCACATACATGGTGTCAATTTACGTATACGCCTTACAGTGGGCCACTGCTCTCGAACGAGCTAAGCAGAGCACTTCAGATCGTAACACAAACAAAAACGTACTAAATAAAAGAAATATTATCTATTATTATGGTTTAGTAACACCCCGGTTACGTAAATTGTATGCATTAGACGCAAATCGTCTTTCTTGAAACTACTGAATTTAAACACACATATGTGTACAAAAAAAATTATATATATATATATATATTTTTTTTATATATATATATATATATATATATATATTTATAATATTATATATATATATATATTATAATATATATATATATATATATATATATATATATATATATATATATATATTGCCCTGACTTCAGACTGCGTACAGCCTATATATTGAAGCCTGTGTTCGCATGCTTAAAAATTCCGTCCCAAAAGTCAACTAATCTTACCAAGCCGTCAATAGGAATCCTACATTTAGTAAGACACGCGACGTGGTTTGGACTTTTACTGGCCGATTTTTTCTTCAGCACTGTGAAACGCCATAATGGCGCGCCTCTCAAGGCTAAAAAACAATATAACTTAATTGCCTCTGTATGTACCCCCTCCCCCCCCCTGCTTGTCGCTCTCTTAACATATAGCTTCGAGAGAGCCACGATCTTATCCCATTTTTTAATCTTGTGTCCTTAGCTCATGGCTACTGTATGTCGGTTCGTAATATCGGCATAACCAAATGGGCTAAGGCTGTGGTTTGTTCGGTCGATAAACAAACAGTCGCTCGGCATTGTGTTGTGCGGTAAACTATACCGGCGGTCGAGTCAAAGTGCGGGGCGCGTTTAGCATGCGTGGATCGAATATCGTCAAGGACATCCCTTTGTGTGCGCGTCGGTGAAGCGGGTTATTTAGGGAAGATGCCGCACTGTGGTTAATGGTCAATCGCTGTTGTTTTGGTCGAAGCTAGGAGAATTTGGTTTTTATTGTGGACTCACGACGCGGCTGCCAATCATAAACAAGTTTTTGTATAGACGAATCCACATACTCAGGTCACTGCCATTAAAGAGGCGGTTATTATCACCAATCTAACCGCTTGCCTTTACAACAGAATACCTTTAAATCAATCCATTTCCAACACTAGGCATCAATATCTCCGAGATGTAGAGCGGCCATTGTTGTATCTTGGATTTGTTTCTTTTATTAGGAAAGAGGAAAATATTGCCGTGCTTGCTCAGACATAAGTGCGAACAGGACACTGATCGGCACTGGGCACAACCTACTCGCATATAAAAGTATATATGCGTATGTGTAATTATATAAATGCACTATGCAATGTTTCTGTCGTATTTCCAATGAAGAGCCGTCACCGCTGTCAAACGCGGTTGTAATAACAACGAACCGTGCGCGTGCGTGGCGGATGTACTCCAGCCATGAAACCGACGAAAGACTTTAAGAACAACACAACAACAACAGCAACAGCTATTTTTGCCCAGGAACGTGGCTTAGAAGCGCAGCCTGGAATTAGGAAGAGCATGGGTTAGACTCCAGCCACTTGGCGTCCAAATTAGACGAGATGGATAAACGACCGATGTGAGCCGTCACTGACCCTCACAAAAATAGGAGGAAAAACGCAAAAGACTGGAGGCACAGGTTTTTCCTTTAGGAGATACTGCATGTTATTCTGAGTGCGGTCTCTGCTGA
The DNA here is from genome assembly GCA_003439945.1 of Dermanyssus gallinae. Taxonomy (NCBI): domain Eukaryota; kingdom Metazoa; phylum Arthropoda; class Arachnida; order Mesostigmata; family Dermanyssidae; genus Dermanyssus; species Dermanyssus gallinae. The sequence continues at coordinate 147,779 of QVRM01000116.1, read as the reverse complement.
GCCGATCGAGTGAGTCAGCTAAGAGCCGATCCAGAGAGAACGAGGCCGAGGACGATGGAAGGAGGCTTGACCCCTGAGAGGTTCTCCTCCCTTGTTCCTTTGATGGCCAGACATGGCACAAGCGCCATCACTTCGGTGATAGGTGCCGCTGCCGCAGCAGGCATTGCCCCCGCCACACCCGGCACCTCACAGCGACAGCGCAGCCATTGGCAACATCATGGTGTTCGATCGAGAGATCGTGCTCCGCCGGTAATGATGTCCATCATCCGAGGACAAGCCATGATGGAGACCTAGAAGTCAGGCATCGTCAAGTGCAATCGAAAACGCTGAAACGAAATTATGATGCCGCCGATGCTGCAGGTACTATGCTGACGGTCGACAGACCCCATCGTACAGACAATTTTTTTGCGCTTGCTGCGCCCATCGCTCCAGGATGGCTCCTGAAGACACACGCGTCCCCCTCCCCCCCACCCCCCCGGGAGGATCTCGGCGTGGCTCTCAGGTGGGCGTCAGTGGCCAAATCAATGACATCAGCTAGTTAGTAAGAAAGTTGACTCAAGGTCTATTCGTTTTGCCGAAGTGGTACCAACGCAGCTGCCGATCTTGGAAGGGTGAGGAGAGGATATTTTTTTGTGGGGCCTGGAGAGTCTACCCACACTTGCTACTGCTAGCTGCCAGTAGCGCAGGCGTATTACGCATTTCCTACTCACTCTCTCAATTAAAAATAAATAAAATAAAAGGCTTGTTCTTCGTCAGCTTAGTTTATTGTATTATTAGTTGACAGCTAAAAACCAGGCAGGACCGTCAGCATCTAGTTGTCATCTTTCTCTCTCTCTATATATATATATATCTGTTTTAGGGTCAAGAGTACATTTTCTCTATCTTTGCTCTGACGTCTGTCTCAACGCCACGTTTAGCTTGTTGATCAGTTATCGCTATAACTAGAATGAACGAGGGAGCAAATCGAGGAAAGGGAGAAGGCGTTGATATATACGTGTTGTAACCGAAGGAGTCGGAGGAGTCGAATCTGTTAGAAAGTCCAGCAGAGAGACAGGCATACCGGTATACATGCATACTTCGCAGGGGTGGGTCGAACACGACATGAGCAGACAGACATAGTACATACATGTATATATCTATTTTGATAGACAGTGGCGGTCGGCAATCCTCAACAAACAGCAGTGGCAGATCGAACTAACGATGAGACAACATAGCGCGATAACTACCGTTTCAAAAACTTGCTCGGACAATACTTCTCAAAATGTTTTGGCTAAATATTGTGATGATTTATTAATCATTTACAATACGCTTGCGCACTTGGCAATGCTTGCCTATATATATATATATATATATATATATATATACATACAGCGCGCTAACCACCGTTTCTAAAACACCGTCATCTATATGTGTGTGTGGCTATTTGCGAGCATTGCTTGTGCGCCGTTGACCCGAACTGACTCACCGGACGCCCCGATATCTCTATTATAGGGTAGCTTGGCTTACTCGTAGCCGTAATTGTAATAGTAGTAGTTGTTGTTGTTGTACGGCCTAACGGCGTATGTCTGTGTTTAAACAACTTGATGTGTCTCTGAGTTGATAAAGCCAGCAGAGTGAGTTTAGACAAATGTACTACCTCCCCCCCCCCCCCCCCCTGCATATATAAATATATATATATATATTTTTTTTTTTCATATATAGATTATTGTTGATATAATAGTGTTGGTTGATTTGTTTGATCCAGCATTCAGCCGGTAATATGCTAGCTTTACGTATAACTAATCAATGTTGAACATAGCTGCAGCTTACACTTCTATTGAGGTGCTATGACTTGACAGCATTTTTAACCCACACGAAGTTTGACAAGTCCGTAAACCAGATGTGGCCAAAATGAAACGCCAGCCGATCAGTTGTTTCGGTCCTAGGTTCTCAACTCTAGTGTCTTCCAACGCTAGTTAAGTAGCTAAGTATGCGGCCTTCTCAAACAACTCGCCTGCTAAGCGAGTAGACGTGACGTGGGCAAAATAAACGAACGGAGTAATATAGCGTGTTGTTTTGCCCTTTTATGACAGCTCTCCAGGATCATTCGACTAGCAAGACAGCGACGAAGTAATCATCTATAATTAAACATTTTCAAGGAGGTTGTTTTTAATAATTTTAGTTAAATAATTTAAGGGATTGGAACTTAACCTGAGGTATATCTTCAATGCACCGAGGGCCGGACATGTTAAGATATCTAGAGTTTCCCCAACAGTCCTTGTGGCAGCATGGACGTAATCATCTAATCTACATCCGATTACCTCGAGAATGGATAGGCTGCTTGCATGTGGGCATAACGACATAGTTCAGAGGTCATCAGTCTGTGAACGACGCATTCGAGCTATCTTACGCACACGTATATATATATATATATATATATATATATATATATTTGGTTAATGCAAAACTTTTTGCCGTTTTTGTAACTTCTCTTGTCTGAGGCTTGCAACGCCCTCTAGACAATATCGGCATGAAAAAATGTGATACGTTTATGATAGAGCGGCCATTGCTGCATCAGCCGGTAGGCTCTGCTTTGGCGCCAAAAACCTTTGTTATTTTCCGAGAAGCCGAATAAATGATAATTGCAAAAGTGCATCTGGAAAAGCAAATTCGGGCTGTCTCACTGTGAAGTTCCGAAAAGATTTCAACGCAGCTGTAGTTTCTCGAAACATCTCCACCATCTCCCTCCAAGCAACCGTTGTCAGGACGCTAAAAAAAAACTCGCAATAACACTTAGGCTCCCTACGTGGGCTTCTCACAAAGTGAGTAACGCCAATAAATACGCGCATGCGTGACCACACTTCTATCCTCCGTCGCCACCGCCATGCTTCGTTGTTGGATCGTTTGTTGAATCGAGCTGCGATAAAAAAAAATGAGTCCTCTTCGAGAAAGTAAGCAGGCCAACATTCTAGTCCGAGGCGCAGGCCGTTTCCAGAGTCAACCCAAGCGAAGCGTCCAATCAATTGTCGTATTGTTGGTGGGATATCAGAGGCATTGTTCACGCTGAACTTCTGAGTAGGAACCATATAGCCATACGTACTCTCTACTGCCAACAACTCCAACAAGTTCAAGATAAATTAACTGAAACGCGTTTGCAACTCGTAAACAGGAAATGAGTCATCTTATACCGGTGAAAAGTGACATTGAAAAAGAGGGAGACTATATTGATGACACTCGCATGTTCTTGAAATTCGTGTCTGCATTTTGGGCAAAAACGGCCAGAACTTTTGCATAAACAAATAATGAAAATATATATATAAACGTCCAAAAAAAATATATATATATATAATATACAACGACCTCGTAACGATCGGTATTAAGTAGCACTGACAATAAGGACACTAGAAGTAGGTCATGTACTTAGGTTTATTTTTCCGGATTTGGATTAATATATAAGTATATCTAGCGAATGACGTCGTGTATGATGTTGGGCGTCTCTATAGCTAAGCATGTCACCTCAGCCAAAACGAAGGCTATAAAATCGACTACGTCTCTAAACTCTAACATATAGCTTTGACAAATTGAAACGCTCGACCAAGTGATACGATACCTTCAGACTTTTTATCTGCTAGGTAGTTTACTATAACGATATGCGTATGGACAAAACTATACTGAGAGAGAGAGATAGCGATCTGTTTTGTTCAAATTCTGTTAGGTTTTTATTTATAAACGATTTTTCAGAGATTTCCTTTAGTTTCCATTAAAGAAAATGACTGTTTGCACGCACGCATGCACGACCGTGCTCTGGGTGAAGTGTTATTCGCACAACGACAATTTTTCTAATATGTGCATTATTTTTTCTTCGGGCGGGGTCCATAACGGCTGATCTTAGCCACGCGGCCGAAGGTAGGCGTTTGCAGTTGATATTTACACGTATATATGTACATATTTATATATATATATATAAGAGAGAGAGAGATGAAGGGAAAAAGAGTGGTCGCTATCGCGAGTCTGATGACGTAGAGTCAACTGCTACAACGCCCTGCCATATGTTACGATAATCATCACAAGAACGAGCAGAGCCGTCAAATTGGAACTTTTGTGGAACGAGAAGTTATAAATAGCTTTCCTAGTAGCAGCAAACAGTAGTCTGTCATCTAATAGCCTTCAGAACGACGTCCTCCATCTACGCGGATTGTAGTGGCCGCGATTCAATTCGATACCAATGACGAGACGATATAGTGCGTTTGTAGACGAACACGCATGTTTCGTGCTGCTTCGGTGAGCGCAAACCGCGCAGCAGCGACACCTGCAAAACGCCGTCACATCGCCGCTATAGCAGAAGCTGCAACATCACCATCATCATCGATTGATCGATAAGGCACGTCTGGAATGCCAATTATTGGTTGGCGTGGTGGTGGTGACTGGTCGACCTGTCTCGAACTCTCGAAACCGGCGCAACCGTTGAACCAGGGCCGGACGGAATCCATCTTGTTCGTCGATCTATATATATATATATATAGTCTGATTGCGCTCCGGTGCTCGCCCCATTGCAGTACTTGGGGGGCTTCTTCTGCCCACGTCATTGATTTCTGTTTCTTGTTGTTGTTGTTCTCCACCACCCTCACCACTACCACCACTATCATCACCATCTTCTTAAAATTCTTCTTCTCCGCCTTCTTTCGTCGTTTCTTGTTCTTTAATGCCTCCTCTTTTTCATTTGATTTCTCTTCATCATTATCTTCGGCTTCTTCTAAGCCAATGAGAAAATGGCCGGCTTTCAAGGATTGATTCACTTGATATCGATTCGTCAACTGGTTCGTGGGGGTTCGCCAGCACGCAAACGTGCCGATGCGCATGCAAGGCGGCAACAACGACGACCACGACGATTTTAGGCGCAGAAGGACAGTGTAGGTGGCAGAGGCAACGGGGGCATCCAAGCCAAAGGCTGTGATTGACTTCGCCGTCGCGAAGTAGTGGCATGTCTACTGGCTGGTCACTGAAGTCACTGGGTGCTTCTTCCTGCACGTGCGCGTATTCCCTTCCTGCCTATATGGTGGCGTTTGTGTGTGTGTTTGTGTGTCTTTCAGTGGTTGAATGCGTATCGATGTATCAGCTGTCTGTGTAGCGAGAGCATGTGTTTCTGTGAGTGCTTTAGCGGGCGTGTTTATCTGATGGTAGTCATACGCGTGTTGAGCGCAAGTACGTGAGTGCTGGCTTGTCTGTTTGTTTTGCTTTTGTAATGTTATGTCTGAGGAATCAACCGTTAGCAGTTATCGACGAAGACGACGACAACGCCGACGACATCGATTGGTGATCGATAATTAAGACGATGACGGCCATTGCCACCGTTCACACGTGGTGGCCATTCTGGTGATAGTAGTGGTTGTTGTGGTGGTTCTGCTGGTTGTTGCTGCAGTGGTGGTGATGGTGGTGGTGGTGTTGCAGCTGTCGGTTCGACGGCGGCACGAGCTTGAATCCGGCGAGACAGCTGCCGATCTTGAGGTCGATGTGGTCGATTTCGGCCCGCTTGACGCCGCGCCGACGCACGACGTAGCACACGCCGACACAGTCGACGCTCGTCCACGACCGCACCTTGCACGACAGCAGACGGTCGGTGGCCGTCAGCACCTTGGCCGTGAAGTGCACCTCGAACAGCTTCCACAGCGTGCGGCCGTCGATCGCGTCGAGGTACATCGCGATCTCGCGCTGGGGCCGCGTCACGTTGACGACCTGCAGCCGGCCGCAGACCGACGTCGGTGTCTGGGGCGGGGGCGCCGACGCCGGTGCCGGTGCCGGCGGCATGGACCGCAACTTCATGGCCAGCAGCAGCAGCAGCCGCAACCGCCGCCGCAGTGGCGTCGGCGTGACCGCCGCCCGAGCTCGGCACGACGTCAAACTGGTCCCGAACGCGGACGGCGACCGGCGCGAACGCGTAGCCGTGCGCCGCCGAGTCCGAGTAGAAGTAGTTGGGCGACTCGTTGCGCGAGTCGCTCTCGAACGTGATCCGCTTGCCGTAGCCGCGGCCCACGCTCTCGAGCATCAGCGGGCGGCCGTCGAACAGCGGCTCCGGAGGTGCCGTCCGCCACCCGCACGCTGTACATGAAGCCGGGCACGACGCGGCGGTCGACGTGCGTGCCGATGACGGCCAGCTCGTGCCGCTCGAGGCGGCCGTCGTCGATGTCCTTGACGCGCGTGTCGTCGATCGTCACCTCGTTCTTGACGCGGCTCGCCACCTTGATGACGGCGCGCGGAGCCGCGTGTTCGAGTGCGCCTTGCGTCATGCTTGCTGCTGCTGCTGTTGTTGATTTTTCTGCTGAGGCAGCTGCTGCTGTTGTTGTTGTTGATGCTGGGGGTGTTTGTCTCTTGATTCTTCTACTGAAGCCGCTGCTGTTGAGGCCGGGGGTGTTTTTCTGTCTATCTGGCTGGCTGGCTGGTTGGTTGGTTGGTTGGCTGGCTGATTGGTGGATGAGGATCACAAACTTGCCTCAATGCGATGTCAACTTGTCGGTGTCACACTAACGCCTGTCACACGCACTCGCTAGCAGCCTTCACTTGGTTGATTTAGAGTTGACGACGAGGCAGCAACAACAACTTCAACAACAACAACAACAACAACAATAAATTCAACAACAACAACAAGTGGTAATTGTCGTAGAACGTCTGATGAGTTGTGTCGTCTCGTTCGATCTACGGTTCGAGCGAACGACTCCGACGTCGAAAACACCTTGTTTTCGAATTTGGAATGTTACGAATGTTGTGAAACTCTGTTGTAAATTTCGAACAATCGGGCGTCACCAGGCGGACCGACAGAGCTTTGTCAAGAGGAGGAAAGACGTTTGCAGACGATAACGACGGCGCACGTACCGCAACACATCAACTTGTGACGCCACCTGCAACAAATAGCACAGCGGCACCGTTCGTTGATCTGTCGCGACAACACCTGCTCAACGGGTTGGATGATCTCTCGTTGCTGCACTGCTGCTGCTGTTGCTGTTGTTGCTGTCGCAGCTGATGACGACAGTACAGTACAGGTGTTGATCTGTACTAATCTAGTTGGTTACTGGTCGATGATCGAAAACGGGTTAGGTTCGAAAACGAGTCGTTTTCGGTTTGTTTCGATTCGATTCGTATCGATCAATCGATGTATGGGTGATGACAACGTTGTGCGGCGGCACGCGATCCGTCTACGTCCGTAGTCCGTACTCCGTGCGTCCTCTTGGCTCAGCTGTCAGCCAGTGAGTGCACTTGTGCGTTGGTCGAGTCCCACTCTATATCTTCTCATCTGCGGCTGCGGCTGCTGCTGCTGCTGTGTATGACCATCATGATAATGACGTTGATGATGATGACGACGGGGACGATGATGATGTGGATGATGATGGTGATGATGATGTGATGGCGATCATGATTGACCCCGCCGAGCCCGCAGTAAAAGTAGTAGCACACGCGGCCCTTCTCACTCAATCTCTCTCACAGTAGGTAGCCGCCGCTGCTGCTGTTGCTGGTGGTGACAGAGAGAGAGAGACCAGCAAGCAGCAAGCATTGACCATCCGAACGATGATCGCCTGCTGGCCGCGTGCCGACCGCGTGCGTATCTGCTTGCCTCTCTGGCTGAGGCTGACCGGTTTGCTGGTTGGTTGGTTGGTTGGTTGGCAAGGGAGAAAGGCGGAGCGAAGAAACCACCGATAGAAGTCGACGCTTCTAGGATTAGTCAGGCACGGACGGCGAGCGGACGGCAAGCCGACGAGAGAGCGCCAAGAAAGAGCGTCTCGAAACGACGACGTCGGTCGGAAACCGCGATCGGAAACGTCTCCGGCAGCAAGTTTCGTCGTCTGGACGAGTTCGGGTTGTATTGGTTGTATGTACTCTCGTGTGGTCACAGCCACACATACACGACGCTGGCCGCTGCCACTACCACCGGCCAGGCATTGGCTACCGATCATCATGGTGATGATGATGATGATGATGATGTTGTTGTTGTAGACTTTCTTTCTGCCTCGCTTACTGTGGCTAGCAACAACAATAACAGCAACAACAACAGCAGCAGCAACAACAACTGACTGACCGACCAAGAAAGAGCGAGAGAGACCGAGCAACAGGCCGCAGGGGGCGGAGCTTCTCGAGACCCCGATGAACCCAATGTCAATGATGATGATGATACTCTCGGAGTTGTTATTCGTGTTTCTATTTCGTTTCGTATTGCCTCGTGCATATGTGCCTTCTCTTCTTCGAGTATCCCGCTCTTGTTTCGTTCCACGTATATTCATCCCTCTTGTCCTCTCGCTTCGTTCTACGTATATACGTCTTGTCTTCTCGTGTTATTCTATGTATCTTTCTTCGCAAGCGCGTTTTCCTCTCTCCCTCCGTCCCCTCCTTTCTCTCCCCCTTTCCCTATCTATCTCTCTCTGTTTGTTTCTTGCCTATGCCCACTTGTCGATGTCTTCACCTCGTGTAGTGTCTCTCCCACCACACTCTCTCAATACTGCTGAGTGTGATGCGTTGCTGAGCGTGACGCATCAGCTGGCGAAGCTCGAGGACTTGACCGTTGATGATAGTCGCGCTTTTGGCTGCCACGCGCCCGCGCATGCCGGTTACAGTCCAGTAGCCGGCGACGTAGTTGCAACAACCGACAATCAAGATAGTTATGATGAAGATGGCGCCGATAATCGACTTGACGATTCCAACAACAACAACAACAACAACAATGGCAGCAGCAAAAATAACAACAACAAGAGCAGCAGCAGCAAAGACACCAGATGACGCGGCACGCCGATGAACAGGACATCACATGCCTTACGTGAATGCACACTTCCATACATGATCGTTCACCACTGCGAACGTTCTCATGTGCAGCGACCACTTGATCGTCGCCGGGCTACAGCAGATCAAACTAGGGAACATGTCGTCGGTGGCGGCGGCGGAGGAGAACATGGGCCGACTGAAAGCGCAAGTTATGCGCCCGAGAGAGTCACTGGAATTGTCGCCATATTGTCTATGCGGCGATAGAGAGCGAACGTAGTTCCTGGTGGAGTGCTAACGAAGAGCCAGCGGCTCATATTCGTTTATGTGTATGTATACCGTCATGTATACAGTCATGCATGCAGTCATATATGAATATGTATGTATACAGTTTTGTATGGATGGGTGTATGCAGTCACGTATGCATATACCTATGCATGCATGTCTTAGGGGACACGAAAGATGAACGCTGTCCTATGTAAGACGGCGTACAGTCGCTAGCGGCCACCAACTACAGCGCCTGCGAGCGGGGGCGAGGGATGGTGACAATCTGCCGCATCTGATCATTCGGTTCAGTCGATGGAACACGGCTGCAATTTAACTGGGAGACAGTAGTCTTCAGCTGGGAGAAAGTAGTCGTCAGGTGGTAGGGGAACGAACGAATGAGCAATAGGTAGGTGGCAGAGAGAGGGACACGTCTTCGTGAATGCATGCATCATTACACACTCTGATTGGATACCGGCGGCGAAGTACTGTGTGTTGAGTCCCGGCATGCTCTCCAGGACGCCGTACTATACCACTACTGGGAAAGCGCGCTACCTTGGGGACACACTTGCGTACTCTCAGAGACACACAGATATGTAATCACATCTTCCGCTAGACAGCGTCAAATGCTGGGGGAAGGAATGAGCGTAATGTAACCCGCAAGGGGACAGGCTCAACCCAGACAGATGCGGAGATGGGCAAATGCGCAGGATTGTCAGAATGTCCAGCGGTCGAATGTCTCGTCTCTATCCACTAACCTACGGTGCTTGTAGGATGCTTCTTGTCTATTGCTATCAGCGCCCGTTGAGATTAGCCCTGGAAGAAGGAAGACGACACTGAACACCTAACCTCGGGAGGCTACCCAATGGGAAATTTTTCCCCCTCCCTCCCTCCCTCCCTCGTTCGTGAGGACGTCTCAGGGGTGTGACCTCGACATTCACCCATGACCAAACAAACGACTCGATGCATTTTTCTCCATGACGTAGACGAGTTCCGACGGTCCTCATGTCCCGGGCATGGCGCATGGCCCGCCCGTTGTCTGCCTCCTCATTTATGACCAACGCTGGTTTATGATTTACGCTAATTCTAACGTTTATGATCTACGCGAATCCTATCGTGTATGATCTACGCTTATCCTAATCTAGATTTTGAATGCCATTAGTAGGGTCGTTATGTTCATGTACATGGACGTCTGTTGTTTTATTTCAGTTCTATTTTCTTAGTGTCCACGAGGAGTACACGGAGTGCATCTGTCGGCTGTGCTCTCAGGCGTGTACGACGTTTCATGCGTCTGCCTGCCTGGCCCTTGCGAAGAGATCGCTGTACTGCCTCTCTCGAATAACATGCCGCAAGCAGCTGACTGTATAATTGTATAATCTGTACAATTATCTATGTTATATGCATACTCAATATGAGTGAAATAAATAAGACGATGAATATTTTCCTAGTGTCGAGACCATTTTGTTTACGCCATTGGCATGCCTCGTTGACCTCAACTGGCCCCTGCCAGCCTAACCTCGGAGGCTGTTCGGAGTTCTCGATTTGTGATCCCAGCGACTCCCAGGCACGGCACGGTATCAACTCGTGGTTGGGACGCGGTGTCCTTACGCCGTTTCTTCTTGCCTTAGCTGGCAATGAGAGTCTAATGAGTCTCGCTCTTGAGACAGGGGTTTCTTTGATGTACGTCTGTTCCTGACGCCGTGTGCTCTGCGCCGTTGGTTACTCACCAATATGAGATATTTTTACATATGCCTCTGTTTACCGCGAGAGACTTGCGCATCGTCAAGCAGGCACGCGGGTCAATGATACAATCTTATCGCGTATAGATACTGATGCGTATCTAGACGCAGCCGAACGAGTGACAGCTCTTCAAAGATTGCTATCGCATAGATAGGGAGCAAGACGCAAATGCACTCGACGATAAGATAGATTTATCGCCCGACTAGAAGCGAGAGTTTTGCTCTAAGAAACGTCCAGAAAGCAAACTCAAATATATATATATATATATATATATATATATATATATATATATATATATATATATATATATAAATATATATGGAACCAATGGGAATATGGAAAATGGAAATGTGTTTATCATTAGTGCAAGTGTTTAAATCTGTCAAAAGCCTCTACTAGTTGTGCAAGCAAAAGATGAATCGAGATAGACAAAAAAAAACAGATAGATTCGCGGAAACGCATCCTTTCCAGTGACGTGTGACCTTTTTATGGGACTGTTTATACGTTGGATTTTTCTAGAAAGCGGAAGACTCCATGTTAATATCACAAACTGCGCCGCTAAAGGGACGCTCAATCATCGGCTAGAAGGAGCTCACTAGAGCAAACCGTCGAATAAGTACGGCCACATAGATCCTCGAGCGGACCAGAAAGTCGGAAAATTAGCTGAAACTAGCTCATAGCGAACATACGTTTTTTTACTTTAGATAATTACGCATCATCACGTAAGAAGGCTTGTAGAAGTGAAACATGAAGCTCACGCACTCTTTCTGATTTAAGTATAGGCTGCCAAATCTAAATGTTAAAAAACGTCAAAATGTAGCACACGGGCGAGAAATGCACCAGTTATATATATATATATATATATATATATGTATATACCCATTTTCAACCAACGCCCGCAAACCTTAAGAAAATCGTTCTTAGAAGGTATGTGCAATTCATGAACTGAAGAAGCAGAATCAAACAGCTCATCTATATATATATATATATATATATATATAGATGAGCTGTTTGAGTCCTAAATGGCGTAAATAATGGAATCGCCACAAAGCTTGTGATATTAGTGACGGTTCAGTCGTCACGAAATAGAAGATGATCACAATCTATGTCAACGTTCAGGTGGTTCGGCTTAACAGACTTGAGCTAAACGTCGGCGTATCGTTGAGAACGTGGGGGAGGGTTAAGTATGTCGTGTTATATATATATATATATATATATATTTGATTGCAAGATTACGCTACTATTGAAAGTAGCATGAACAGGTTATTGCAGAACGTAGAAAGAACATCACGTATAATAGCAGTAATGCAAGAGTAAAGCAACACGAGTAACAATAAGTGCAAACGACGCGTCTATACATTACCCTGTCACACTAGATAGATAGTAGCCGACGCGTTCTGCCTACGAAATGGTAGGGAAATGGTAAAACAATGAAGAAATAACCTAACTACAACGGCAAACGTCTATGGATGATGATTTGCTTGACATGCCGTTTGGTATTGCATCTCGCAAACAAAACATAACAACAAACAGACAGACAGATCGTCGAATGTATGTCAGCGCGTGACGATATTCGCTAGTCGTTTGCTAAGGTTAGGCCTCATCGAGTCAAGTGAGAAGAAATGCCTCCAAGCGGTGACGTAAAGTATGAAAAAACATCTTGGCGACAACTGGGACACGCATAAACACACATGCGTCGTTGCTCTATCTGCATGAAGTCAGTTAGCTGCAATAATAATAATAATAATAATAATAATAATAATAATAATAATAATAATAATAATAATAATTATTATTATTATTATTATTATTACGACTGCCCTATATTTAGAGGAGGCGCGGAAAAGATGTGTGTTTGTAATACAATGCACTTAAGCAGGAGATAGAGAAGGTCTTTTGTGGATTGTGGAGGAGCGAACTAGTTAGTACACGATGTAGTACAGAATTGCTAGAGACAGAGAAAGAAGTAAGCAGACGGAACGGAAGTTGGCAAACCAATCGTACCACAAAGTCTCTGAAATGCTTGCCTGAAGACGCTTCATATATCTCGGACAGTTTCCGCAACAATACAGATAGATGTATTTGCTTCTCATGACCTGCAATGGCGTAATGAAACGTGAAACTCATTATGGAACATCTTTTTTTCCAAAGCAGATCACCTATGGTAGTGAAAGTCCATGTTAAGGATTCTCCAGTGCTGGTGAAAGGTCATGTTTGGGATGATAGCCGGAATCAGTAAACACGTGCCTAGATCTCGTTCTACCGTGAAAACGACACCAACCGCACGAGCACATACTTTTGTGTATATATATATATATATATATGCAAACGTTTTCTCACCGTTTTTTGCCTTGAGCAAAAACACGAATTTGCAAGAACATGCGGGTTTATTTAATAATCACTAGAGTCTCCCCCTATTTCAATCTTCCAATCTTGCCAATGATATAAACGTCTTGTGTCCTTACGACGACAAAGCGTTGTACCTTAAGTTGGACGATTCCGAAAGACTTTAACTGCAGTCCAGTCTTAGCATTTAGGAGATACTGGAATAAAAACAGTGATAGTCTGACGGTGCAAAATCCTACGAGTGCGGTGGGTGCTCAATAGGTTCCAAGGGATAAAGATGACCAATACCAGCAAACAGAGTCGAACTGTATGGGGCAAATATAGCAATGACAATTTCTCATATTTGGCCGACCGTGTCGAGTCTACATCTAGGCCCGGTCGCTGTCAAATTAAGTGCTTTCCTCATTAAGCTAGATGGTTACAGAAGTAGATGAACTTTGGTCGACTATTGCCAAGCGAAAGCAAACATTTATCGCCCCGAACAATCCCACAAAGCAAAGAAGGGTTACAGCCTACTGAGCTATCTGAAAAGAATCTCGAGATACAGCGTACACTCCCTCGGATCACAAACGATAGTACTAATTCATATCCCTTGTATACGTGTGTAAGGGAATCGTACTGGACAGCCATGAGACAAGTGTGCGTCGCGTTATACTAGACCTAAATCTCCAGGCTACCTTCGATCGCGATGTGGTCTTATGGTGCCAAAGATTTGTCAATGCCTAGCGGTTCGCAATGTTTTCGCAACGTTATGGACCTAAAATGCAGTAAGCGTTGACGTCTAACCAGCATCAACGTTACTGCGTAACAACTCTATTACAGCCACATGTGTGTCAGTAGTCTAAACACTGAAAGGCCACTATACACTATGCAGCCCTACAACCCTAATGTTATTACTATTGTTGAAGTAAGGTGGAAACAAGTTAAGCAACAAATCGAGTTACATAAACGTCCAGAAACCAGAGGTCCGTCCATACAGACAGATGCAATCGAATGCACAACATCCATCGCGCACCGTAGTGTCACGCGGGATCTGCGGGTCGTACAATAATGTTGCTTGCTGAAAGCCTCCCAGTTCGCCATGAACCAGTCCAGTCCAGTCGCAAGCAGGAAGTTGTAGTTCCAACTACGACAACAAAATAGAGAGAATAGAATAGAAAGCTCGTTTAATCATGTAATCAATTGTAAACAATTACTGGCCGCAGGCGGGGCCTGTGCAGTCGTACTGTTGTGAATATCCCTAGCCACGCGCCAAGCATCAATCACACTGTTATTGATGTGCTCCGTTCTTGCAACGCATCTCGGCACATACATTATTTGGCTTCTGCGATTGTTCGGCCACACTTTAAAGAAATTATTAATAAGACTTGCGCCCATAAGTTGAGCTAACCTTGTCATTTTTCTGTCATTTTTCCTGAGTGTGTCCATTAAGGGCGGTAATACAATGTCGTTCGTTTAGAGGTCACGAAAATATAAAACATAACACCCAAAAGTTGTTGTTAATGTTGTTGTTGTTGTTCTCGTTCTTGTTGTTGTTCGTGTATTGACGCCACCACGGCTTTAATTTATTGTTGTTGCTACTGCTGCTGTTGCTATTGTTTCTGTTGTTGTTAATATTGTTGTTGTTCTCTGCTAGACTTAGATCGCCACCTATCGCCTCAACGCAATCACGGCTTTTATTTGTTGCTGCCGTTTACACTAACATATGTTGCATATATTGCTGTCCTGTTGCAGGCAGTGCCAAGGCAACCGGTAGCAACTGCCAGGGCGAGTTTCGTTTTCCGTCAGGCTGCGACGGCCTCCAGTGTGACTACCTGGCGCAGTGGGTATTCGACGCGAGTAACGGACGCGACGAGGTGCAGTTCCGCGTCCAGACACGCTCCCCCGACCGCTGGACCGGCGTGGCGTTCTCGAGAAATGAGAAAATGGCGAAGAGCGATGCCGTCATCGGCTGGGTCGAGAAGACCGGACGATTCTACATCTACGACGCGTAAGTTACTCCGCGGTGAATTCTGTTCTATTCATTTTGTCCCTCCTAATTCTTCAGTTTGGACCTGCGTCTTTTGTAGCAGCTTTAGTCATGCCCCACAGCTACGATTATGTTTGGCCAGCGCAAGGACCATCACTAATTCGTTAGTTGTTCTTATTAATTATTCGCCATCACTAAGGACCATCACTAATTCGTTTGTTGTTCTTATTAATTATTGCTACTATCATTGTTGTATGGTGATAGGGAAGTGCTTAGGTGCACAGTTCATAGATCTCGACCTTCGATCGGCACTTACACATCGATTGCCATCGACTATCTCTAACTAAGCAAGATGCTAAGATAAGTAAAAGATAAAAGCTGAACGTAGACGAGACACATAGGTGTTGTTATTCTGAATACGTTTGGCCGAGCTGACTGACACACACACACACCATAGACAGGAGAACATCTATGGACCGGCGGAAATGTCGGCGTAACGCCAGAATCCAGCGTCGCACGATCTGTTTGTCGCCCTCGAAGCGGCCACATACACGGTCCGCAGCTCGAGCTTATCGTCGCCCTAAGTGTGTTGTTATTATTATCGCTATCATCATGTGGCGGGCAGCAGCATATCATTCGACATACGCTTTTTCTGCGTGTTGTGTTGTTCGCAAAGCTGCGTCCTCTATACGTTTTGTGCCAATTACTGTTTACTAATCTTACAACAAGCGTGCCTCTTCGTGCCATTGTGACGTTGCAGCTTCATGTCGGGCTATAGCCAACCGACAATCGATTCGTCGTCGAACATCTACAATACGACAG
Organism: Dermanyssus gallinae; assembly: GCA_003439945.1. Lineage (NCBI taxonomy): Eukaryota > Metazoa > Arthropoda > Arachnida > Mesostigmata > Dermanyssidae > Dermanyssus > Dermanyssus gallinae. Next base: position 131,920 of record QVRM01000116.1, on the reverse strand, counting down.
GCACATATCGTAACGGACTTGTCACGCTCGAGTTCACTCGAAAGCGGGACACCGGCGATCGGGGCCAGGACCTGCGTCTCGACGAATGCCTCTACATGATGTACCCGATCAAAGGCGGCACGTACAACAGCGTGATTAAGCGTATCGGAAAGCACGAGAGCACGCCGATCGTGTCCAGCGACCGCGTATGCATTAAGGCGTGCCGGGGAGGTACGAGTGTCGTGACAGATCCCGACGGTGGGGCACCAGCCGCCACTCCCGAGCCCAAGTCCGAACCGAAGGCTGAGCCCGAGCCTAAGTCGGAACCCGAACCTAAGTCGGAGCCTGAACCTACGTCGGAGCCCGAACCTAAGTCGGAGCCCGAACCCAAGTCGGAACCCGAGCCGAAGTCCGAACCCGAGCCATCGGCCGAACCCGAGCCGAAGTCCGAACCCGAGCCATCGGCTGAACCCGAGCCAGATTCGGGCGCGTCCACGGGCGACTGTCAGGGCGCGTTTAGTCATCCGGCCAACTGTGAAGGCGACTCGTGCGAGTACACCGCCCGTTGGCTGTACAACGACCAGTCGGACATGGTCGACTTTGAGGTGACGACGCGCAGCCACAAGTGGACCGGCATCGGTTTCTCGAAGAACAAGCTCATGTCGGAGACGGACGCCATCCTCGGCTGGGTAGAGGAAACGGGTCGATTCTTCATCATGGACGTCTGGATGGACAGCTACGAAGTGCCTCTTCTCGACCCCAGTCAGGATATCGCGAACCTGTCCGGCGCCCGCGTGAACGGTATTACGACGCTGAAGTTCTCCCGCAAGCGGGCTTCGGGCGATCGGACGCACGACTTGCAGTTCAGCGACGCGCAATGTCTGTACATGATGTTCCCGACGCAGGGCGGCGTGTTTAACGCCGTGTCAAAGAAAATCCGCAAACACGACGTTACGCCGATTGTGTCGCCACAGCCTATCTGCATTCGAACTTGCAGTGAGTACACCTTCTATCAGTGTCTCTAGTTAGTTAGCTGCTGTTACGCCTGCGGGTATGACATGGCTGTCTCAAAAATGAATGGCATTAACTATGCTAGAAGACGTATCGACAATGACCGACGTATGGCGATTAAACTTTGAAATGAGAAAATGATAGATTAACGTATACTGAGCATGTAACTGAGTACTACTAACTAATCGTACTATGTGCGTCCGTCGAACGGAACTCCGTTCGATATTAAAACCTGCAGAAACAGCAGGATCCTCTGTGGCCGAGCCCGAGCCTGAGCCTGAAGCGACGTCGGAACCCGAACCGGCGGCAGAACCAGTTCCAGAGTTGCCAGACGCTCAGCCCGATTTTAAAGAGTCGGCCGGTTCAGTTCAAGTCGAAAGACCCGCAGTCTACCTCGTGAAGGTGAAGCTCACCGAGCGCTGGCTTAACGACTACAAGAGTCAAGGGTCGAACAAGTACGACCGCCTCACAAAGCAGATCACAAATTCGGTAAGATTCGATCGTAACCCACCTTAAAACATCACATATTGAGAGAGTAGCCTCTCGTTATTTGACGCACTTGCTTCAGGTCATTTCTCATTTTTTGAACTCTTTATATTCACCGCTGTTGCTGCTGGTAGTTATAATGCCAGTATCATTACTGTAACCGTTCTGCTTGCACAAGCACTTGTAGAGGAAGCGGTAGTCCTTAGTAGTCTGTGCATACAGGAAAGGTTGGTATACTGCTCGCTGTGAACGCCTCTCCAATGCGTTTGGGTTCTGGGTGTGAGATCGGAGCCTCATCGATCATATCATGCTGAGTCAAAGTACTCTAAAGTTGAACACTTGTTCTCTCCGCTTTTTGCAGATCGGCACGGCGCTTGTACAGGTACCCGGATTCCAACGTCTGGAGCTGACCTCCCTCAAAGGAGACCCTTCGAACGAAGTTATCTACGCGGAGATGAGCGTCATCGTCAGGCCGGATGAGGATGAAAGCACAATCAGTAGCGTTCTCTCCGACACGATCAAGAACGGCAAACTCGGCAGAAACCTCAACATCGATCCAGCCTACCTCATTGTTCAACCATTGCGAGCCGAAGATGACGAGGACAACATTGTCCTCGAAGAGAACGGTAGAGTTGAACTCCAGCAGAAACTAGACTAGTTATTCTTTCGCCCACCCCCATCTCTCTCTTTATACATATATATATCTTTTATTGTTTACCCTGGAAACCTACACCGTATGACACTCACAAGTCAAGTGCAGACAATTCTACCACACTTGCACCATAATATTCCACCACAATACTGTATTAAAGTCTCCCGTCTACTACTGTAAATATCTCATGTTGAGAAAACTCATTTGTTGTAACGTGTTACACGTACGCCATCTTCTCCATCTCACGTACCAACAAAATAACGCAGATGACGAACGTGTGTCGATATTTTAAGGCGCCTTGCTCAAACACTGCTAACTGTATAAAAATTCGAATAAATTAAATACAAACGTATACGGACGCACGCACGACCTTCACCCAAGTGTGCGTCGAAGTAATTGTGGCAGAATTGCTCAGCGCAAATGATGATCATAAATGCTTGTGTGTTTGTTGTGTCTGCAGTTCCTGAGGAAGATGAACCGGAGAAAACAATCGCCGGCATTGAGCAGACGAAATTCATCATTATCGCAGGTGGCGTAGGTGCCCTTCTTCTGCTGGTCCTTCTCCAGGCCTGCTGTATGCTTTGCAAGGAGCGGAAAAACCGCGCAGCTATCGCTAATCGGGTACGAAGCCATCTTCCCTCGCAGCCCATACAGACGAACAATACAGCGCCGCCACAAGTCTAGAATCGATCTGTCCCTATTACGTGCTTGTGATGGACTGTTTTAATGCGCTGCTCTAGAAAAACCTGAGAAGCTACTAAGAAATGTTCTCACTGTGCAGAACTCTTCTCGACATCAGTGTGGTAGTGCCAATCACATGAATGCACTTCGTAAAAACCCATAGCTGATGGTGGTCCCTTGGCATCTTCTTCCAGGATCGTACTCAGTCTTTAACCAAACCAGTCTTTAACCATGTCGGATAAGCCAAGTCTTACGTCTAAATGAGCTTTTCACAGGCGATTGTCAACACCATAAGGCAGCAAACACCTGCATAGACATGCTACTGTTTGCACTCAATGTGGCTCAATGTTCCATGTCGTAGTGGTAACCTAGTAAGCTATCATACATTTACGTACAAGTAATTATATCACTATAGCATCATCATCACCATGCACTTCGTTTTGCTGCCCTACACTCGTTTCGGCCAGCAAATGACAACAAGCCGTAACGCTGGTCGTCAGATGAAGTTATCAGGTTCTCTCTTGAGTTAAAGTATGACGTTTTCTTTCAAGTTGAGTTGAGTTTAGTTGTCTGTTTCGGCGTTGAAAAGCACTCAAAAAGCGTGTGCGCGTGTATATTTGCTGTCCCTGCAGGAGAAGCTGCTAATGGGATCGAACTGGAAGGACTATTCAGCGACATCGAACTACAGCTACGAGAACTTTGCGATGAAGGACGATTCACCAACGCTCGAAGCGCCGGGCATGCGATCCAATGGAAACGGACAGCACAAGACCAACGGACAAACGCAGCAGCCGCCTGCCGTACAAAATCCTGCCTCAAACGGAAACGGCAATCGAACACACGGTAAGAGTCCCGAGTCCGGTTTACAGATAGCCCGTCCCCGCCACGCACTTCCGAGCCTGAGGGATTTTGTGGAAAAAGCCGAGTTTATTAGTAGGTCTGTGCTAGGCTGCAGGGGCGTGTTGTTTGGTTTATCTCCTAAATTATTCGAGTTTATGCATGGCGTGTATGGCGTACGCAAACCATTTTGGCCATCACCCCTTTGGGGATGGTTACGCCTAGTACCTCTGGGTCTTTTTTATGTATCGTGAAATAAACGGGCATGCCAGCCGGCAGCCTCGAACTGTCGCTATTCACGCCTTAAACCTTTTTTCGGCTCCGACGATAATTCTTTTACAATGGAAGTGTACTATTACGTATATATTTTGTGTATTATATGGATGCGTAAGTAATATATAAGCTGCCGCTTTAAGCGCCCCTGATATAAAAGGGTGACATGTGTATTTAGGTATACATGCTGAGCGAACAATAAATCAATCAATCAATTGTGTAATGCACAAGTGTTAATTGAAATTAGCAATAAACTCGTAATTGTTACAAACTCACACATAAGTATATCACTGTTTGTTATTTCTCGTGTTTGACAGATCGTCGCTCCCACCATCAGAGCCGGGACCGTCTCGATGGGCCGTCACGAACCACCGGACCCCGCGACTACCCCATGCGGGAACGGTCAATGCCGCGGCCCGCTGATCGCGCATCGCGACCCCAGAGCCAGGCCGAGAGCAATCCTGACTTCTACTTTATGCCGTCGCAACGGCGGTACTCGGGAGAGGTTGTTCGGGTGTTTGTCGACAACCCGGACTACAAGCTGTAGCGCGTCGAGATGACAACTCGGTACCCCCCATTCCTCAGAACTCGGTACCCCATTCCTCACGACACGTCCGTGTACATCCCTGCATGTGGTGCCATTCGTTCGTTTAAAGATTTCGCTTCAGTTACATCGCCTCAGCATGACCGGATAGAGTCGGCAATCGGCCCCAACTAACCACGCTAGAATCAACGTCGTCATTGTCGTCGATTTGCCAAAACGCATTCATTCAATGACCCCCCCCCCCTCCTCTCTCTCTGGACGAAATCAGTCGATTCTAAAAACATTTTGATTTACTACAACAAGTCACGCAAGCATCCGCCCCATCCACTTTCTCTTGTCATCGAAGGATTGCCAATACTCCTGACAATACAATGCTCGTTTTGACTCTCCGTCGTACAGCGCTGTTTTCTATGCGGGCCGGCCGGGCTCTCCACGCTCTTTCTCTCGATCGAGGACTACGGGTCGGCCCACACTCGGGGTCCGAGGCTGCATTTGCGCTGCGTTTAATAGAAGCGGGAGCAGGAGCTGCAGCACCAAGCTGCAAATATTAACGTCAATAGAAATATGTTGATTAGTAATGAAGTAGTGGTGTGTGCGCAAATGTTACCGAGTATTCGTCGTAGTGAAGAGGTCGCAGTGGTCGACCGACGCCGTATACAGCGTCAGCTGTCGTTCCTGTCTGTAGGGGAATTCGCGTGAATGACCGCAATGTGATCGAGAGCGCGGGAGGGGGAAGCGTTTTTCGGAGCACCAAAGGCGCGAACCACCAACCAGGGAACGCGGATGATTTATTGGTGGTGATAATAATCATACATGATGGCATGCACCGACGATCTGCCGCAACTGAATCAAGAACGCGCGCCACGAGACGAGGGTCAGCGAAAGACCAGCAACAATCGTACCAACGACGTGCTCTCGTGTCCAACGAAAACGACCTGTATCTCTGTCTCTCTTTTGGTCTCCGCTATCCGTCTGACGAAAGGTGGCTGAAGCGCGCTAGTACACGGCGTCAACATCGGCGAGAGGCGGATATAAATAGACTCGCATGGGGATACTTTTATATTGTACATAGCGTTTATACAGTGAGCGAGGAGATAGACAGACGAACAAACAAGTAAGTTCAACTGTAGCTCTAGAAACACATGCCGCGAAACAAACAAACATTGACCGTTTGTTCGTTCGGATTGTAGCGTTCCGTCGAGCACAACAAATATAGGGGGAATCTTATTGTTGTTATTACTACTACTACTACTACTATTGCTGACAGTGATGGTGTAACGCAGATTTCTAACGCGTCTGTCGTGTCGACGACAGCGGTTTAAGTCGATAAAGACCGAAGTTGCGACAGATCGCATTTAGTGTCGTCTATTTATTTAACTCAAAACGGGATACCACTATCCGTCGTCCTAACCATTCTCACCTTTGTCTTTTCAAGTCCGTTGAGAGACCGTTAATTTCTTCGCTACGTTAGCGGAATGCCATAAAACACCGACCCGCGATGTAGACGAGACACATTGTGTTGTAAATAAGCATTGAATAAAGACAATGATGACACATGCCAACTAACCACGAGGTTCTCTATCTACCGCTAGATCGATGGGACTTAAAATGAAATCGATGGAAGTTGTGGTTTCACATTTTCATCCCGGACGCTCATAGAAACGACGTTGGACAGTCGGCAGACCCTCAAATTATTCCGGTGCATATATTAAAACTTATCTTGCAGAAATTCCTAAGTTAAGTCAGTGAAGTTATTTACGTTACACATAGCTGCTGCGAGCAGAATATACTGGCATTGTATTGTACCTTATATATATATATATATATATATTGATTTACTATATAGAGAGTGCCAGCTTTGCGAGCAATGAAGAGACTGAGGTCAATGTAGTTATTTATTATATGGTGTGCCTAACTAATGACGCAAGCAAGTTTTACTCGTTGAAGAGTTCTGAGTGTCTAGATAATTGGAACAAACATTGTTGAAGATTTGTGTGGCTAGTTAATTGGAACAACAACAATTAAATAATACCAATAGTAGTGTATAGTTTATTTAATGGGGTCTCGAATCAGCAGAAGTTCTCCCTTTTGGCTGTCCATATAATCTGTCCAGTGGAACAGAGAAAAACAGAGCAAACCGCAACACAAAAATGAACCACCATATAAAACAGCATGACGCAGAAGAAACGTTGTCCCTTTGGCGTTTGACGTTTCGCCTAGGCGTGTCGCTTTACTTAAGGCAGATAAACTCGAAACCGCACACCCACACACACACACAGACACACTAACATATGCACAAATCGTTTACTAAATAGTAGGCACCTTATGAAAAGCGTTCGTTAAGCGTCAGTTGCCGCCATTTGCAACACATCATTGCAAACAACCATTCGGGGAAGCATGCCCCTTCGCTCAGATAACGGGCAGACTCGCGGTTGAGCCAAACTGAGGCTGCGTGTCACGAGGCGGTGGTCCGGTTGACGGCTGAGGTTTTGGTGGCGGCGGCGGTGATGGCTGTGGCAGTCTCGGTGATGAAGCAGCCGCCACCGCCGATGGTGATGGAGATGATGGCGGAGGTGAAGCTGCTGGTGCTGCCCCCGCGGCATGTGCCTGGCGAACCGAACCGCTGACGACCGGGTCCTGCTGGCGACCCGACAGTATTCGGCTCACGACAGCGCTAATCTCCTGCTTGGAAAGGCAGCGATTCAGCAGCCAGACGAGGGCCAGCGTGGCCGCGTTCATACTGGCCACCGCCAGCAGTCGGTAGAGCAGCACGTAGAGCAGGACAAACTTGAGGCCGTGGCTGGCCGGCCTGTAGCCTTCGTAGTCGAGACGTTGCGGGCCACATCCGTACGACAAGTCGACGTACGAGGAAGACATTTTCGCCGCCCCCGCAGCAGCCGGCGTCGACAAGAGAGGGTGGCTGCCGCCTCCGCCGGGACTTACGATCGACCGCTCCCCCGCTGCTCGATTGCCATGCCGCTCACCACCATTGCCACCACCACCACCAGCACCGCTGGCGATAGCAGACGCCGGAAAACTCCGCTCGTTGGAGCACACCACCCACTGCTCACTGAAGGCCAGATAGTTGACGAAGCCGTCGACCACCATCGTGACCGCGGCGTAGGTGCCGAACGCGTCCAGCACGGTCGTCGAAGCGCTGTACAGCCCGCCAAGAAGGGCTACCTGGGCCACGACTGCCGTCCCGCTCCGCGTGGCGAGAATGAGGTCGGTCAGACGGCGATTCCCGACGTACTCGGCGACGAACCGGTCGTAGCTGAGAAAGTCGCTGATCACCAGCGATCGGTTTTTCAAGCTCGCGTGGCTGTTGCGGTTTGGCTTGATGCCGTTATGGCTGTTGCTGTTGTTGTCGATGTTGTTGTTGTTGTTGTTGCTGTTTTTGTTGTTGTTGATGTAGTTATTGTTGCTGCTGTTGTTGTGGTTGCTGCTGTTGATGTGGTTGTTGCTGTTACGGTTGGTTGCATTGTGTGCGGCAGACTTACTTCCGTACCCGTCTTCAGACACCGCGGACATGTGCTGCGTGTAGTAGACCAGGAACGCGCAGTTCACCATCAAGCTCACAACGGCAATCGCGCCAAGCGAGCCGTTCAACAGGCACAGGCCTACGCTTCGTTTCTTCGCCATTCCGGCGTGGAATGAAGAATTACGATCGTATCTGAATGAGCAGGAATCACCAGAGACAAAACTGGATTCGACACGTGCGCGCAGAGCTTACCATCACTATGGCTTATTTGACATCGTCGTTTTTCCGGTGTAAAAGGGTGTCGAAGGAAGCGGCTAGTGCCGTCTGCCACAGCAGCACCTCGATTTGACCCGCGCTCGCTTGTATCTGTGAGACGAATAAACGCAATGTAAACAATGCTTTCTCTCTATCTTTCTAATCCAACTACATGTGCCGCAGCGAACCTGCAGCACATCGTCAATTGACAGACATGTGCGTGCTCTTCAAGCAGCTCTTGATCGCAAAATTGCAATGAGCACAACATTGGCCAGCTTCAGAAAAAGCTCAACAAAGCATGCATTCGACAAAAAACTCTCTAGAGGAGCACGCTGTTATTCGAAACAGCGATGTAAACTCAATCCACAGATAGGTCCGCAAACGAATCTCTCAGTTCGTGACTATCTGGCGTCAATTATGCGACCCGATGGTTCACTAGCTTCCGATGATTAAGAAAAGGCAGAACTAATAAAAACAGATCCGCACAAACCTATTCAACGGATGATGAGCGCCGCCTGCGAGATTTAGGACTTACGCATGCTCCTGGTGGTTATGTCGACTTAGTGATCGTGAATAATGTTGACGTCACATCTGAAAACCTGCTGCACCTAGAATTAAAAACATTTTTTAAGGAGGTTGTTTTTAATTCTAGACTATCCTCCGTCCCCTACGGGCTTGGCACTTAACCTGAGGTATATCTTCAATGCACCGAGGGCCGGACATGTTAAGATATCTAGGGTTTCCCCAACAGTCCTTGTGGCAGCATGGCCGCTGACTCTCAGCGGTATGGTTTATCGTCTATTCTCAATGAGCATCGTTCAAAGAAAATTCGACCAACAACAGGGATCGAACCGGCGACAGCCCGGTAGATGACAACCATGACTAGCGCACTAGTCCCCTAGACCACGCCGCCACCTAAGAGGCCTGAAGTCTAAGAGAAGCGATATCCCAGATGGGGTGCCGTCAATCGTGTACAAGCATCTTGGAATCTCGACATGTCACCCCTTAAGCTCGATATGTCGTCGATCGCTGGAAGATTTGATTGTACTGCACATTTTTCGAACGGCGATTGTTAGCCCTGTACACAATCGGGGAAATAAGTCATACCCCAAGAATAAGCGACCGATTTCGCTCACTGTTGTAACTTGTAAACTGTTAGAACGCGTAATTTCCATGGCTATTATCAAAACGCCGACAGGCAAGGATTGATCACTAAAGAACAATTTGCTTCTCGTCCTGGTAGAAGCTGTACACTCCAACTCTTGAAGACGCAGTTTGACTGAGCGGAACATATTCACGCATCAAGGTGTTTTGACGTTATATACTTTGATTTTAAGTCTGCTTTTAAAACTGTAAAACACAGTACACTGCTTGAGATACTGCCTAAATTTGGAGTGAGCACCAAAATAGATGCATGGATAAATGATTTTTACGTGGGCGGACCTTCCATGTACGTGTTCACGATACACTGTCAGAGAAGGCTAAAGCCACCTCCTTGTTGCTCTCAAGGAACCATTCGTGAGCCACTAATGTTTATTTTTTACATCATATCGCTAAAGAGTACTATTCCCGAAAACGTGCAATATCAGATCTATGCAAATGACGTTAAAATATACGGAAAAGCAGACTCGGCCGAGGACTGCAAAAAGACTGCAGGATACGGTGAAGAAGTTCTACAAATGGTCCGTTTCGCTCGATCTGAAACTATCGGTGACAAAGTGCGTTGTACTTCATTTTGGTCACGGAAATGCAGAGAGCAGTTACACCATCAGTTACCATTCTCTTGCTTCGAAAAAAACTGGTCAGATACCTTGGTGCAATGACATCTGTTAATAGGAAGTACACCAAGCACATAACAGACATCGATTTAAGACCCAGGTTTATACAGTTCCCCGGGATCCTGGACCCCTTGACCGCCTTCGCCTCTGGCTGGACGCCGCAGGGTCCCTCACACCTACTACGTCACGCAGGTTTTCACGGAGCACGGACAGTTTTAAATTTACATGCATTGGCAAATCTACCACCGATATATGCGTGCTTTGCGCTTCTGGTACTGTCGACGACGTCGAACACACGGTCTCTGCCTGCACGGCACTTGCTACGACCCACGCGTCTACAGGCTCCGCCCTAGTCAACCAGGTGACACCGGCACCCGTCGCGTACATGCTACGCAATCCTGCTTCATGGACGCACGGATTGTACTACCTCAACACCTGCATGAGGAAGGAGATTTGCCTAGAAGACCTGTGTCGAAACCGCTTTGCACACGCGCGGTCGGCGAACATTCGAGACGAGGGTGCCCCGCAAGGGGCCAACGCAATAGCGCCCTCAGGTCAAGGATCTCGATGCATCATCCCGGGTTCGGGGACCAAGAGCCGGTAGAGCACGGGACTCCCCTCTCATGGTTTCGAAGTATTGTCCAACGCATTTCCAAACCTTGGGGGGGATGGGGAGGACTGGGATCACACGCTCAACCATACTAAGTGATCCGCATATATAGTCAAAACTATTTGAGGTGTACGTACTGCCTATCATAACATATGCAGCCCCAGTCTGGAATCCATGTCTGAAGAAAGATCAGCGACTTCTAGACAAGTTATGCAGCAAATACCGACGAAGGATTGCATACAAGTGTGGAATCCCAAGTGATGACGTCCAGATTCCCAACATATTGGAAAGGCCGCGGAAGATTGATTGTGATACTCTCGTAAATGTTGAGAAAAATCATGCCGATCTGATGTTAAAGATGTTCAATATCATCCATACGACGACGCGTCGTGAGAAGAATATTCTTCCAAAGTTTGTAGCGACAAAACAAACACTAAACCATATGTTCCCATGGAGAGTAACCCGCCAACTCCATGGAAACTTAATGTTAACAGACACATTTCCTTGAATAAAGCGTATCAATAAATAAAGTAAAAATCGGAATGTACATAATTTAACAAGATACTTCGAAAAAGAGAACAGCACATACCGTTATTTACGCATCAGCGTGCGATGGCCTAAACTGCGGACAACAGCAGGGCGTTAGAACCTAAAATGACAATATCATAAGATAGGGAAAAGATGCGTCCGCCTTGCAGTATATCATCGGAAAAAACAACAGGTTTACTATTGATATTGCTTAGATCGAACCGAGATTGTCGATGATGTAAAAATAAATGCCTTAAACCTCGATGGTGTGAATCCCCAACCGTTGCATTTTTGTAAGAAGAGGGTAAGCCACCCGGTCAAAAGCACTCCTGTGGTCAAAATAAATGAAGTTAAACGACCGTCTGGTATGCACTACCATTTCTCAAACCGTGTCATACTCAGCACTTAGGCGTAGGAGGATCGATGTAGTGTAAACACATATTAAAAAGGTGCAATAATATTAGGTCTTAAAACAGTCAGAGACACAACTATTATGATAAGCATGAGGTTTTTGCCAGAAACAGCGCAAAAGTCTGTGATGTGTAGCAAATTTTTGGTTATAAACAAGATGGCGGTTTAAAAAGGTTATACTTCGAATATTCAGATTCATTTCATATGCGTTATGATATATGTCTGCATTGCGTATCCAAGTTTAAAGGCTGGCAGAGCCCTCCCCTCCAAGGCGCGCATTGGGGTAAAAAAAAGTAAGCTACGGTTTTTCAAGAGAAGGTGAGATGTAAAGTCTAATTATTTTTGTCCAATTGTGTGCGAGTGTAGAGGTCTCCCAGTTGCAGGGGATACTGCGCACCGTCAAGTGGTCGAAAACGGCCGACGCAATCATAGAGACGGTGTTGCTATAATAAATAGGTAATTGATTGTCTACACTGCTAAGAAAATGAATTTTTTTGCCGTGGAAATGAGATGATAATTTGCCGAGTGGACCGTGAGTCGAGAGCAATGGCGAACAGAGACGACATTCACCCAGTCATGCTAAGTCCTCGGTCCCGAGCCTCGGCCAGTCCGTTAGGCGTCCAGCAGGGCGAAGTCTCAGGGCCGCTTCTTCCACTTTCTGAGCGAAATAGCGAACTCTGGAGGTCAGTTCGATCTACCCCTAAATCCAACGAATCTAAACTTTCTGAACTAAGCTCTACCAGCACGAGACAGCAGTTAACTTCCAGGCGTAGCAACTCGCCAGGCTTTAACGTTGTTCAATGCCTTGCCCAGACCCAAGCCAACCTAGTGGGTTTCAATGTTCAACAACTAGCATGGCCTTTTTGGCGACAACGGACTGTCCTGTTGCGGTGGAAATCATAAGTGCTAGGGGTTTCCTACTTAGAACGCGAAAGAGAACCCCGCCTGCACTGAACAGACGCACGAGGTCCTCTCAGTCTCCAAGCCCATTCTCGTCCAAGGTTGCACAGAAATTCGCCTTCGTCCCTTCGCCCTGAGATGAAGGCATAATAAGTGATGTGATCTCAACAGTCGCGACGCTAAGAATGCTTACCTCTTTTAATGGAAGTGAAACCTGTAGCAACGCCTCCGGTAGTAATCTTCAAAGCATTATGTAGTAAGGCATAATGTTTAATTCACAGGGCTTCAAATTGTTCTACGACAAATATGTGACTCTGTAGTGTTAGCCTGACACATCGACTCCACGTAAAAATAGAAGCATGAAAGCGCTTGGGACCTGTTCACAAAAGATCTGTCAAAACAAATGGACAACTTGTGTTGAGCTAATATAACGGAAATCAGGGATGTTACGTATCCTTTGGAAACAAGACTTCTAGATGTGTATTCATATAAAAGATTCAGATTAGATTCAGACGTTTTTATTCCAAACAGATTACCTGTCTGTTTCTTTCTTACGCAGCGCAGTAAACACTTTTTACCACGTATATCCTGTTGTTTTAGTGTTGTTTATGCAGTTAAAGTATTACAGAGGACTGTGAACACTGCTAGCGTAGTTTGTCCTTGAGGCAGCCCTTAATTGTACTGACCATTGCTACCGCATTGCCGCGGTGAACCGCCAGTGATAGTCGTACGTTGAAGTAGACAGTTGAGAGCCGCTTTTTTCTCTCCTGTCGCCGGTTTGATTCCTTTACGAATCACCTGGAGCAGGGACCATGCCTCGGGGTCCGGTCCCCGGGTGTCTCCAATACTAGCAAAACGAAAATGAATTTCTTGGCAAGCTATTGGACATATTTGTACATTTGTCAAATTGTTTACTTAATCAATTAATTCTGCTTTTTCCTACAGCTATTGCAAGTATAGCCAATAATACTATTAGTGTTGCTATTGTATGCATTCGGTACGGTTCGAACGCCAGAAAAAGTTTCAACTTGAGAAGAGCAACCAGACGAGACTTAAAGACGGACAGAGCTGACGGTGTGTTTGAGCTAGTTCAAGTTAGCCAGTTTAAGCGGGCCAGCAGTCAACCAACTCATCATAAACCACCATTCTTCATCCAACGTGCATTTCAGACGAAAGCTATTTGTATTAAGTCCCTTACGTGCGCACACTGTAATCATGAGGTGGTAACAGTAACGTTAATAATGCTGATTGTGGTGTTCGGCCAGCGCATAAAAATCCTCGTACTTTATGAGTTCCTTCCTGACTGTATTAGTCTCTTAGACAGTAGACAGCAGGGAATTTGTCATCCGTGATTGTTCCTCTTCCACCGGGAGAAATATGTGGGAGTGAATGCGATATATATTTATATATATATATATATATATATATATATATATATATATATATATATACCTATGTATAGAGAGAGAGGCATCGTTGTTCTCTCTTAGCAATCTCTCCACTGCGCCAACACTTCGTCGCTGTAATTGAAGCTCGTATCAACTTCACCGTCCTTAGGCTCCTTAAACACGAAGTCGGACGGCGCCGCTCGACATCCGCGGCCAGCCCTCAACGCCGCCGAAATATTCGAGATCTGCATCGCTTTCCAGTTACCGCCGGCGCGCACAATCGGTGGTAGTACCGCACTTTCTGTTTTCTGCGTGAAAGAAAGCGGAAGGTTGTCCGAAAGGCTCTCGATTTCGTCGCCGTCGTCTTTGCGGGAGGCAACAACGTCGCTCTTACTACCGCTCTCCTGGTCCTGGTCCTGGTCGTGATCGTGGTCGTCGTCGTCGTCATCATATCGTCGACCGTTACGCGTATTGGCGCCATGAGCGCGAACTTCACGACTTTGGCTCGAGTTTGCAGCGCAACCTCGAACGCCCCGAACCGGTGCCCCATCTCTGTGACTTGTCGAAACAACCCGAGCATCATCCGTAGCAGAAGCAGCATTGTTGACGTTGTCGTGACTTGAATGGCAGCCATCATTGAGCCTGCGACGGCCTAACGACTTTTCGGCTAGTGTACCAGTTTCTCCGCCGCTGCTGTCATCATTGTCGATATGACGCTCACTGTCACAGGTTCCTGTCGTTGTAGTACTACTTTTCGCAGTAGCAGAAGTACCATTCATGTCAATGATAGCAAGGTGCTTTTCAATGTTGAGCCTGTTACTATGTGTAGTGTTGTTCCTGTGGTTGTTGTTGTTGTTGTTGCTGCTGTTGTCAATGCTGTTGTTGTAGTTATTGTTATTGTTGTTGCTGCTGCTGCGCCCGACGTTACTGCTGTTGTTACTGTTGAGGGAGCTGTTGCTTCGGTCAATATGATTCTTGCTATGCAGGTTGTTGCACTGGTTTACGGTAGTTCCATCATTTTTGTTGTTGTTGTTGTTGTTGTTGTTGTTGTTGTTGCTGCTGCTGCAATTTCTGTTGCTGTTGTTGTTGTTGTTGCTGTTGGCGTTGATGGTGATGACTCCGGCAGTAGGGGTGCAATCCGTATTATTACGCTCCGTTATGCCCTCATCATCATCGCCATCATTATATTTATGCTTAGAAGAGCAGCTCACACCTATGAGATAGCTGAGATTTGGCCTGCGTCCCCGATTGGCCCGGCCGCTCGTCGCGACAACGTTTATCGACGGGTTCACGTCCACCGAGTGTTCAGCCTGGTGGTTGTGATGACGAAGTCTAGAAGGACTTCCCGCGAAGCTGCCACAGGTCATGGCCATGGTTCTGCTGCTGCTGACGCTGCTGCTCTTGATGATCGAAGCTGTCTTGCTAGTCTTTGCAGCAGTAGCCAAGGTCATGGTGGTGGTTGCCGGTGTCTTGCTGTTGCTGCTGCTAACTGCGGCGTCATTGGTCATGGGGGTCTTGTTGCTTTTGATATTCCTGCTGTTGTTGCTGTTCCTGTTGTTGTTGCTACTGTTCTTGTTGTTGTTGTTGCTGCTGCTGTTGCTGTTGTTGTTGCTGTTGTTGGTGCTGCTGCTGGTGTTGTTGTTTTGGTGGTGACTGAACTTAGCCGAGGCTGAATCTGCCTGACTCCTAGCTCCTCTCCTAACGGCGGACGGGTGTGGGGTATCTGACAACCAGCTACATGGCAGCCGATTGTCGGGGGGTTGTGGCGGTTCGTGACGCACATTGTTGCTGTTGTTCCGACTGTACCTGCGTCTGCTACCACGTTTGCTGCTGCTGTTGCTGCTGCTTTTGCTGCTAACTCGCTCACATTTTTGGTGTTTTCGGCGAGCCTTCCGAAGCGCACCCATGTTCGATACTTCGATCGCTTTCCAGTTGCCCGAAGCCGCAACGAGTGGCGGTAGTATACATTTACCGCCTTCGGCTGATTGTCTGCGACTTCGGCCGCCGCTTCGTCCAACACCACCCCCACCGATCCACACATCTTCTTTCGGAGGTGTCCTGTCGGAGGATCGATGCTCACCCGCGCCGTCCACGAGTTCGCCATGAACACTTGTACCGCCCTCGGCGGCGGTGGTGGCCTCGATAGCGATAACGCCCGCATCACTGTCACCATGATTGTTGAGTTTGGTGTCGTTCGTGTCGCAGCCCGTTGCAGGGCCTACAGAGCCGCGACTTTCTAATTTGGGGCCATTCTTTGCCTCACTGTAGACTCCCCGTTCGACATCCGTTCGTGTGATTACGAGCTGCATCATCAGACGATCCGTTCCCGCCGGTTAGATTCGGCCGCTGTTGGCAGCTTTACCTGAAATGTGAAACAGTTGTACTCTTAGCCGTCAGGAACTTATTTTGCAGGAACCCGATCGCCACCTCGTGCGAAAGCTTCGGACAAAGACTGAATTTGTGGACAACCCGATTCATTCGAGGGCGGACATTTTCACAAACTTGACCATATGTACGCAGACCAGGCGGAAGAAGGTCCCTCATAGCTTAACGGTAACAATTTAGCATCATAAAATGCATCGTCATCTCGAAGAAAAACAGCTAGTGAATGCTAACCTATGACAAAACCGTAAAGATGACATCGGAAGGAAAGGAAGGACAAGGTGGTGCCTATAGTCTAGGCATAACTCGATCAGCCTGCTTAGAGAAGAATATAATAGTGTCATCATGGGCAACAGGCGTACACTGCGCACTCGCTTCACGAAGGAACAGAAGAAAAATTGAATACTGTGGCATCACACGCCACCGAGAACCTTGAAGTTGCCGTGGCACTAGTAAAAGCACTTTACGACGAAGATGGTGGAGCTCATCGCAAAAACTGGACCAATGATATTCGAATTGATAGCACAAGAAATATCGAATAGGATTAAAACATCCAGCAGCAGCAGTCGAACAGCGTATTAAGGAAGCTACAAAGACCATTCGAGTCGTATAGCCACTTACGGCAAATCCAATAAAGTGACTCTATTAGAAGAGGTATCAACGTCTCATACATGCGTATTAGGCCCCGAACTCAAAATAGTGACAACATTTTCTAGAGACCACAAAATGCAAGCAGAATAATTTAAGGAACCGGATATGCAAGGCTCCGGATCTATCAGCGACAGTTACCACAATAGTTGCAATATTTTTGTGCCACATTTATGACGATCAATAGGAATTCATATAAGAAACGATGAAGAACATTTTGTATACGATGAGGAAAAACGAGGAAATGCCTTTGTATGAACAGAACTCTGTACACGTGAGGTCAGCAACGCAGAATAGGCAATAACAAACACCAAAAGAAAACTACATTATCTTACAATCGAGTGATGATTACCTATAGTGCAAAAGGGTAGTAATGTTTTTTAAAGTGAGACATTTTTCAGCCATATGCTGAAAACGCCGGTCTATCCCTGTCTACTGCAACCAATACTGGCCCCACGATTTTCGTGCGAAGAATGACGCCACAGTTTCACTAACTGGTTAGTAAGAGAGGGAGAGGATACAAGAAAAGTGCACAGAATCGTGTATCGTCAGCCATCAACTAAGATATATAGGTTATATACATCTCAGTTGATGGCTTGGTGAACCTTAAGCTGCTTCAGTCCGAGCCAATGAAGCGTACCCCCATTAGCCTTGGGAAGGTATGATGTGCTTATTGAGGAACAGGAAGGAGTACAGTGTATAATAAGGCTACGAAGCAGATTCTATAACAGGTACATGAAAGATCCCGCTCATTCATATTCCAAACAAAGAGCTTAATTATAATTGATCAAATCGTGCTGATAGAGAATCGTTTCCACTTGCGGTGTGTGTTACTCAGTAGTTCAGACGTTCTGGCGCTGGTATTTACACAGAATTTTAACAACACAGAGTTTTCAGCCTTTCTGTGTGCGGCATGTTAGCACTGCAGCCTTACGCAGTATGTGCGTCTCAGACGCGGTATCCACTGGTTAGTGGCGGTGATATGTACTTAAACTGTGCACACTGACTTAGTCTATTGAGCACCTAGGCTCGTCGAGTGCGCAGGAAAGAGAACACAATCGCCTGTGGTCACCTGTAGTGGTGTGTCACTGCACACTGTCTGTGCTGTGGCACTACACTCCTATGTGCTGCTGTATTGATTGTCTCTTACAATCAATACAGCTTACAATCAATACAACTTACACAGGTTATTCTCGAACGCGGTAGATCCGTCTCGGTCCAAGAAGACGCTTCTATCGAATCCTCTCGACGTTTCTCGTAACTACTCTCTCCTAATCTGTATCTACTCTCTCCACTGCACGTTCGCCAGCACATGGCGGCGTCTAGCCCCAAGACAGTGTCGGTCGTGTGTTTGTTTACCTGAACGTGCCAATAAAACCACGCGGTAACCTTTGGCAAAAGCATGGCTGTAAACATTCAACCAAGTGTGTTCGTGGTTCCAGACATTTAGCTGTGCCTGGCAAGTATAATGAATAGTAATTGCCTATTCATTTGTATTTGTATGCTGTCAATTACAGCTGTAATTAAAAAGACGTTGGGTTTTGTTGGGTAAGCCAGACTAAAATGCTTATTATGTAACTTCTTACGGTTCCAATGCCGTGCCGCCCCTGAGACGCACATACTGCGTAAGGTTACAGTGCTAACATGGTGGACATATTAGCAAGTATAAAATAGAGCGCTGATATCTTGAACCTAAAGAAAACATCAACGCATTTTTTGGTTTGAGCATATCCGACATTCCAGAGTTTTCTTTTTGGCCACGGAAAGATTCTGGAATCCGACAACGCAAATCAAATTTTTTTCTTGCAGCTTCTGAGCGCCGACCTTAGTGACTGCTTCATCGACGTGATAATGAATAATCATTGAAGCCAAAGACTGCTTGTACCAAAAGTTACTTCAAAACTTTAAATAATCATGAATAGAATAGCCTGGCACAATACATCGCAAAACAAGACGGCTTTGCGGGCTTCACTGTCTTCCAGCCTACTTCCACCCTTTATTCGGTAAATAAACGCGTTTCTTATTCTGTGGTAAATCATTTTGGGAAACCGACAGATCAACCTCATAACTTAGCACTCCCAGCCATCAAACAATTATGCTGTACTATAACTCATTTGTTTACCGGCGCTACGAAATGTAGGAGTATCATCTAAAGCAAGATATCACAAAACACCAAACAATTAAGAATGCCTTAAATGAATCCTTAAGGGTTATCTCAGATATTTTACCCACTATGCATTCTAGCGCCATCTTAGTCATTACAATGTTGCTGGGATGATGCTCAATAGGTCAACTAGTCAAGTTATTTTCAATTAGAGATAAACGGAGAATCTGGTTACGAAAAGTTATTAGGGAAATCAAACTTATCACTTACCTATATAGCGCATCAAGAGCTACCATAACATGCACAGAACATTTACAAACTAGAAGAGCTAGAGCGTTTCTAAACTCGTAATTTGCCAGAACGGTAAAAACCATTTGTCGCGGAGAAAATTGGTGAGCTTCAACGTATCTCGTGACTCGTTCTGGCCGGCGGTATGTCAAACTATGCGACAATTCAGCACATTTGTTGAACAGAGGGACAGACATATTTGGCACACCAAAAACTTCACCACCATAGGTTTCGTGTGGGCCGCAATGGCTACACATGCCAAGCAAACCGCCGGAACGACACGAAATGTACAATATTGTGATTCGAGTGGCTAATCACGCACAAGACAAATAAGCAAAACGGGTAGACGTGCGTAATAAGATGCGCAACTCCAATTATAGAACATATTTCCTGTTAGTGCGCGAACCACTTTGGATTCAACATACGAATACGACAGAATAAGACATACGGCGTCAAATAACACAGAACACACAGTGATGCTTGGCTATTCTGCTAAAATTAGAACAGTCCCAGATATGTAAATATATGTAAAGCACTTGCTTCAATGTTGAATGCCAGGTTGCTGTTAGAGAACACCAATGTTGTTGCTGTTAGAGAGCAACAATGTAAACAACAAAGCCACATTTAGGACTACTTCCCCCCTCGTCGATGATAAACGAATAAATCGCAATTGTCCAAAACTGGAGAACTCTCAACGACCTTTGTATGAGAGGAAACTTCCCTCGAATAGCCCAGAAGAGGGTATACGAGCACGTTTAATGCGATACGTTGGTTGGTTCCACGCACTAGTATTCTATTCGCTCAGTTCGAAGTGCATTGATTGTACACCACCTTGCATTAAAGAATTTTTTTCAAGCTATCACCGATTGCAAAATGCACCCGAATTCCGGCGCCAAGTCGAAGAGTGTACCGCCATCCTTCGTACTGTATGTAGACAGCACCACCCCTTTTCGTACACTGGTGAACATTTTGCTGGACTACGATATATGTATGTGAGGACTTATTATGACGTATATATAGTTCTGTTTTGATATCTAATACGCAATCGCTTATGCCATTTATCCGAAACTCGTTTCAAGAGAGCAACATTCAAACTCATGTTCGCACTTCGAATATTTACAAACATAATTACTTCCATATTAGTAATAGGGTAATATACTAATAAAGGTTCGAATTGCTGGCGTATACACCCTATTCTTCTGGATTGCCTACTTGTGGTTTTCTCTCTTATTGCCAGACCTAAAAATATGGTTCGGGTAAAGTTGATTTTCTGGTGCCCGATTGCCATTGTAAATGCGTATTTTGAAGGCCTTGAGACTCCCTAATTCCCCGAAGGGTAAACAAATGAGCCACTGCTGCAGAGTTGCAAAACGACTTCGTCGAAACTTTATAGATTGAATTGAGTAATTTAATCTAATTATAAATAATAAAACGAATAAAACGACTCATGTAAATCACGTGCTTGTATATATGTTATGGAAAACATGCTGTCATCATTGCAATAGCAACGGTGCCTAGATGTATCTGTACCTAATGAATGTATATTATATACATACCTTCATTAGACATATATATATATATATATATATATATATATATCTAAATGGCGGCAGCCACGTTCTAAGATTACCACTTAATCGAAAAGTAAACGCCAAGAAGGACTCATGCAAGCGTACTATGTAGGATTATGTACCTTTAAGTTGTAGTTATTGTGTAGTTATTGTCCTCTTCAGTAGTATCAAAATCCGTGTTCGTCCTCGGCAGCCAGTGAAAATGACCGTAATGGTCGAAACTTCTTTCATACGCAGAGATTCTAAACTTGCAAATCATACACACACACACACGTTCTACAGTTACAATTTTGTAATAAATACATCAACTCAATCTATACTAAAGGTTCGATTCAAATTGGGACTAAAGCCAAGACCAAGTACCGATCGTCGCCGCCGCATCCAAGCTATAAACACGTATAGCACACGTCACTTTGACTGTTCCGGCTGGCCGCTGAAAAACTTCGTTGTTGTCAACTGGTAATAAATAGTAGGTAGTAGCCACTGAACGACAAGCCGATGCGCATAGTACTGACTGTAGGACATGCAACAATCCGGTGAGGCGCGCGGTACCTGATATCTATCTAATCTATATGGGTTGAAGTGATTCTCTCATCTGTACAGTGACCTCTCTGCTAAAGCAGACCTCAGCTAAAGCATGAAGAAACCCCCCCCCCCGCTAGATGCCGCCAAGTGATACGCCGAAATACCTGACAGAAATCGAAATAGTTGCACGACTCCCAAATAGAAAGGCGGGATATAAAGCGAGAATGCGCACAATACAGCAAAGCGCATGACCACGTGCTTTCTGTTCTGCGAGGTTGTTGCTGCCTGCATGAGTGGCGAACATGAAACTCTCGTTAAAGCTATTGGAGATGTCCACGGCGAGTAGTAAGTACTAAAGCGGCGCAGCAGATTTCGAACATCAAAACGCCACCGTTGTTTCTGCCGAATCCGATGTCGCAGATGCAGTGTCCGTCCGGGAGCCAGACCTCTGACGACAACCTCCACCTAGTAAATATAGACCGCTTGAGACAGAAAAATGCACTTCCCCGGCAAAATATTGTGACAAAGTCCACCCATTGTATAAGCATTATGATCATTCAAATCAGGCCTAACCGACCACATCCAACGGCCACAGCGTCCCCGCCAACGTGATTCAAATCTACCCTGCCCCACCACATCCAGCGACTGCAGCATCCGCGCTAAAACCTCAGCGTACCCAACGTTCACCGACCGATACATGTCTCAACCGAACAAGACATGTCTCAACAGCCACAGCCTTTCCCACCGAAACCCCAACATCCTCCGCCGTCCAAACGAACATCGGCCGACATCGGGAGAGGGTCGAGCTATGATCGGCAATCCAAGCCAAACCGTGGATTTTCACCTGTATTCCTATACGAAACAACACACAAACTGCTATAACTTTCGACCGATTTAGGAGCGGGTTCTGACACCTTTTGGGGTGTCAGCACGCCGCGGTGTCTCGTGAACCAATAAACAGATCGAGCCGCATGGCCTAATAGCCATCCGTTGCTCGGCTCTGCTTTGTATTAGACCTTATGCTGCGTGTCGTCATTCATCGTTCCTGAGTCCCTCGCGCTGCAGTACCCGTCGGGCTGAGTCTACATCCCCCAGCTGACTTAGCGTCACACAGCAACGTTACAATATGTTGGCCCTAGAAGCCCCTAGACTGCGTAGCAAGCAACAGGAAACACAAACGATGAATACAAGAGGATAAGTCGCGATATAGGCTAGCACACCGGACACGATTCTACCTTCAGGCACTGCTACACTCGTCAGCCTATAGTCATAAATTACAGAGACAGGCTGGCAGTGTTAAGCTTGCGGGGAAAGGTTTGTTTAGAACAGCGCCATCCGGGGACGGTCGTGTACTGCTCCGTTGTGGTTTATGCGTAAAGCACGTGTTCTCCAAAACAAAGGGTCCTACACTAGCAAAGCAAACATCTTTGTAACACGATAAAGGCCAGAAATGGTGGGTTATTACAGCAAACGGGCGGTCTGGTAAGTTCAGTGGGAAGATCGCCTAAAAAGATATCTACAAGAAAATAAGAAGTTAGCTTGAGGGTATTTAATCGAGAATTTGTGTGAACGGTTTGAGGAAAGGTCCACTCGCGAGTGAGCAGCGTGCGACTCAAGCTGGCATGAACAGAATCACCCGGAACTGTACGGACCTGAAGAAAAGCGCAAACGCTTTTGAGCTGAAGCTTTAGAATAAGTCCATATGACCTATATGAAGCACTTTCAGATAGGTACCAAGGAGTGGCGTATGAGAAGATAAGGTTACATTTGAATACATGGATAGATATTTACAGACTTGCCTAGTCCCAAGCACCGGAAAAGTTTGGACTCTACGGTCAATCCTCCTTATGACGCTATGTCACTGCATCTCCTCGTCTCTATAAAAAATTAAAATGTGGAAGGAAAGTAGTGCGCGCAGCGTCGAAAGCGGCGAACTAAACACCAACCCACTATGGCCAATGAAGGTACAAGGTCGAAATGCACGATTAAAACAAAATGGAAGAGCTCGAATTGAAAGTTGATCGGAGTGGCCGAGTGAGAGTTGACTATAGTGTGACATGCAGCCAGGCCCTCCGCAGGGTCTCGACACACCTTCGGTCCCTGGAACACCTGGAACAAGCCTACCAAGAAATGACACGAGCAGGTCGTAGCAAAAGACTCCCTCATCATGGTGTCGAAGTAATGCCACACAATTCTGAACCTTCAGGTGGTGCAGACAAAGATGCACTTTTGTGGGTTAGAGTCCCACATTAGGAGCTGATTATAGTCAGTTCTGTCTGTGCATAATGCAATTGCCGAGACATTTGCTAATACTAAAAATGACAGAAGCCGTGTCAATGGGCAGAGAGTATGCAAGACCGAAGCCGCATCGGAGCGAGTGTGCCACCGGGTCGAGGGTAATTCGCGACTACGGTATCTTCTGCGCAGTTCTAGGCCATCGCGCGAACATCATGGGCTGTGCGACCTACCGGGACGGAATCCAAGAGGCGCGCAGGAAAGCGGCCAACAAAAAGAAGGTCACCAACATCCCGGCATCAAGATTGCAATCACAGCCTGCACGGTCGATGGCGGCGGTATTCAAATCACACTGAAATGGCCCAAGGTTGTCACGTCAAAGGGTAATCATATCGGCTAAATACGGGGGCTTAGTCTGGCATGTGGTTCAAGGAGCATCCAAGAATGCCCAATGAGCCTTCTTGGCCTCCTTCGATGTTCCTTGAAGTAAGACCTCCTTGGCCCTAATGCATAGAAACAGAACAAGCGCTTTATCTACCTACAAAACCAAACATTTCCATAGCGTTATGAGCGGCCAATTGTTATAGGGGGAGAGCAGTCAGCAGACATAGCAAGCTACTTCTCGCTAACTGATTTTGAAACACTCCTGATCGACCTTACTAAACTTTTCGGGCTGACCCTCAGCCAAGGTTTAACGTCCACGGTACTGCTTTTTGCATTGCCTCATAGACGGAACCCCATAAATACAAATGTGCAACGGTGGGATTCAAACACCTATGTGTCTTCTCCGGTTGTGAGGAGCAGGCGAATGCATCACGCTACCGGGCTCGACTGATCGACCTTACTGCCTCATTCAGAACTCACCCACAGAGATGCCGTAGGAGATTTAACGCATGTTGCATACCGCTTGGAGAGCGCGTGATCTGATCAGGGTCAGGAGGTCAATCTATTTACGGGATAGCGAAATAGTGCATGGCATTCGCTAACTAAGGCAACGCACACTCTTTCACCCGACGACGACGACAGCTCTCGGTTTTAGATTAATGTGTTGTGGTTTTTTTCAATAAAACTGACATGATATTTTTTTTTCGTATATAACATTATGTTTGTGGGACACATGTTATAAAAGATTAGCTAAGCCAGTGTACCTAGCGGGTATGTATTGTGACTATCACGTGTCCGCCTCGTCTAGGCTAGGCCGAGACCATTTCAGACGTGTGCCCCGAACGGAGGCCGCGTTTCCACGTTGTATGTCGTGATCCAGGACGTTGTTGAAAAAAGGACGACGATCTGCTATCACCGGTTGACTGATCTAACAAAGTGCCGACTTTGCGGATCAACTGTCTGGTCCGAACACCAGGAGCACCCAAGGTCTCAAACGCAAGAGGTCAGAATTCGTGGGGATACCCAATTGATGAGTATTTTCTTAGCTTGCTGGTCTCCGCAAGGTGGGTTGCATAACCGGCTTCGGATGCGCCGCCACCGATCATAGAAGGTGCTAAGGAGTCGGTAACGGTGGCATCCCAAACCAGCATTTTGCCTCGCTCGAATGGTGTAAGTGTCATCCCGTCTGGACGCCTGCCGTCCTCCACGCAGAGGCCCGGGGGTTCGAGGACGCACGGACGACCGCATGACCTAATGTGTAGTTTAGTAATGTAGTCATGCGCCCCGTTAGTCATGTCAGAGAGCGTCGTCGACGTTGCCGCGGGGACTCCGAGAGCCCCCTGGAGTGGCTCATGTTTGTGAATTATTCCTACAGTAAACCTACGTGAATAAGCGTCAGCTTCCGAACAAGTTGATAACTCAGGCCAAGACCGAATCGTGGAAGAAATTAGTCAAGGTAATTTAGGTCAACCTGCGGGGCCTCCCCTAGAGCGCCGTCATGGACAAACTTTGTTATCCTCCACCGCCTTTCTCATCCACAAGAGAAAGTTCAACTACCGGACTAATTAACACATGACTATAGTCATATAATGGCTCAGTGTATGATTTCAGTGTCCATTGGCGGTCAATTTAAGTCAGCCGTGAATAACTCTCCTATGCAGTACTTTGTTTCATCGTATAGCCTATATAGAAATGTTAGAAGCTCGCACCACTTCTTTAGAAGGCCGCGGTGGGGCAGACCTGCTACGAAATCGGTTAAGGCATAAGTTGTCTTCTACACCTATTTTCATTTTTATCGCCACTGATCACAATACTGGTGACCTGTTTGTCTCTCGTTGTGTTATTGCTATTTTTAATTTGTTTACATGAGTTCTCCTACTATTTATTGTGTTTGATTATGGACTCCGTTTAGCATTACATTTTCTACATTTCAGAGCACTGAAACGTTAAAACATTTTAGAATGGCTGGCTTCATCAGTCTACTTTCTCAGACGCGCGCGGTTAGGCCTGCTCCCAAAGCGTTCAAGATAGAAGTGCATTTTGCTTGTCCCAGATACATGTTATATAAGTTAGCAAGCCTTAGAATGACTTTAATAAATACTGTCCTGCATACTGCGTATGGTTGAAATTCACACTTGTTTTATTTTCATCTATTTTCGTCGCTGATTACACTGAGACAATGAAATCACTAAATCTGCTGAATAGTACTGCTAAGATGTCTCTAGTGTCGCGTTACTGTTACTTTGTTTGCTGTTGGCACTATTATTTCTACGGCTTATTGTGTTTTATTGTGGTCTCACCCAAAAACAGCATGGATTTCGTGCGGGACGTTCGATGATGATCGCATCCCAGGAGCCTTTAGACAACGTGAAGTATCTTCCTGCAAACCATGACGATAATCTCAGCCCGCTCCTATTCTCAGTGTTACGTATTAATGACCATTACCCCTGTGTCCGCATAACTCTCTACACCAATGACCTTATGGTAAATAGTAGAGTGCTCATGTATCTCAAAAGATCTCTGAGGATGCTGGAGACATACAGAGAGCACAACGTTTTAACGATTAACGTGTACAACACAAAGGCTATAAAGTGCAGATCCGGATAGGGGGAGGAGGGGGAAGGGGGTGAGGAGAAGTGATAGGCTTAGCTTTGGGGGGTGCTCCTATAGAATTGTCTCGAAGTTTACTTATCCAGGCCTTTAGAAGGTTTGAGCCCCACACTACCAGCCCACATCCCAGCAGACGAGTTTCCCTGCACTGGTGTGCAAAAAAGACAAAACTGACCTCAAAAGCAGTCATGCTTATCGATATTTCAGTTTATTTATCCATCAATTTCGTTAATTTCGTCGTCGTCGTCGTCCTCGTTTGTCGGCGTAGATACATTCGTTTAAGTAGAGGTATACGGCGATATAAATTGGAACTCAGTATTGCTACGCGCTTGCGTCGTTATTCGTTCCACGCACGTTTGACGACGTCGGCGTTGTTGTTCTTCTTGTCGCGCTTGGTGTTCGTTCGAGCGTTTGCTCGATCCCCGCCGTCCGTTACGCCGGGCTAGATTGACGGGGTCCGTCGAACGAACCAATGTGAAAGCAATTCCGTGGACGTTAAACGTTGGCTGAGAGTCCTCCCGACAAAAAAAAAGAAAACTTATTGTTGATGTCGATTAGATGTCGCAAGTGATCAACTGCATACGGTCGATATTCTTGGCGGCGCAACAGCATCAGCGACTTTGCGAAGCTCAACCGTCAGTTTCTCCAGAGCGCGAGCGTTTCGTCGCTGTAGTTAAAGCTGGTATCAACTTCAAGAGGTTCATGCACAAAGCTGGATACCGCCGCCTGACATCCGCGGCCAGCCCTCAGCGCCGCTGAGATATTCGAGATCTCCAACGCCTTCCAGTTACCTCCACCACGCGCTATCGGTGGCAGTAGATTGTATGGATTCGTCTTATTGTTGACTTTATCCTCATGGTTGTCGTCGTCGTCATCCTTATTATCTTTATTGCCATTATTGTTATCTTTGTTGGTATTGTTGCTGCTGTTGCCATCACCATTGTTGTTATTGCTAACGTTTCTGTAATCCTCGCCGTCGCTGTTGCTGTTGTTGCTGTCGTTGTTGTTGTTACGGTTGTTTCCGCTGTTTCTGTCATCCTGGTCGTGGTTGCCGCTCTCCTTTGAGCATCCATCTGACAGAAGCAACAGGTCCATATCAGGCAACGCCATTTTGCCGTCGATGCCACCAACGATCACAGAGCTTACTAATCGAGCCTCGATTGTTTTCCGGAACCGGTAGTGCACACTCTCGCTCGTCCTGAAATCACCCAGCAGAAACACGACTGGTAAGTAAGGCGACTAGAAACTTGCCATGAGCCGCTTCCGACCGGTTACTGTAACAAAAATTAGGCCAATTTCTCTCCACCTAGACCAATTCATGTCGAAGACCAATCTGTTTTTGATGCTGCTGCTTTTTCTATAACAGCTACTGCTAGAGGTCCGACCTGGCGGTGCAACGGACTTTGTAAGGCCGCTAGCTTTAAAGGAGTCCGCACGTAATACTCTCGCGTACCCTCTGGCGACTATCTAAACCGAGCTTCCCAACGAAATTCGCGTACTCACCTCAGTCAAACGTGAGGTGAAAAAAAACGTGTAACGAGTACAAAATCTAGTCAAAACTAGTTATCTGTTAATAGGGCGACGAAAGCCTATTATGCGTGTGAACAGGATAATTTTTAGCGACTTTAATTGTTAGTTTTGCATGAAGTGAGACATGTTTGAAGTATGAAATAGTTTTACGAGAAATGTTGGTCCCGTGAATAAACCTCAAATTTGATATTATTCCCTAGGATAGGTCTAATAATATATGTATAAATATATATATATATATATATATATATATATGTATAAATATAGATATATATATATATATATGTATATATATATATATATATATATATATATATATATATATATTGTAGTGTCTACGTACGGAACAATAAGGACACTCACCGCTAGAGTTACCGGCTCTACCAACGCCGACGCCAGAATGACTTTTCAGTTTATTTCATCCCAATCTGTACAACACTGTTGGCGCCCCCTGGTGGCACGTATTCCTCTGCCCCCTGGTGGCGCGCTTCTATCTATCTAATTCATCACGGATCATCGCCATCATCAATATCCATCTCATACACTACACTCTCCCTCCCTTCATTTTTTTTTTTTTTTTTTTTTTTTTTTTTTTAATGTTACCTACTACCTATATTTATCCTACATAATCATTTAAATATTTTGGTGCCGCTCTTGTCCTCCTTGACCGCCTCAACTCCGGTTGCTCGTCCCTCTCTTCTGCTGATATGTATTCTTCCGGTTCCGACGATTGCTCTGATGATGATTCTTCCTCCGTTTGTTCTTCCGATACTTCTTGCTCCTCTGATTCCTCGTCCCCCCCTGCCAGAACCGTTGTTCCGGTCCACCTGCCAATCAGTGGCCTGTGTTGTTGCTGTTGTTGTGCCGTTACTTCAGGCGGTTGCTTGGCGGACACTAGTCTGTTCCGGTGCCATACTTTACCATCGGCCAGCAGGTACGTATCCGCCCCTCTCCGTTCCATTACCTGGATCGGCGGGCTGTACTTCTTCTCTCCCTTCCATACGATTGGCCGTCTTATGCGCACCCATTGCCCTGGGCTCAACGCGATATCCGTGACTGCTCTACGCCGATCGGCGTATTCCTTCTGTGCTCGCTGACGCCTCTCGGTGTGTTCGCGACTTGGTGCATCGCCTCGAGCGGGTTCCCCTGGAGCTGTCACACTCAATCGAGTTCGCATCGATCGACCATGAAGAAGCGTGGCTGGGGAGAGACCCGTGGTTGCATGTGGAGTGGCGTTATATGCTCCCACCATTTCTCTGATCCGTTTCTTGAAGTCTCCCCCCAGCTGTTTAGCGGTTTCGAAGAATCCCCCCAGCGTTCTGTTAAACCTTTCCACCAGGCCGTTTGCCGCCGCATGGTACACAGGGGTCAACTGATGGATTACGCCAAATTTCTTCATGAACTCGGCGAATGCTGTGCTAGTCATTTGCGAGCCATTGTCCGATATTAGATATTCGGGCACCCCCTCCTGATGAAATAGTCGGTGCAGGAAATCCACTATCTTTTCTGTGGTTGCCTCTTGGACAAGCTCCACCTCCGCCCATTTCGAATAGTAGTCAATTACCACTATTGCAAACCGCTGCTGAGCTCCCACTGATATGTCAGGTCCACGGATGTCTAGCGCTAACCTTGTCCACGGTTGCTTCGGCCACGGAGTCGTTCGAATCGGAGCGGTCACGGGGCGTGCTGTTTTGTCGTGTCGAGCACACAGTCCACAGTTTCGGATAGCTTCTTCCACGAATTTATCCATTCCGGGCCACCAAAATCGCTCCCGTAGTCGCTGCTTCGTTCGGACGACTCCTTGGTGCGCATCGTCGTGTGCCAACTTGAACGCCTGTAACCTGCACGCCACGGGTAACACAATCCTGGCTCCACGCATCATTACTCCTTGCACTTCTGACAATTCATGTATTACGGAGGCCCACACTCTATCTTTTGGCGAGGGTTTCCTGTGCCGCATCCACCCCCGTACCTGTGTTAGCTCGGAATCTATTCTAGACAATCGTGCAATTTCTTCCCAGTTCAGTGGTTTTACATCTTGTGTCAGATACGATACTACTATTTCTGTTGCATCATTCACTTCAAATTTATCAGTATTTGGTAATCGTGACAACATATCCGGGATGTGGTTAGATGCTCCCGCGCGGTATTCTATTGAAAAATTATATCCCCTCAATCGCTCCACCCAGCGGCCTATCCGCATTGGTGCTCTTCCCGTTCCTTTTGCTCCTAACAATGTAACTAACGCTGAGTGGTCGGTACGGAGTCGAAATCGTCGTCCAAATAAATAAACATGCCACCGCTCTATTGCAAAAAGGCAAGCCAGTGCTTCTTTCTCCCCTGTTGAATACTTTTGCTGTGTTTCTGTTAATGTACAAGAAGCGTACGCTACAGGTCTTTCACCTTCTGGGCCCCTCTGCAACAACACTCCCCCCAGACCTATATTGCTCGCGTCCGTTTCCACGATTACGTCGTATTCCGTGTTAAATATTGCTAATGGCTTAGCTTGTACAATACTTTGCTTCATCTCTTCAAAAGCCACCCGCTGTTCCTGTCCCCACGTGAATTTCGATTCCTTTTTCAATAATCGCCTCAACGGCTCCGTCATCTCGGAAAATCGTGGAACGCATCTCATGTAAAAACTTGCCGCCCCCAGTACTGATCGCACCTGTGCTGCATTCTTTGGTTCCGCTAGTTCACTGATTGCCTTAATATTATCCATACACGGTGTAACTCCATTTCTACTTATACTGAACCCCACGAATTCGACTCTATCCACTCCAATAACACACTTTGAATTCAACGTCATTCCCGACTCTGCTATCCTGCGCAACACTTCCTCAAGTCTAATATCATGTTGTTCTCTAGATTCTCCGTAGATTAGAATGTCATCTAAGTACACTAATACACCTTCCAATCCCTCCAACATGTCTTTCATCATTTTCTGAAATGCGGCTGGTGCTGATGCCAGCCCAAAGCACACCCGTCTGTAGCGGAACAACCCCCACGGTGTAATGAATGCTGTCAGGTCTCTTGATTCCTCCGCTAGCTCTACTTGGTGATATGCCGACATTGCATCTAACTTAGAAAACCACTTCGCTCCCTTTAACTCCGCTAGTAAATCCTCTAGATGCGGTAATGGGAACACCTGCGGAATTATAGCTTCGTTCACTTGTCGTAAATCCACACACACTCGTACCCCACCACTTTTCTTTGCCACTACCACCATAGCTGATATCCACTCTGACGCCTCTATCGGCTCTATTACCCCCAATTCCACTTGTCGGTCAATTTCTTTCTTCACTGTATCCACTGTTGCTAACGGTAGTCGTCTTAGTTTCTGTTGCACTGGTCTAGCCCCTTGCTTCACTTTTACACGATGTCTATACCCCCTCACCAATCCTAGCTGGCCTGAAAATAACTTCCTATACTGCTCCGCTGTCCCTAAGTTGTCCACTGAAGCTACCACTTTTCCATCCACTGCACACTTCTGCCCCTTACAATCCACACACACTTCCAACTTCGCTAATGCATCGCGTCCTAATACCGATTTCCCCCATCGCACCACAAATACCTCCATAACCACAGATTTTTTTCCTAGTTCAATTGTACATTCCACTACTCCTAATACATCAATCACTTCTCCACTATATGTTTTCAGTACCACTCCTGTTTCATTCACCCTTCTCGTTTCTCCGCTTAATATTCCACTTACATCTTTCCAATTTACTATTGTCACTGCACTACCCGTATCCACTAAAAATTTTACTATCTGCTTATCTACTCGTGCCTTTATACTAATCTCCGAGCTAACACACAGGGTATAGATTTGAGTAATTTTTCTCGGCTGACTCGCCTGTGCCTCCTCCGGCCACGATTCTTCCTCCACCAACCGCACCAATCGCTTGCCTCCCGTCGCTCCACACATCCTCTCGAAATGGCCCGTTCGATGACACTTGAAGCATGTTGCTTTCCTGGCCGGGCATAGGTGGTACCCGGCCAGGTGCGTGCCGCTACCACACGCCGTACAGGGCTTCCAATTACCGACTTTGGCCGGCTGCCGACGTCGACTGATCGCCGCCACCGCGACGTCTCGCTCTAGCTGCCTTGCCTCCGCCATGTTGCGCTCGAGGCGGATTCCTATTTCACGCGCCTGAGCCAGCTTGAGGTCGTCGTCTTCTAATAGCAGCCGCTCACGCAACCTCGGAATCGACGTCCCCGTGGTGAGCTGTGTCTTGATGGCTTCTTCAGGCGTGAATTGCTCAAACTTACATTTCGCCGCCATCCGCGTCAGCTCGGCCACGTATTCTTCCACTGGCTCCCCCGGCCGCTGCCGTCGCCTATGAAATTCGTCGCGGGCCGCTGCCAGCCCCTTCTTCTGTGCAAATCTGTCCACCAGTCGCGCTTTCATTTCTTCGTACGCATCTCCCTCCACGTTGGCCGGCACCGGCCTATTCTTGATAAGGTTGTACTGCCTTATCCCTTCCAATCCAAGCGCGTTTTTAAGAAGCGCGCACTTTTTCTTTTCGTCGAGCTTCTCCGCGTTCGGATGTGCCTCCACGTACGCATCGAATGCTACGATCCAATCTTCTATGGGCGCCGCTGGTGGTCCGGCCACCGGCATAAATTGCTGCAGCGGCATTGGTCCGTACGACATCATTTCTGTCTGTGCGTTTCTTCACACACCACTCCAACCGTCGCTTGCCGTCCACCGTCACCACCACTCGCCGTTCGCCGTCACCACCACTCGCCGTCCACCGTCACCACCACCGCCACCAACCACCGCGTCACTCTTTATCGTGCGCTGTCCGTTCTGTCCGCTACTATAAGACTGACCGCTAGGTTCAGTCAAGTCGACTGCGCCAATGTAGTGTCTACGTACGGAACAATAAGGACACTCACCGCTAGAGTTACCGGCTCTACCAACGCCGACGCCAGAATGACTTTTCAGTTTATTTCATCCCAATCTGTACAACACTGTTGGCGCCCCCTGGTGGCACGTATTCCTCTGCCCCCTGGTGGCGCGCTTCTATCTATCTAATTCATCACGGATCATCGCCATCATCAATATCCATCTCATACACTACATATATATATATATATATATATATATATATATATATATATATATGTATAAATATATATATATATATATATATATATATACAGGTATATATATTCCAACGGTATGGCTGCTACTTGGACACGTGGTGATGCGTTAATCTGGTTAATCATGTGTATATAGGTCATCGATGTGCATCTCGAGAAGACAAGACTGACCTCACTAGCAGTTACGTCTATCGATATTTCTGTTTCTTCATCCATTAATTTCGTTGATTTCGTCGTCCTAGTCGTCGTCCTCGTTAGTCGGCGTCGATACCCTTCTTCGTTTAAGTAGAGGTTTACGGCGATATAAATTGGAGCTCAGTATTGCTGCGCGCTCACGTCGTTATTTTCGTTCCCGTAGATTCTTTCGTGCGTCACGCACGTTTGACGTCGGCGTTGTTGTTCTTCTTGTCGCGCTTGGTGTTCTAGTGTTTGCTCGATTCCCGCCGTCCGTTACGCGGCTGGATTGACGGGGTCCGTCGAACGAACCAATGTGAAAGCAATTCCGTGGTCGTTAAACGCTAGCTGAGAATCCCCCCGAAAAAAAAAACGTAATGTTGATGTCGATTAGATGTCGCAAGTAACCAACTGCATACGGCCGATATTCTTAGCGGCGCAACAGCATCAGCGGCTTTGCGAAGCTCAACTCTCCTTTGAGCATCCATCTGACAGAAGCAACAGGTCCATATCAGGCAACGCCATTCTGCCGTCGATGTCCTTACGGGGCTTTTCGCATTGCTTCATAGACAAACCGCCATAAATACAAATGTGCAACGACGGGGCTCGAATCCGCGCACCTATGTGTCTCCTCCGGTCGCGAGGCGCAGACGCATGTCACCACGCCAACGATCAGATAGCTTGCTAATCGAGCCTCGATTGTTTTCCGGAAACGGTAGTTCACGCTCTCGCTCGTCCTGAAATCACACAGCAGAAACACTATTGGTAAGTAAGGCGACTAGAAACTTGTCATGAGCCGCTTCTGACCGGTTACTGTAATACAAATTAAATTCGAGCACCTAAATAACCTGAAGGCAGCTCACCTCAAGCTGTCGCACGTATGTTGGAGTCTCGAAAACAGTGGAACAGACTTGCTTGCGTAATAGCAGGGATCATGATGGTTAAGGAGGAGGCTGTACGACGACGCGCCGCCGACTTCATTGTAAACGATGCGGTTGGCAAATTTATTGGCGTTATGGTGGATGTGGTCTCGGTGGCGGTCGATCTAACGGATGGCGCCCAGATATGAGCTTTGTGAGAGCCTGATTTGCAAGAAAAACGAATTTACAGAATTTTAAACAAGAACCGGTGCGGATAGATACAAGATAGGTTGTGATAGTATTAGAGACTCCTCCCCATAACTGTGAGCAATATTAGAGCAGGTATGCAAAGGCTTTGGTAGTCATCGAGCTACCAGCCGGCGTGTAGTCCTACACAACGTGCCTAAAAGCATTCCCCCCTCCTGTATTAGAAAAAAAAAAAAAAGCTCACCTCAAGCGAATCCTTGGCCTCCATCGCTCAGCCCGCAACCGACTTGTCTATCTCCTCACCGACACCCCTTTATTCGTCGAGGAGCTAAGGCGACGCTTTGACCTGCCGGCATCTCCCAATTACGTCAATGTCCTGAAAAACGTGGGAGTGCAAGTTTTCTAAAATCGATGTAAATTTCTTCAGCCCCGGAGCAATGCGAAACCAGGCATGGAAAGGGCCGAATCGGTCTAACCGCCATGTGGTGACTAGGTTTGCCGTGCACGGTTTTCACCATATGCTGTGCGCGACCCCCGGGTTTCATGATCCCTCCGACTCATGCGTATGCCTTCGTTGCAAACTACCATGCGGTAGATACCATGCTACCTCCTGTAGTCTAGTCCCATCGCTAGCTAATCTAGATAACCAGGCCCACGTTATAACTTCATAGTTCTACCTATCTATTAGTTTATATGTCTAAATGGGTGTATGTAAACATATGCATATATTTTAACTGTACTATTTCTAAACAATACGTGTGATAAAAAAACAGTCCGTTTTTGATGCTGTTTTTTCTATAAAGCTACTGCTAGACGTCCGACCTGGCGGTGCAATGGACTTTGTAAGGCCGGTAGCTTTAAAGGAGTCCGCACGTAATACTCTCGCGTCCACTCTGCCGACTATCTGAACCGGACTTCCCAACGAGATCCGGTACTCACCTCAGTCAAACTTGAGGTGAAAAAAATGTTGTAACGAGTACAAAATCTAGTCAAAACTAGTAACCCGTCAATAGGGCGAAGAAAGTTTACCATGCGTGTGAACAGGATAATTTTTAGCGACTTTAATTGTTAGTTTTGTATGGAGTGAGACATGTTGAAGTATGGAATAGTTTTACTACGAGAAATGTTGGTCTCGTGATTAAACCTCAAATTTGATATTCTTCTCTAGGATGGGTCTAATCAATGCATAGATACGATTCCAATTAACAGTCATAATTTATAATGAGTGCAGCGCCACCCAAACCGCAAAAAATCGCCAGATATGGGCTTTGTTTAAATCACACAACAGGCCCAGGAGTGCGGCTCAGAAGGCAAGTACAAAACTGCAGTTCCTTTAAGGGACACGGTTTCTGGAGACTTTAGTGAAGCAGAAATAAAGAGACGTTCACAGTTTAACTAAGACCATTAACGAAAGAGCTACGGAGGGGGGGGGGCGACCACTCAGACAATTAAGTAACGCAGTGTAAGTGTAACCCAAGCCTCAAAAACCTTACGACTGACCTATTAACCTCTAAATCTAATCTGCCGACCACACAATCATCACCAGATCACAAACACGTACGCATCAAATGTGTCGTCGCATCGCCGATAATCTATTGCGTATTTACGCAATTTGTACATAAGTTGCAACTAAGTTGACGTAATTTCTATTTAAATTGCAACTAAGACACTTGAAGAAGAATACATACACGAGCACGGCTATCAATGAAAACAACTCTTCGAAACTACTCTTTTGCTATGCTATGATTATCCAGCGCTTAGCAATGCGCTGGATTAACAAAGATCTCAGAAAGCACTGCCCTGCTGAGCCCCGCAGACTCGAAAGAAACTGCACCGATGCAGCAGATGCAGCATATGCTTATCGTCAGTGGTTTCAGTTCGAGGCGATTAATCTAGGCGGACAAGGGATGAAATGGCGTCTTTTTCTCTACCTAACCTACATCCGCTGGGTTATGTCCACATAATGTGCAAATCGACACACGCACGTATATATATAAATATATATATATATTCCAACGGTATGGCTGCTACTTGGACACGTGGCGGTGCGTTAATCTGGTTAATCATGTGTATATAGGTCGATCGATGTGCATCTCGAGAAGGCACGTAATCTTTACGTCGTTGCAAATTACGTGCAGTGAATATAACGATACGCAGGCATAAGCACGTAACGCAGATGCAGACGCACTCCGCTATTCAGGTCTCTATCGGTGAGGTACAAAAACAAATGAGAAATTTTCGTTTGAGAGAGCGTTTCTGGTCAGCCATTCTTAAAAGGCGAACTGACAGGTTTCTCATAAATGCACTTATATAAGATGTTGTGTACATCATATGTCAATACTTTTACAGTCTTGACATATTATGGCTCCCATATTTTGAAGGGTCGAATAGTTCGAATGCATATTTAATGTTTTAAATGTTCTTTGATAGTAGCGGTTGCTAACCGTCTTGAACGATATATATATATATATATATATATATATATATATATACATATATAATGATATCGGCAATTCAGTTTGCTATCCAAAAACTGTTCACCTTGTCCGCGCAAACTAAACAAATAGCTTCTGAATTTGTTGCCGATATGCTCGGGGTAGTGAACTTTTCAAAGTGGCTTCGCTGAGCTAGGTATATAGATGTCTTACATATGCTTAGCTGTGTGCAAATTCTGCTGACTGCTTATCATGTACTGTTAACTCAGTGTATATATGGTTATTATTTATGTGTATGTATGACTGACATTTGAGATAATGTATAGTGAAAGCATGGACACGTGTACTGCCGTGATGAACTGGAAGTGACATGCAATTAATTGGTTGTTCAGAGATGCATTATATTGTATTTCTGTTTGGTGCATTTACATATATATATATATATATATATATATATATATATTGTTTACTGAAACTAATCTATTCAACGATTCCGCTATTCGTTTGGATATTATGACACTTGCATTGTGCTCGATGCGTAAGACTTTGAGTTATTTTTGTATCACTAAATGGTACTTAATTTCTAAGGACAACTAAAGCGTTGCAAAAGGCAGTTCTGTTAAAAAAATGGAATTGAAATATATATCATAAGATGGTTTGCTTATATAACTTTGCCATGTTATTGCAATATATTGTAAATAAATAATAATGAGTCATTTTTAAAGGTTTCACCCTTTGTTACCCATGTGCCTCATAACGCCAGTATGTGGCGGACTTTTATTGTAGCGTTACCGGTAAATGCGGCTTAAAATAAAACTGAGATGTTCTGAGCTTTTCCTCTATGACCAACTCAATGTTCCAGTTGTCTGCTGCCAATTTTTGTAAGTTTCGTTGTTAGAAAGGATTTTAAGACTTAAGTAGCTACAAGCGATTTAGATTAATACATGAACGTAGAAAAAAAAGTAAGTAGGGTAGAATTGTAA
This sequence comes from Dermanyssus gallinae, assembly GCA_003439945.1. Classification (NCBI taxonomy): domain Eukaryota; kingdom Metazoa; phylum Arthropoda; class Arachnida; order Mesostigmata; family Dermanyssidae; genus Dermanyssus; species Dermanyssus gallinae. The sequence continues at coordinate 94,061 of QVRM01000116.1, read as the reverse complement.
AATACTCAATGAAGTAGCCCTTTTGAAAATTGCCTCGCACTCGTTCCTAAGACCTCACCAGGCCCGGGGGGACCCATTCTCCTATCGGCCCATCCTACCGGCTTCCTGGACGCGGCGGCAATGGTAATGGAGTACGTGATCCTGTGCAGACTCAAGTAGGCACTCGAGGAGCGGAGTGGTCTTTCTGACACCCAATATTGATTCCAACGGGGCCGCTTCCCCGCACCTTCCACGGAGTAGAGCGCATCCTTCAACAAGATGCAAGGCGAGAGGTGATCGCATTCCGCGATGGATGCAACTATTTTCTCTCATTTTGTTAGACGTTAGAAACGCGTTTGCTACAGCGAACTGGGGCAACATTTTGACGCGTTTGGAGGATCGTCAGATTCTGCCCTAGCTCATCCGAGTCGTGTCGGCTTACTTCGACAAGCGCACGCACGGGGAGGGGATGCACTCATCGGCAGGTCACGGCAGGGATCCCGTGGGGCTCCGTTCTCGGCCCGGGCCTCTAGAACCTGGCCTGCGACGGAGTTCTGTCGCTCCCAGACCTGCCGAAGGATGTCCAAACGATCGTATACGCTGACGGTCTTGCGATGTTGGTCATCACTAGGGACGGCTGGATGGGGATCTCGCATGAACTCAGGCGGTCGTCTCGACCCTCCACGACTAGACCACCACGAGAGTGAGCTCCTCCCGCCGACACGCGGGAAAAGTGGACCCGCTGCCTTATCAGGAGTACATGCATAACATATGGTGGATCACGTTCCAGGAACATATGCAGAACAACAAAAGGTTCTTGAATTGCGTCCTATCCAAATTCGGCCTCCCGCAGGCATTTGATGACTGCCTTTTGCCCCCCCCCCCGACGTCGTCACAACTCAACCTACGTAAGGGCTGGGCAAAGAACGGTGCAATACCAAAATAAGAGTACCTGGCTAAGTACCTGAAGGCCCAGGAGAGGGTTGAGACTCCCGTCTAGGTTTCCAAGTATTGCGTTACAATCCCGAGACGTGAGGGTGTTGGGAAGGTGTTTTTTAATGAGAATTACACGCGGACAGGACTGAGTCATATACCCTTCGGTGTTGAGCCCCACACTATCCGCCGTTGATATCAGTTGGGGTGCGCAAAGGCAATTCGCCTTTTTAAAAAAGGCCTCGTTCTTGTGCCATATCACGTCATACTTTGAAGTGGAGATATTGAGCAACGAGGTTACCAACCTCACTAGAATACTGGATGCAAACTTCGACCAATCTCATGCCAGATTTGTAGAATGTTGCCCTCAATAACGCCGATTGATTGAATTTCCAGGGATTTTAACATCTCTTTTTCAATAAAGGAGCCTTTATATTGTATTGGATACTTACCCCCCACCCAATCGAGCATTTTCCAGAGTTTAACTTCCGCTCCGTAGGAACCCTTCGAGGTCAAACCTTCAAGTTCAGATGCATTGTTAGAATATGCTCGTTGATTTCTTTAACTGGATCAACTACCCCGGTTTTAACACAAAGTCTTCAGCGAACACGTAGAAGAGGCACTGGTAATTGCGCACCAGCACACAAAGAACCTAATCTCTCCATCTGAAGGGAACCAACGACTTGTACTACCTGCGGTGTTTGCCGAAAATCAGCTTCTGCCTAGAGGGGGCGTGGGAGGATGGAATCACACAAACATTGCCTTGTTTTTGTAAACGAGACGCCGATTTGACTACTGCATTGGGTTAATTTATACTTCATATCATCTGTGCACAGCGCATATTTGTCGAGTTTACACCCTCGGCCTTCGATTCAGATTTGCACCAATATAAAACAATGGCACATTATAGAGCCTAACCGTTCCGTCAAAGGCTCCTCCACATTGCAAATACGAAGTCCGATGTTCCCACTTGACAACCACGGCCAGCCTTAATGCCGCCCCGACGTTCGAGACATCAAAATCAATGGCTTACATTTTTTTTGGCGCCACTGGGTGCATGTGAAACCTATCTCGTAAGCCTACAGTTATCTCTAAAATGCGGAGCCCAATAGCAATGCTTGAAAGGTTAATTCACGTTAGTTTGCTATTTTTTCAAGTTAAGGACGTCCTTCTTTAGGGTCGAGCATCTCGGCTATTTATAACATTTCGCTCTACGTTTGGCAGGCGTGCCAAACGTGTCCTCCCTCGAAGATGCTGGCAATATTCCACCCAACCCCAAAAATCTTGGCACTTTTCTAGAAATGGTAAGGCAAAACACTCCCTCCCAAAACCTAGAAGAATGTTACTAGCTATTCATAGCTAGTTTCAAAGGTCGTGAAAACAAACTCCTACTGCTTAAATTATACTGTTGTTACCCCGTCATTAAGAAAAAAACACAATATATAGCTTCAGAAAACATTTTTAATATCCAACATAATTATATAAATATTATTACCTGGCGACATCGAGAGTATGCGGAGAAGAGCACACGTTTATTTAAGCACTAACTCGATACCTACAAACAATATATACACAACCGCTAGAGAGATGTTATTTAACGACATGTTTGCCCCGGGGTGATTTTTGTGCGTAGCGTTGCTACATTTACCAACTTTGAGCAGAAAGAACCCTTCGTATCTGCACTTTCTGGCATACAATGCCCGGCCCGGAGCAAAATGAGACAATGCAACGACCTATTATGGCTAGCCGTGCTCAGCTGTCGTCATCATCGAGCACTTGTGGTCGTGTTCCGCGCACTTTTTCGATCTGATCAAGGAAGTTTCTTGCACTTGGCCAGCATCACCTTGATGCTCTCCTTGAAGAGAACGTCTGGCGGTAGCATACCAACGCTTTCCACGCTGAAGATGAAGTGATCCCGGCGTCGACCAAGTCTGACTTTCGACGCGAGGTCTTCGTGCATGAGTACGTTTCGACTGCACGTGTCTCGGCGTGCATTAGCAACACGAGCCACCGCCTCACCACCTCGGTCCTCCAACTCGATGACACCCTTCGAAAACGAGTCCTGCAATCGCACGGCCGCCTCACCGCGAATCTCCTCCAGAAGCTCAATCGTTGGCAATAAACGGTACGATGCTGTCGCCACAGGAGAGAACTTCGCGTGCGTCTTTTCGATTCCTTTCATTAATTCAATGGTCATCGAAATCCCTTGACCTGGTCGCAGCTTAGCGATAAGGATATCGGTATGAACTGGTCGCGGAGGATCTCTAGCAAATAACGCCTCTTGGCCTTCTAGAGGCGTTATTTGCTAGAGATGATTATTATTGCGGTACAATATCACTCCGCATCCATTTTAGGTGACGGGAGTACACATCGCTATTGACGTACAACTCCTTAGGGTCCGTGGCGTCCAGTGTCGCCTGTAGGTTCTTCGTGCAGCGGCCATTAAGTTCGAAAACGATCGTGTGCTCTGAAGAAGCGGACTCCGACGGCATGCGGTACTCGAAAAGTCTCGGATCAACTTTGATCGGCACCAGACCCACCCGATTGGTAAGATCCTTGTCGTGTATAAACGAGGTGTTGTTTATCAGCGTAATGCGGTCTGCGGCTAACATCGGCACCTGCAATATATAATGATATATTAGCAACCAACAGACACCAAAAGCCTGTGCTTCCTAATCAGCACATTCAAACCTCTTCCGTCGTGAAAGTTTGTCCGGGCGATTCAAGGCGCAAAATTAGTGGTACATTAATAGTAGGTCAGATATTAACACGTAAGAAAAAAATTATGAGGTAACTTTATTTTTAAATAAATATTTTTTAAGATGTATGCAGACAACCTACTGTTAATGTAGGGTTTAAATTTGCCAAATTGTTCGAAACGCGTCAGGTACTGCGAATGGATATTCGTGAAGCAACACACTATCAGCACCGAAACGTTTATTCTTCCAAATATCGATAACAGGTTTCTTAGGACGCATTACATTGTCTTGTTGAAAACTTGGTTAAAACGCTATACAAAACTTAGGTACAATATCACTCCGCACCTTAGAGCGTGAGACGTATTGTTACATTGATACACCGACTTTCGTTGTTGGCTCCACCCGGCCAGTTAGTTTGACAAAAATCCAACTTTCAATCAAGGAGGGCAAGTTCCCTGAACAGCTAACAATAGCGAGCTTGTATTGAATAGGTTCGCCCACACAGACGTCTCGACAGTCTTTAAATGCCACCGTTGAATGAAGTTTTCCTAGAGTGACGCTTGTTGTGGGCATTTGTGTGGTATCTATACAAAGCTGATCGAGTGGGCGCACTGAAGCCAACATTAAAGATAAACTCCCTCTCTCTCTCTGTGACCACAGCTAACCAAACCATGACGTCCACTCAGGTAAGTCTAAGCAAACCCAAACTTCTCGTCCACGCTGCGATCACCTAAACAGCTACATGCGATTCGCTGGCGGATAAGGCTCAGTAGCAATAATGAATGGCTGTTTTCGTCTGCTTCCCGAATCACTACAATGCACGAAACCAGCGTTTACGGCTTTAATTACAGCAGCAAGCATCAAATAATATCCAGCTCTGACTTAACAAAGGCCAGATCTCTGTCGATTTTTGAATTGCCCTGTTACCAGAGCTAAATTAGTATTGTCCTGTCAATCCAATCCTACTACCAACATCGATGGTGAATATATATAATGTGCAAATAAATTATTATTATTATTATTAGTTCAGCGTCTCTTGTAATTCTGCCGGAACTTTTCAGACAGCCTAACCGTCCGCATCGCAGACATGAGAAGGGCTGGCAGACGGGGGCGCGTATTCTAAGGGCTGACACCATGCGAAAGGAGTTTGGGTCCAGCATGGTGCCAAGCTGACGGCAGGGCAGCGCTTGAAGCCAGCCCCCGCTGAAGGGATGTTGAGCCGCTAGAAAGAATCTGTTATATCTCATGCAGACTTCTTAGTTTTGCTTGTACAACTCGTCGAGAAGATTTTGACTCACGTGCTCTCTCAGAGGGCCGGGGTCGAGTTGACTCCTGACTGTGGTATCCGCCACTATCGCTGCCTTTTTTAGTTCAATCTTTTCTTCCTCGTCAGTGAGTGATTCCGCCAGAAAGCCAAATTAATTCAGGGATGCAGCATAGCACATCGCAGCTAGATCTGTAGCTCTTATTATTCCAAGACCTCCGTTTCCGGCTAGCTCTCTTCCACATGTTTCCTTCTAAGATAATGTTTAGTATTTCGCTTAGAATGTCTCTGGTGGTCTTGTCGTAGGCTGCAAGACCTTCCATATGTTTTAGAGTCTGACAAGTTCATAGCAAGTAGACAAATCTTGGTGAACCAAGACTGTGTCTCCAAAGGCACAGAGCCACCTGCGGGTGCATACTTGTCAGTCGTGGGCGAATCTTTAACAGGGTCTCTCGTTTAGCATCAAGAGCGCGTGGAATTCATTCGGGCATTACAGAAGAACCTAGAACATTTAGGTTACCCTGAGTTACACGAGATATCCCAGAAAGTGCTTCCATGATTGTTTGTATAGCCTGCGCTGGACCTTGAGGGGTACCTCCGCCAGCTAAAACCCCGCACTTGGCCGCGCTGAAGGTCAGTCCTCCCGGTTCCTCGAAGTTCAATATAGCCTGCATGTTCCCCGCCACGACATTTGCGGAACTCCCAAGACAGCGTCGCACCAGACATTAAAAGGGCTCTGTAGGCTAGATACCAGATCAGATATGCCGAGGCAGAACAGAGCTGGTCTCAATGGGTCTGCCTGCTGAATGCCAGTTTGCGACTCTATGATCGTATCTGCGTTGCAAGCGAGGATTGAGAAATCTCTATAACCTTGCCATATAATCGGATAGCGTCGTAAAGCTTTTCTCTTTACTTCGTAGAAAATGCTGTCCCTTCTTATTGTGTTGAACGCGTTTCGGAAGTCTAGTTTGACTAGTACCTTTGTCGGACCTTCTGCTTTCAGAAAAGCGCGTGTAGCGTGTACAGTAGCCTCTGCTCCTCCTCTAATGGCAACACTCATTCGATGGGGTGAAACCGCAGCAACTATGGTCCGTTTGTTCATAGCCATCGCGATTTTTGAAGCCATTCTTCGTAGAGTTAACCCGCATGTTATGGGCCTGATGGAATTATCCTTCCTTCGGAGGGCACTTAAACTTGCGCCATAAAAAACGGGTTGGCAAAACGATGGCAAAGCCCCATTGAGCACTCCAGCCACAAAAATGCCTAGCTCTTTCAGTAGACTCTCTGAGGATGGAATTGTTTGGCTAAACATATCCCGAAGATATTGAGGCCGTAGGCCGTCTAAACCGGCTCCACTTGCAAAAGGGAAAGATTGAATGGTCTCTAAAACGAGAGGCCTTTTAATTTTATCCAGGCCTAGAGTGGCTGTTGCAGAAGGTCTAACTGTTCTTGTCACCCGGGTGGACTAACTGGGTGTTTGCTCCGTAGTTCAGACTCGGTATGTTCATTTTGTGGTGCCAATGTGTCTGAGGAGAGTAGCAATCGAGCAGTAGAGGGAATATCGCTCTCTGCTATTTTCATCATTGCCTGGCGTACGCTGTATTGGTCGTTGGTGAAATGAGACCTCTTGCCGATCGTGCTAGGTATGGTCGAATCAGCGAGACTTTGAAGTGTTCGAAAATCTATTTCCGCTACATTACTTTTAATAATTTTAGTAAGTGTTTTCTACTGATTTTTTGGCGAGGTAGTGTAAACATCAATGATGAAAGCATCATAAGCTCATTCACACTTTCAAGATCGAGCTTTTATTAAAGTTGCTTAATGCTGTCGTATATGCTGTAGCACAGATTTCTCTAGCCCCACGGGGTATGATTCTGGCAAGCCTTAAACTTCTGCAGGCATGTGATAAGACTTGTACTAATCATTTCGAGTCAGGTTGGGTGTCGGTGTTTGATGTAAAGGTTATTCGGTCCCCGATTATTATCCGTACGAAGGCTTCGACAAGGAGCTACAGAGTGTTTTCGTGTTATGTTAATTTTCAGCCCCTTAGATGATCGTACGGCTTGCCCACAGTAGTTGCAAGCATATGGTGTCTGGGAAGGGGTAAAACCATCTCCGAGTCGTTCTTGGCGGCATCTCGAGTATTATTATTATTATTATTATTATTATTATTATTATTATTATTATTATTATTATTATTATTATTTATTACATGTTAAATAATGTTACAATTGTGAGGTCTGAACGTATTATTGCAAATTCTTTAAATAATTATTTCACTCCATGGCGCCTAAAATAGATGCCGCGTTTCCTCTGCAAACGGCCAAAGACAACGCTTGCCTCAAGAACTGACCCTCTCTTTGATCGCCTGTGACCTCCTGAATTCGCTTACTCAAATCTTTGAGAAATGCTTCGGTTTCCTTGCTGATTGGTCCTAGCGTCTCCATGGCAATAGGCACGAAAGTATATCTTGTTTCCAGTCCAGTGTATTTAACGCGTTTTCTGGCTTCCGCATGCTTTGCCACCCACCCCGGCTCAACTGAGCTGTGGTGTAAATAGGAAGCCGCGGTGGTGCACGAAACCGTTGCATCCCAAGCAAGGGACTTCCCATGAGACCATAATGCAATGGTCACCCCATCAGGTCTTTCTTCGCCAGCGGGCACTAAACCTCTCGGTTCAAGTGTAGATGGTATACCGGCTTTCCTAAGAGACCTTATAATGACCTTGTTTAATTTAGCATGTCTGGAGGATCTACCGGCACTCTTCGGGCAACTCAAAATTGGGATATTCTTCCAAAGGCCCCGGGTCCAACATGGTTCTAATGGTATCCCGTGCTTTACTAGTTTCATTTTTTATTTGTGGTCGAACTGCCTCCTCCACTAACGAGGCTGCGACCGGACCAAATCGGATCAGTGAAGCAGCGTAGCAGACAGGAGCTAGGTCAATAGCACTTCGTATTCCCAGACCACCTTCAGGTATTGGGAGACTTGCTCTCTGCCAGGTGTTGTCTTCCAAATTAACGTTTAGGACTTCACTAAGTATATCTCTGCTAACGTCATCATACGCGGTTAATTCTTTAGAGCACACTATAGCAGGGCATGAACGCAGTGTGTAGTTAAACTTTGAAGATCCCAGACTATATCTCCAAATGCACAGCGCGGCCTGAGGATGCAAGCGTGTCAGTCGTGGACGAATTTTGGTAAGGGCTTCTTTCTTCCTAGAGAGTGTATGCGAAATTCCATCTTGCTTTACGGGGGCCCCCAGAACTTCTAAGTTGTTTACCTCTACTCGCGTGATGTCAGGAAGTATTTCTGTGATCTCCTGGACTGCTTCCTCTCTCTCCTGAAGCGAGCCCCCGACAGCGGTAATCTCACATTTTGAAGCATTCAGTGCCAGTCCCCCGTCTTCTTCAAACTGCAGCACTCTTCTCAGATCTGTCGCAATGATACTCGCGGGGCCGGCAAGCGTGGCGTCATCTAGATACCACACGTTGAAAGGGCTCTGTAGTTGCGATACTAGATCTTATATACCGAGACTAAATAGAGCAGGACCTAGCAGGTCACCCTGTTATTATTATTATTATTATTATTATTATTATTATTATTATTATTATTATTATTATTATTATTATTATTAACAATAAAACAGCGGAACAACATTTTCACAAGTACGGATGCTGCTGTGACTAATTTCTTGATATGTGCGGAAAAAGTGAGGTTGTCAAAATTAGCGCGTCACGTTGGCAGCGTTGACCCTATATAGAAAATATTGCGATGATTTATTAATCATTTACAATACATTTGCACACTCAGCAGTGCTCGCCTTAATAAAAATGGTGGTATAAAGTCCTCACGTAGAGTTAAGAATCAGCTGTCCGTGTCCTTGCTTGATGGCAGCCCCCGCTCTTATGGACTCGGTGCGAGCGGTATATCCTCAAGGTTCCTTGCAGTGCTAAGACGGTAAAATCGATAAGGTTCCTCTTCGTGACGCCGAGCCCCAAGAGCGCACTCGCATGATTCGGAGTCCCATACACCACTCATAGAGATAGTGATGGATCCGAATCTGCGAGGTTTTTGCGGGTCGGGGAGCGCCGCTCTTAGGAACTCGACGTCATATTTGGTGATCTTGTTCTGCCGCGCTTTTCCCAGGTCCCTGTTCGGGCCGCAAACCTCGGCATCTAAAACCCAGACCTTGCTAGGTGTTGTTCTTACGAGGTCGGGCTTAAGACCCGGTGCGCCCGGTCGACGGAATACTCGCTCACGAACCATTTCACAACCCCTCTCGCGGAGAAGACGCGCCACGCGATCACAGACGTCGCCATGTCTCTTTATAGTTTGCTTGTGTGTTGTATCGCACATCTGAGCAACATGAGCCAACGTCTCAGGCGCATGACACCCGTGTCTACAACGTTTGTTGTAGCCCGGGCGTCCCCTGGCCAACCTGGCACGCGTTGGTAGTGCGTTAATCCTGAGCTCTAGTAGGTGTAAATATATATATATATATATATATATATATATATATATATATATATATATATATATTTAAAGAAAAAAATATATATATAACAGGCACAGACAAAGCGCCAACAGACCGCCACTGTTGCGTTCGTCATATAAGAACTGTATAGAACAAGCTGCCCTAGTTGTATCCCCCTAGTAGGGTACAAAACTGGTTGCCTCCGACGTAAGCAGATTCGTGCGTTTCTTAGAGGTACCGCGGCTTTTATTTGATACTGGAAAATGCAAGACATTCGCTTCCAGGCAAAACGCATCTGCCAAGCAGGCGCCCTGCAACCGCAAAATGCCCTCAGACGTTTGCAGATGAACACCAAATATTGTAGGCATCCAGCGAATGTGCACGAATGAGCTACATTTTGCATGGCCTTACGACGTTTTTACATACCACACAGCCTAAGAATGTCCACCCACGAGAAGCCGTTTATTTTTTTAAACACAGTATACTATTCATTTATTCAACCGTTTATTTATTTATTGCAAGGCAGTCTTGGGTCCGAGGCTATCATATTAACACTCTAGCTTTAACGTCGCTGTTTCGTGAAGGCTGCGTCCGGCGTCTACAACAAAGTGGCCCTATGATTGATTGATTTATTATTCGCTTGGCATGCATACCTAAATACACATGTCACCCTTTTTTATCAGGGGCGCTTAGAGCGGCAGCATATATGTTACCTATGCATCTGAATAATCAATGTTCACTTCCATACCTATTGAGTATTTGCTTTCCATTACCTAGTTAATATCCCAACTCCCTCAAACCTGTTTTCTCCATTGTCCGTATTCCGATTTGTACCGTGCCAATTATATCCCTTTAAACCCGGCGGCACTTCCATCTCCCGCAAATGCGTTTCCGTTACTATCATGATATCCATAGACCTTATTGTTAGTAATTTCTATAATTCTTCCCACTTTCCTCTTCGTCTCCCCCCTCTCATATTTAGCATGGCAACCCGTTCAAAAGGAACATTACTCCTAGGCTTTCCTTTTGCCCTGCTTCCTCTTTTGCATCTTAGGCCAACCTTCATCTCCTCCCCTCGATGCCACTGATGGCCAACCGTCTGATCACTATAGTACGTCCATGACGCCATCATAAATGATCGCCGACTTGAGAAAATCTTTATTAAAATTATATACGTAGCATACGACAGGCGCTCTCGGAATGCAGGCCGACTGCCAACAAAACTTCGGTGTGGGTTCTGCGCTCGCCGAGAATACCATGCATTCAGGAGTCAACCCCACGAAACGACAAGAGACAAACCACTCTGTATTCCTGCTTTTAACTCTAGCTCCTCATGAACACATCCGTTCGGATGGACGAGGTTGCAGTTGTTTTCTGGCTATAGCAACCAAAATGCAGTAGTTTTGATTTAAAAAAAAAAACAATTTACACGAAGGGTTAGAGAACCCGTAACCACACGTTACCGCGGAGACAATTGTTCACTCCAAAGTGCTAACATTCACACAATAAACAGACAAGCCCGCTGCTGCATTACTAGAGACAGTGTGCAGCGTTTTGTTTGCAAAAATTGCAACAACTCTTAAGCATCATACTATAATATATTTTCCTTATTCAAGGGCTAACCTAGCGACAAAGCAGACGATTTAAGCATGCACCAGGGTATCGCGTGCACATCACGTGCTTAAGTATCATCGGAAATAACCTTTACGAGATTGCTTCGAACTGCAAAAAAATGAAGAGGGAAAACATTTAGACTCAGGAAAAACTGAAATATACAGGACGCTTTTCATATCGCTCAGGTAGAGACAAGCAAGCTATAATTGGAGAAAGGAGCACGTCTTCACAAAATTTTCAATAACTCTGTTAATATAATGGTATAACGTAATAAACAGGCACACACAAAGCCTTCGATCGGACGCCTCACGATAAGTTAATTTAGTTGTCTGGAGATTGACCTGTAAGGAAACGACATACATTCATGCCCACACAATGCCACCTATCATGTAGGCTATATTAAATTTACATTTGCCTAATTAAATTAAAGAAAGTGAAGGCGATCTCTCTATGCAGTTGTGCAGCATAAAACACGAAATCAAAAGTATAACCGAAGACTGTGACACTAGCTTATAATGCAGAAATGGAATGAGGACGGAAACTAAGTATTTCCTTCGTAAATTACGTTGGCTTCCAGCTTTATCTATGACAGACTACGACAGACTTGCCCTTTTCCAGTAAATTTCTTTTAGGCTAATTATAAAGACTTTGGCACGCTAATTATGAGTGTTTTGGCAAGCCAATTATAAGGCCATTGGCAGGATAATTATAAAGGCTTTGGCAAGCTCATTTTAAAGACTTTTGCAGGCTAATTATAAAGACTTTGACCTCAGGCAGCCATCTCGCATTGAAGAACGATAAGTGCTAGAGGTAACCCGTATCTCCTAGACTATCCCGCCCACTTGAATGCGTGCTGGAAGCCTGGTGTTGAATGCGTTTCGAAGCGTGCTCTCGTCGGTCTCTAGAAGGGTGCAATTGGTATGCGCGGTTCCCTCGACACCTCCCTTTACGGCTACTCCGCCACCTTAGTGAGACGGCACGGCCGTCAGAATGGCCTCTTTGTTTTCGAGTATGGCAACCTTTGCAGCTATTCTTCGCAGATGCAGACCATAAGCAATCGTTTAATCGAGCAGTATTTGTTTTCTTTATACCCGTGAGGCTTCCATTGTGGCGTTTCGCCTACCTGCCGTAGCACGTCGAAAGCTATCGTGAGTTAGATTGAGAATCCACACTAGAGGCACCTTTGTCTAACTTTTGCTGCGCTTGAACCAGACTATAGTGTGACCTCCAACTGCCCCCCTGGAAGCACTACTAACGTCGGGTGCAAACGGTGAAATCCAGAAGCTCATGCCTTAAGCTCGACTTTTTACGATGTTGGTCTCGATTTTTTTTCTATTTAACATAGTATCTTGTCCCTTTTATTGAGGTATTATAAGCATACGAGAGTCATGAGCTCGGTCCAAGAGCAATCGCTAAAATTCCCCAATGCTATTAAGCATGCTGTGGCGCAAATTCCCCTTGTTTTGCATGGTATAATTTTTGCAAGCCTTAGATGAGAAGCCCTGCGCCTATGCTAAAAGTCTTTGGTCCCGTAGATAATCGGATCACTAAATTGCGATTGAGTCGGATCTCTGGGTTTATAGTTTAGTATACACTGTGGATTGTGCGCGTGTGATGAAGATCCGCAATCCCTCAAACCACATTGTGCGCAGATGTCACACAGCGTCATAGGCAGTAGTGAAACCGGGATAGAGTCTTCTGAACTTGTTGTTTCTTGGCTCTAGCCGGTTGGTTAGCTGGACATTTATTTCCCGCTGTAAATTCTCATTTTAGCCATGTTTCGAGAGCAACGGTTTCATCGCTTTCCAGATCTTCACAAGTCTCTTCACCGTTTTTAAAGAAGCACATGAGGGTTTTAAGTCATCTCTTCAGGTCTTGTGTGATCTCTTTAAATGCATTGCCTGAACGGTTCGGGTAATTAATACGATCTCTTTTCTTTCAAATGACGGTTTCTTTCTTTGTTTTTGTGCAGGCAAACTTGCTAGTGCCCTAGGTCAAAGCGAGTGGAGCTGCGTCAGCGTAATACATTGACGCGCGTCTGACGGCCCTGATATTCGTCTCAGGACACAGGCACGTTTTACCTTGCCCAGAGAAATAACAATGAAGTTAACGTTAAGTTACTACCATTGAAGGCATAAGCGCCACACATTCAGATGTTGTTCGTAACAGATGTCTCTCAGATCTGACGTCCAATCGCGGCGGCTGTATTTTCTGCGCGTCATCCCCCACTTGTCATACTCCTTGGCCCAGTTTCCACACTTACGAGAGCACATGCTCTCGTAATTTCATTCATTTTTGTTCTACAGTTTGCCTGTCTAAGTAGATCAGCAACATAGAGGAATACAATGCTGGTTACGCGCGAGGAATCGCATGCCGCTCATGTCCCCGGGTGAACAACCCAATGCAGAACAACACCACATGAGTGGGTAACGGTAATAACAGTGCACATGAGCAACAAGTCCGAGAAGAAACACAAGACGACGGCTTGATATTTAAATAAAAACATTCGGTACGGAAGCGATATGCTGTTCGTATGCACTCAGTATATGGAGAATATAGGAGAGAACTCAGTATATGCACTCAGTATATAAAAATGATATATATATATACATATTATATATATAATATGTATATATATATATATATATATATATATATATATATATTTATTTATTTATATATATAGAGAGATGTAGGGCTCGCTTATCCACCATCCGCCTCAACGGCAGCGCGAAGCAACTACACGGGAGTGAATGCAACGTGGCTCGTGGCTGGGGAAGAGTGGAATGGGGAAGAGCTCCAGCGCGAGAGGGAATAACAACAGATAGGCCACCACTGACGTTGCCAACTGACCCAGCCACATTGACGACAACGAAAATGCAGTGGAGAAGGTAAAGGAGGAGGAAGGACATTGTTATGATGGTCGCATGTCGTCGTCGTTGTTGTTGTTATTATTGTTATTATTGTGCTTATGGCAACATCCACCGCCGCCCGTCCGTTCGTCCATGAGCCAGCGGCGGTGTGACGGTGTTGTCAAGGCACCGGTCGGGAAAGGGTCGAACACCCGGTACCGCTGTCGCCTATGTGATCAGCTGCTGCTGCTGTCGCTGCTGCTGCTCCAAATCGTATGGCCAGCAAGCAAGTGGAAGCGGCGAATCGAGCTTCACTGCCGACACAAGTTGTGAACAACAACAACAATAGCAACAACATCAGCAACAACAGCAACAGCAGCAACAACAACCGCAATATCAAAGCCGACACGTCACTACAGAACAGAACAGAAGCAACAGCAGCATCATCTGCAGCCGAAGCAGCCACTAAACTAACTGAACCGAGACACTTCTGACGCGGCGACGACTTCTGATGATATCAGCAACAACACCGCCGAAGCACCGTAATAGTAGTACTGGCGTGCTAACAACTGTAGTGGTCGAGCTGAAGTAGTGACGATTTATGGTCATACTCTGCTCTGTACTGTGTACTACTGCTAGGTAATACGGGAACAACAAAAAATCCCGGTACACACGAAAGTGTAGTAGTAGTGATTTGTGATTACGGTTGTTGTTGTTGTGTGACCATTGATTGACATGTGAGCCGGCGGAAATTGGAGTAACAACTGTACCCTGTGGCTACATGTGTACAGTATAGACGTATACATGACTGCACGTGCAGACAATATCCACAGCTACGATCGATAGCACAGAAAATAGACGTGGGGATACAAAACAAACCAACAGCCGACACAACAGTAGCAGGAGGAAAGAGGGAAGTGGAAAGCGAGAGAGAGAGAGAGAGAGAGGAATAGCGCAAAATAGCGTGAGAGAGAATACTACAACAGACAAAACAAAGAGAGAAACCGATGTAATCAGCAAAAAAAAAAGAAGAGCGTGCCGGCAAATCCACCTTCTCGGTATGTTAGCAGTTACTTAACTACGTTCGACGGAGCAAAGCAGTTAGTCGAACTAACCACAACAACACAACATTGAGAGACGCCGCAATCGATGATGGCTGCTCGATGATGAACGTGAACAAATATATGCGCGAATGAATTCTATACGATCCATAACGACGACCAGGCAAACACTGCCTACACGCTGGGTGAATGCTGACAGCTGTAAGGGCATAACGACGACGACGACGACAATGACAATAGCATTTTCCCGTAACAGCAGCGTTTGCTGGGCTGGTTAGGTTGGTTGGCTGGCTGGGCGAACATTGAAAACATTTTCGGATTTTCGGGTAATTCGTATCGTTAATTTGCATAACTATTCCGCTGTTAGTGCTCTAGCAAAAGAGCAGAGTTAAGAGGTGCTATTATTGGTGTTGCTTCTTATAGTGTGTGTGAGTGCAGCAGTGCCAGAAACGCGGAAACGTGGTGCACTGAACGTGAGTAAGCCCGCATTGGTAACGCAGCTGACACGGTTTTCTGATAACGAGACCATTTTTCTGATGACGTGCCGCCGAAAAACGTTCGATGAAGAATGGGAAAAACGATTAGGCGGGCTGCCGCCAGTCACGCACTTCGTCGTCACTGAGTTCTAGTCATCGATAGTGAGAGTAGATCGTCGAGTGTGGGTGCAGCTAGGATAGAACGGCGGCAAACAGAACAATAACATCAACAGCAGCAGCAATAGCAATAACAACACAAACGCAAATAATTACAATAGCAATAATAGTAATAATAACAACAACAACAACAACGATAGCAGCAGCAACAACGACAACAACTAGAAAAACAAACTTTACTCAAAACCCCACCGACATACCGGTGACGAGTTACGGAGGAGATGCAGGACCTTGTTGAGCTTTACTCCACCCGTGTTCCGTCGGTTCGGTCTGCCTACCAAACAACTGGTGAAACTCGTGCCCAAACACTACCGCAAACGCGAACTGGATAGAGACACCGTAGGTAGTAGATGCTGTCGGCCGCTTGTGTAACTGACAAAACAACAATTTCAGGAAAGAACAGCGGACAAGAAGAGAAAGTGCAGTGAGTGTGCATTCCGGAAGGGAGCGGGTGAGTGCCAAGTCAGTACTGTGTTGAAAGCATTGAACAGTTTGTGCGTGATTTGATATACGTGTTCATGTCGTTGTTGTTGTGGTGGTGGTGGCGGTGATGGTGTACTATGTGAAAGTAAAGCGTTTTTCGACCGATCATTGGAGTCAACTCCTTAAGTCGATTGTGTCTGTGTTCCTTCAGACCTCGCAACGTTCCCTGTCATTATCGACTGGCAACGCTGTTGGTCAGACGTCAAATTGGTGCATAATGCTGATTGTTTAAATGTTGGCGCGCCGTTTGAGGGGGTCATAGAACTCGTGAAAAAATAACTTTTTTTTCATTTTGATGGGGGCGGAAATGTCTTAGGAATGACAATGAAATTAATATACTTTTCTTATATGGATATCACTGACCTGTATTGGTCTTGCAACATGTACACTTGCGTGAAATCACGTAGATAGGTCCATGAGGGCCTATAACGTAGCGTTGTTCATCATGCCAGTTCAAAGGCTCACACTGAGAAGCGATTCTGGCGTGCATGCGAGGAGTCGTATACGGGTCTTCGTCAGTCCACCAATAAAATGGTGCTACATATATATGCCCTCTTGTGTTTTGTGTCCACAGTGTCCCTCCCATCTTTAAAGAGAACAAATGCGGGAAACTCAGCATGGGTTTCTTCTGTGCGTAAAACTAGCCACAGTTGTAGTCAACATATGCCTGGTAATCAGAAGGCCGCAAAGTTTGAGCTAGCCGAAGCCGGAGCGGATGTAGATGTTCGTCGATTATAATCTGTGCAGGTTTCTGCCCAAGAAAGAAACCCAGGTTGAGTTTCCTGCACTTGTTCTCTTCACAGATCCAGCTTTGCTAACATGAGATGGCATATTTATTTCACACCTTCACCTAACTGGTGGGACCCCACGAGACCCCGCACATAAACCGCCCACATGCGTGCACGCCCTAATCGCTCCTTCGTAAATGATTGGAGTGACACGGTAAACATTTGCGTTATAAGCCCTCATGGAACTCACTCAATCCTAAATAGATAAACGTACCATACGTTTCTGACCGGAACCTCACCAGAACTGCTGGTACATGTCCCAGAATGTATTCGCTCGATAATGTAGTTCTCACACGATAGAGCACAGCGGAGCGGAGCACGGGATCACCTAGGTGATCGATGAATTGGTCGATGCTAAATTGATTAAATCGATTGGCATGCATACACATGGTTTGTTGTTCATCACATTGAACATCGCCAGCCAATATACATTTGGTTTCTCCAAAATGATTCCCATAAAATGTACGTTCTCCTGAATGTATTTGTTTGATGATGATGCAATTGCAAGAGTTGGAGGTGTTGAACGCTCGAAAGCTCGACAATTGGGTATCATAGAATCTGTTTATTCGAATATGCTTTTTCGAACGAACTTTCTTGAATATGAGTATTCTACTAGCCTGCTAGATTGGATGCCATTCAGACAAAACAGAATTTTCTTTCAAACACGCCTACTTCTGTATCGAACAACTATAAATCGCACAGTTTGTGAAGTTACGTTTGGCCAACCATATCGGTATAATTATATGTTCATTGTCATTCTTAAATGAGACATTTCCGCCCCTTATTAAAAACATCGCACTTTTTCTACGGCCTCAAAACGGCGTGCCGACAGTTTAAAAAGATCCTGTATAGTGCACTGCGCGCCTGTCACGGAGATGCTGCTACTAGGTTCGTTTGTCTTCATTATTGCCGTCGATGCAAAAAATCTCCAGCATCTTAGATTAACTATTATGGAATTTACCGCTGATGGGGTTAGGACTTTACCTACAATGAAGCCCCTCGTCCGACTCCGCGCGGCTCGAACGATCACGAACGTCATTTTCATAATTATAGTTAATACAGACGTTATCATGTTTACTAACACCTAAAAGTTACAATTACGATATTCGAACGTATCGCACAGGTGTCAACAGGAACTTTTCCTCCTCTCACAATGACGATTAAAAGAATAATTATTCTTTGAAGTATACAATTATTTCCTGGCAACGTGTGATAACATGCTGTCTAGCTCGGGGTTCGTTTAGTTCAGTAATGTCCCCCTAGCCGATTCTGCTTTCCCCACCGTTGTGTATCGAGTGAGAGTGCCTAAAATGTAAAAACTATCCTGATTTCGAGTTTCCCATGAGAAGGTAACGACATCAGTTTTCGTTAGAGCTGAATCCTGATTATATGTAAGTGCGAGCATGTCAGAGACTGTTTAGCCTCCGCTACCTATTAAGCATGATCTGCCTTGTCCGCAACTAAATAATTTTCTCTCAGCTGACTGCATCGAGCTTTTTATTTTAACAAAAGAGCTCTGAATAAGTTATGATTCATGTTCCTTGTCAGCGACAATCTGAATGAATTACTGTAAACTTTGTAAAGCCTAATCCACGCAAAGCCTTCCTTGCAGTTTATGCCAGCTGGTGATTACTTTGCTATTTCAACATTCAAGTATTCCATTCCGTGAGTTTAGAGCTTAGAACTGCCTTGCATTATGTATGGCACAATGGATTCATGGCTGCGCAGTTCCTTAGCTTATCGCCGCAGGCAAATAGAAAAAACACGAAATACACAATCGCGTAATTATCTGCTCATTACCAACTAAAAATGGGTATTTATTTTCATGCGGTCTTAGCTACCTAAGGTACGGTACTGTTACAAGGAACTATATTTACTAACTTGTTGAATACTATTATTATTATTATTAGTCTCGGGCTCAGAGGCCCCTCCAGCCTTGCTCCACATGGATTTTTCTTGTAGACATTTGCTTGCCTCCTCTGACAAGACTCCCCAGTAGCTGACAAACACGGAGCTGTTCATGAGTGGCAGCTCATCCTATGGCGACTCTGAGAGATACAGGCAAGCAATCGGCGTGGGACAGTATTCCCCTGGCGCCAGCCAAGTCCCGCATCCAATGCTCCCTAGCCTCGAGCCTGACGGACAACAATTCGTTGCGCTTCAGTCACATCAAGACCGGAGAGCAATCTTTGTCTGAACTTCCGACTGGATCATAACTTGGCACCGTAGTGTCAAACCGGGAGTTTAGGACCTTATGCAACCTGCGCTGCTCACCCATGTTCTTGTGGCACGAACATAGCTGGTGCGAAGTGTCATCATAAGCTGAGCTGCAAACTGCTTTACCGCGCGAGTTGAACCGACACTCTATGTGAAGAAGGAGACATTCCTGAGGCAGCGCATCGCTTTAGAAGTTCAGCGCGGTAACGCGAGAATGATTATTGACACGCTCCTGAGGGAGAGATCTGGAAGAGCGTATGTATCTATAAGGACTTTCCTGGAAGGATCTGTACATTTACCGGCTGACTTTGATAATAAACGAGCAACTGTTCAGTTGCAACGCGCATGCCGGGGCTGGCTGGACTCCGTGGTGAAATATATATATATATATATATATATATATATATATATATATATATATATATTATATATATATATATATATATTATATATATATATATACAGACATTGCTAGTAGAACTATCCGCGCATGATTTTGTACTCGTGTCACACCTCTGTGCCACCCTACTGTCATGAATGAGTGATATTCCCTATACAAAGCTGTGCTCACGCTCCCGCCAGTAGCACAGTAAGGTGCGCTTCTGTTTCCGACCAATGATCAACTTGTCATGTTATCAAAGCGTCAAGACAGAGACTCGAGAGTTAACAACGCATGAATGATTTCATTTCAGGTCGGACGCAAGCCGACGCGAACGAGGCAACGAGGGCAGTCGGCTCGTAGCGGTGGGTGGGATATTGTGTTACTCGACAAGTCTCTACAGGCGGCTGAGCGAGCCCCCGGCCTTTCAGAGCCGGTACAGTCGTCGCCGTCGTTGTCGTCGTCGTTGTCGTTGTTCTGTAAAGCCGTTCAACACCACGCTCGAAGCTGACTGGGAAGCCATCAGCATTCGGGCGCCCGTGCGCGGTGCACCGCGGCTCGCTCGAAGATGGGCGTCCTATCGCTCGGCGGCGTGTCGCTCGGCACCGTGGCCGGGATCGTGTTTGTCGTGTACATGGTCAACTCAATGTACACGCTGTACAAGATATTCCACCCGCCCCAGTGTACGGGCGATCACGACCAGCGCTGCCTACAGCCGGCGTGGCACACGAATGAAGACTATAGGCATCAGGTAGCTGTTACTGACTGTCCTGTTTCTTTCGTCGGCTTCTGATGTTAGTCCGCAGCTAGTTAGTCCGTCCGACACGTCCGCAAACCGAGTGTGGTTCAGTTTAATAATAATAATATAATAATATTAATTGTGAAAGCAGTGGCACGAAATAGCTCTGTTGCTATCGGTGCTAAGCAAATAGGAGACGCGCGAAACGTTCTCTTTTTTAATTTTAGTTTTGTAATCTGCTGTAACCTTATCCCGTACGACACCGTAAGATTTATCCATGACACGTATATATATATATATATATATATATATATATAGAGAGAGAGAGAGAGAGAGAGAGGGGGAAGGGAGAGAGATACATCCTATGCTTTGCATAACCTGTTCAAATAGAGACTGGTGGAAGTCAAAATATAGATGCTAGTTGAGGATCGAGTAATTCGTAAAGTGATCAGGCAGATGCAATCAACGTTCTCCTTTATGCGTTTGTTACAGTTTGCAATGATCGTCTCCACTGAAGGCGTACTGGCGCATCTGCCATCGGAACAGTATCAGGTCGTCTACAACGATGACGACTTTGACATCTTTCAAATAACCGCAGACATGTAAGGACAATGTCAAACTACTCGATCTATGAGTTGTGTGTGTGTGCGTCGCCAGCAAAAGTCAATATGCGCTGTTGCATGCTGGCTAACACTACTGTCGTACCAATAGTTTACGCTAGGATAGGCATGTACGCTATGGATAGTTTGCAAACCATTAGATCGTCATCGTTATAATGCCTACACTTGACTATCTTTTTTGAACCCTCTATCCGTGTGGGTATTGACGTGCATTCTACATATGTTTAATCAGCCGCGGAGCCATTTCTGCGGCTTTGTTATATCTGAGCTCGAGCTTTCGTTCCGCGCGCAGCAGCTTTGTTTCGCAAACCGCCGATAGCACCGCATGCGTCACTTGAATGCGCCCGAATCGAAACGCAAAATAGCAGAGCTATCCGAAACCACTGAAGTAATACCACAAGTATCCCGGTTATGTAGGTTAGGGGGTCACCAGGTTTTTAGTGGGTATGAGAATCCCACACTACCCAGACCAAAGGGTGTGCGTTATGCATTTTTGTTCCTGGCCCCTGTAAAAAGAAAAAAATCCGAAACCAAACCAAACCAAACCGGCTTCTTCTGTTCGCGTGGTGTGGGTTCTTTTCTCGCGTAGACCATTGAAGCGAATCGATGTTCCCGAGTCGGTGCGACAGAATGGCACGCTTTATCTGCACGCGTGTCTTGACACGCGATCTCTGTACTCAGGGCCGAAAAGGGCCATCGCGTTGGCCGAGTCCGGCGACGACGAGTTGCCACTCGGTGAAGCTGTCACGCCACGTCATTCCGAAACCCGACGAAGTCACGCTTGTCGGATCCGCCTCGCGTCATGAGGGAAGATGGTGGAGGAAGAAAACCAAAACGAAAGCACTGCCTCCATCCATGGTGAGTGTAGGGCGGGGTTTGCGCACCGTGTGCCAATTAAAGTCGTGCTCAACATTAATAATAATAATAAAAATAATAATAATAATAATAATAATAATAATAATAATTTTTTTTTGGAACAAGGGTTTATTTTATCAATATGTACATGTATCACAATTATCAATATATTACTTATATAATATCTACAATATTGCTTATATTATTCTTATTGCTTGAGTGTCGGCGACCACTCAACATCATCTTGGCGTTGCCTCTCTGTAATTCTAATGACACTCTCTGTCGGAGGAAAGCGGTCGATCTTGGCTCCGCTGTGGCCTCGAAGAGCTTCTTCCCAAGCTCCTTTGTCAGTTTGAGTGCATCCTTGCCCCAAACGCCAGATGACTCGAGGCCGAACGCCATTACAACGTGGTCCTCAAGGAGATGCGCGTATAGGCGCCGTTTGTGCATCTCCCGTTGGTGGATAATGTTGCCGACGCCCGCGTTGGCTAGTGCACGATAGCCGAGAGCGTACGTGTCGGAGACGGTGACGTCCCATGCCAGCGGCCGATTGCGGTCCCAGTCTCGGCTGGTAAGGCCGTCCGGTCGACGCTTGTCGTCGCTCTGTAGTCCACCAGGCTCCAGTGTGACGCGGTAGCCGGCTTGTCTGAAAGCGCGCCCGAGGATGTCATTTATGGCATCGTGGCGGCCCTGCGTAAGCCCAGCCAGCTTAGTGCAACTAAGTCGGTGCAGGCCATGTTCATCCACCGTTCCACCACACGGGCATGCCTCTGTCTCAAACATGGCAATGCCAAGTCTGAGGCCACTGGCGGCACGGAAGTGGTCATCAGCCAGCTTACTGCCGACTAGCTCGGACGGAAACACGTCAAGCCACGCTCCGGCAGCGTCGGATGAAACCGCTTTCAGTCTAATGCCGTCTATATCTAACTCACAGGCAGACAGAAGTAATAATAATAATAATAATAGACGAAGGACAGAATTTCTAAGACCGGTGTTGTGGTTTCGGATCTCTATAGAGCGCTCTTTCTGCTGCAGGAGACGAGGACTGAGATGCAAATAATATGATTATGACTAAAATTAATTGGTCTATTAGTTTGTTGACACCCACTATCCCCTGTGGAGGTGTGTTATATCAGCATTGTATCATTATCATATTGTCGCGAACTTGCATCCTAAACTTTCAAGGCTATGCGCTGCCTCAGGGACGCTATAAATCGTTTGTCTGTGTTCGACTTCTCGATGATCTGGCCGAATGTTCCCTGGCGTTCCATCCCTTAATGTCTTACTTATGAACAAACAGTTAACGTCCTCGTTTCTCAAGTCTTTGCAATGACGAATCTTGTCTTTCTCCGCTCTAAGTGCAACGCCGTCTACCGTGTGAGAAATCGCCGTGTCGAAAGTGTTTCGAATGGCCATGTCCCAGATCGTCAGTTACCCCATGGCGCAGGGGAATCAGGGTCATGCCCTCGGGTCTAATGTTTTCATTTTCACACAATTGTGACGCTTCAACTCGCATGTTAGTGCCACAAACAAAAAAGCTTTTTGTCTGCCCGGATGATTTTGTCCGGAAGCAAAAGACAGTTCTCCGGTACTGATATGGGCGAAACGGACCAAATCTCTCTGACTTGCCACTAGGAAGCCTTTGAGGCTGGACTTGGCTTGCGCCAGGGAAATTTGATCGCCACATCGATTGCTTGCCCCTATACATTGCCAAGTGTCAATTTTTTAATGTCTGCAATCATCGCAAGCATTAGCTATGTGTGTAAGCAAATATAAATAATTAGTAGTAATAGCAAAAAAAGTATATTCTGTAAGAAACAGCTAACTCACGAAGAGATTGGCATTAATTCTGTAAAACTATTCAATACAAATGAGGTCCCAAGCTGAAAATCTGCGGTATTTCAAACGACATTGTCCACGTTCTGACAGCGCGTCGCCCACCTTGACAGCAAATGTATGGGAGGTCAGATACGCATTGCACCAAGCAATAAGCCTTGGCCTAATACCAAGATTGGCCATTCTCCCAAAGCTGTGAGCTCCCGTTGAACGCCCTTTATCAGTGCAGCCGTACTGTGAATGTGGATCCAGATGTCCGCTGTCCTCCAGACACCCGTAGATGTGTTGTTCCTGATGACCTTCACCATTAGATGACATGGTGCGGTGCATTAAGCGACTGCCTTGTAGTTTTGAGCAAGCCTTCGGGGTCTCTTTATATACACAGGCATACCAATCCGCTGGCAAATTTGACGGCAAATGAAAAACGCCACCCCCAAACCAAGGGGTATCCCAGTATAAACGTAGTTTTGTAGTTTGTATAAGGGTATAAGTGTCGTTGCGCATTGTTTGAATTACTCACTTACTTGTCAGTTGTACAAAGCGCACATATATTACTAACACATGCGTTTGTGAATGTAACAAATGGTTGAAAATTCAAACTGCAAAAAAACGACGTCTCGATGATTTTGTCTTACGGATTTATTCGAATAACAATTGTGTTGCAAAGCGGCGGCCGAGACGGGTGTACACGCATCTGCCGACGAAACTGACCGTCCTTATCATGGCAACACCACACGCAATTCCATTGGACGCGGTTTTTCCCGAAATCGCTCCGCTCTTCAAGCTTGATGCGAAGAGGCGATACATGCCTATGGCCTACATCAACATGGACGCTATCATGGGAAAAGACCTCGTTGTAAGTCGGCCTTTTTAAATCACACTTTACGTCATATATATATATATATATATATATATATATATAATTGTGTAGGTAAATACAAGTTACAGCCGATCTTAATGGTGCAGTCATATTATGCGCGTGCCCAAACTTGCTTGGTTTTAGTTAATCTATTGATTCGACTATTGTCAGCCATTATCTGTCAGCCGTCATATACACTAGTTTTTTGTTTTTTTTACAATACATTTTTACCAAAAAAAATTTCTTGGAGGTATTCTACGCATATGACTGATGCTTATATTACGCCACTTGTAAACACACACGTAACTTTTAATGGTTGGTCAACCCATTACTGCTTTGGCGCAGGTTTTAGCGGGCTAAAACATTGATTGCATCCTTTTTTGACATTACTAGCCACTTTGTCTACGACTCGTTTTATAACGTTTTACAGCTTTATCAATAAGACATAACATGTGGAACTATTTATTTTTAGCAAATTACGCCATCGACGGCAAAATTCGACATAAAGCTCAACATTAATCAGGCCACCATCGGGAAGCTAAAATTCCTTACGGTTGTCAAGGAATCGCTGAAGAACATGGAGAAGTTCGGCCTTTCCGAACAAGTACGTATAGACGGCGGTGTACTGCCACCTGTGTCATGTGCCTGTGTATCCGAGCCACCCGCACATACCTAGCCAGGGTGTTATTTGTGCCGCCGGCCTATATATATATATTAATATCTCTCTCTCTCTATCTATATATATATATATATATATATATATTATAACGCTTTATTATTTAATTACATATAAACGTATTTTTTATTATTTTACTCGTGGACTCGTACGTATGTATATCTGTCTCAAGACAAACATACATACGTGAGAGTACTAATAATACATTTATTTTAGTGAATTTGTAAAGCACATAACTATATATATATATATGATCATTATTTATTTATGTGTATGAAGATATACATTTGTACTTTACAAATCTATTATAATAAATTTATAATCAAGAGAAATATACATACGTACGAGTACAAGAGTCAAAATACAAAAAAAATGTCTATTTGTCTAAATAATAAATCGTTATAGTATGTACATATATAATGATTAATATTATTTTTACAAATAATGTATGCTTATTTGTATATAAGCACGTATGTGTTCTACAAATACCATTTAATGTATGTTGATATTTTTCTCTCTCTCTTTAGATATATATATATATATATATATATATATATATATATATATACGTTGTATATACATATTAATTGGTGTGATCATGTAGGACATATATGTATGTTTATGGCGCGCCAATACAGATTTATGTTCTAACATTAACATTGTTTCTTTTTGTATTTTTGCTGTGACTGCATTTTGTTCTATTTCTACACTCGCCTCTGCCGCTGCCGATCTTCTTTGGAAAAGGACGTCGATAGTGTAAAAGGCATATTCTTTGATACGTCGTTGGCACTTCTGCTTACCACAATATTTGTGTCGACTCTACATGTAAGTATCACATGTCATCCTACTTAATCTTCACATCAGAACACATCGTCTGACTGGCCGTGCGAACTAAGGTGTCACCTAACGTCTATCAATAAGCTTGCTTATATATCCCAATAACGTATTAAAAAAAAGGCTTTTCAATGCAGTTCTAAAAAAACGTAGCAGTGTCTCTACACGGGTAGTTTTATAACTATGGTTTGTGGATTGGTTGCAGTTACTGTTTGACGTGATGGCGTTTAAGAACGATGTCGTGTTTTGGCGAACCATCGATAAATTCGAGGGCATTTCAGTACGAACAATAGCATGGAAAACAGTGTCACAGGTAAATTGCTCGAGTACGAGTTTATATTTATATTTAGCTGTTAACCTATGTAACAAAAACCACAGACTAGCGATTGAAGCGAGCTACGGAATGTTTGTGGATAATGGTTTATGCACATATTTATATGGGGGCCGAATGGATATTATAACAAAGGAACTACTGGAACATTTATAGAAATAAGAGAAACAATAGTAACAGCAAACAAATTTAATCTGCTATCACCTCCGGTTCAAAACTATCTTATAATTTTGTAACCTTGTGTGATTTCTACACAACATGTGTGATAATAATCAAATATATGATCAAACCCTCTGTGGTTGCAGCTTTTAAGTTTATTACTCTATATATTGCTTCAATGAATGGATAGTCAAATCCTACAACACTAACAAGGTTGCCTTCTACAATCTAAAATTTCAGGTCTAAAACTGTTTTGACGTAATACATATATGTAACTTGATGTGAAATTAGTCTTGGGTGTAACAGGTCGAACTGCAGAAGGCTTCCTTGTTTGTCTTATATACTATATATATATATATATCGGCTAATGTACTGTTTTACTACTAACATTTACTGTTGCTATTGACTTCGTGACAGGTGATTATTTGGCTGTATCTGTATGACAATGACACCTCACGGTTGGTGCTGTTCACCGCCCTTATATCAACTCTAATAGAAATGTGGAAGTTCTATAAAGTAACGCGAATGAAGATCATCTGGCGTAATTTCCTACCCGTAGGAATCGACGTAAGTTTGATTTCACTCGTCAAAAAAAAGTATATATATAAATGTATATATATCCAAAGAGGCTATATATATTGACATAGGACACATGCGTGTAACCCCTATATATCCGCTAGCAATCGTTAATTCTGATATTTTCTAATGCGAACGACGACCCCTTCGTTCTAAACCTCAGCTTTTAACTTGGTTTTACCCGTGCTGCATAAACGAAATGATGTTTTGCACAAAAGCATTGCGGAAACGTACATTGTGTATCAAACCCACCTTGGAACGCATCCTCCTGGCGATAGTATGAATGAAATTTGAACGGTGAACACAAACCAACAAAATGAATCTGCTCTGATGTTTTGTTGATCGAATTCCAGTTTGGAAAGTTCTCTGCGGCTGAACAGAAAACCGATGAAATCGACTCGCAGGGTATGCAGATTATGAGCATTATTCTGATCCCTCTTTGCATCGGCGGAGCCATATACAGCTTGTACTACCAGCCACATAAAAGGTGGGTTCACAGACTTGGTGAGCTTAACGCTGTTTCCTTACAAAATTATTTTTGGGCAATTAGGGCTTGCTGAATTTTGGCGTGTTGATACCGTCGCTCTGACAACCACGATTGTAGACGCGCGCATATTGGACTAAGGCGAGTCTATGATACGATAGAGCTTAAATGGTCTATAGTTACCACACACTCTTTGCAGAATGTTTATGGACTTTCGTGAGAGGAATGTAACAGAGGTAAAGCGTTCAGCCTGATCTAACTAGTACTTGGTTACCTTACAGCTGGTACTCATGGACTGTGGGATCATTGGCGAATGCTGTTTACGCGTTCGGCTTTCTCTTAATGATGCCTCAACTCTTTCTCAACTATCGTCTCAAGTCTGTGGCTCATTTGCCTTGGCGGGTACGTATCGTTTTTTGTCGCTGTCACGGACTTTATATATATATATATACGTATATATATATATATATATATATATATCATTTGCAAAGGCGGGCAAAGAAATTGTAAATAAAACAGCAAACAAATAATTTGTTTCTATTTCCTAGCGTAGCCTCCTTAGGGTTCTGCGCACTTAGTACAGTAGTAGCATTTGAACATTTTGATACTTTCAATAATGTAAAGGCGAGAAAAAATTAAGATGTTTTCTGAATAGCCCATAAATACACGTATAGCCATTCTAGCGAGTTCACGTAACCCTTTACAGTTTAACCTTAATGAAAATATGACATTGTGTAAAGAAAACGGGCTCAAAATCAGCGCCGAAAAGCCAAAGGTGTCAGCGGTCATCGTCTAGCAATAAATGAAAAGAGATTAGTTAGCTATTTTTGGGTGTCTAGGCATCACATTAACCCCCAGGTTTTCTTCCAGTAGACATACCGAGGATATAGAAGCAGAATCTACGTCTGCAATATCTTTCGTAGACATATGTGATGCTGACTTAAATATAGCTTTAAATTGCTTTAAAAGTACTTACTCCCTTCCTGTAATTGCACCATACACACCATGACCCTAAGCGATTTAAAAGGTCTAGACAAGCTGAAAGCCTGCTATGTTAAGCGTGGGTTATAACCAAAGAGGAAGTCGGGAAAACTTGCCTTAGAAATGTGCGGAGAGAGCACACTCATTGAAGACCTAGCACTAACAATGTACCGTTTACAGCGGAGATTCTAGACTTATATCCAAACTGTAGAAAATATCTAAATGTAAAATTTGATGGTTTAAATCTTTAAGTTGATAACTATACTGACGGTTCTCGGCCTTTTATTCACAGAGATGTAGAATAGCCATGTAAAGGAATCACTTACTACTATGTCGAATAATTTGGCACGGATGCCACCATTACATGTGTGTGAAGCCAAACCTTTTTAATATTGTAAAAAAGTATGTGATATGTTATTATTGTCAACAACCTATGTGGTACTGCCGTCCCTAACGCCTAGTGGATCATGTATCTATTATATTGTCTGTACACAGGTATTCATGTACAAGGCGTTTAACACGTTCATCGATGACCTCTTCGCATTCATCATTCATATGCCGACGGCGCACCGCATCGCTTGTTTCCGTGATGATATCGTGTTCATAATCTTCCTCTATCAACGATGGTGTGTTTCGTTATATATTGTTGTTTTCTGTTATTGTCGTTACGTTTCCCCCTAAAGTTTCGTAAATGAAAAGTGTATTAAAATTTATTTTTGTGATATAGTGTTTTGCTTACTTTTCTCTTGACAGAACGTGTTAGCAGACACGTTTTTCGGAAGCCCCAAAAATGACAGAAACCGTTGTAAACGAATGTAAAACGGAACTTTGTTTTAGAGCCTCCAGACATAGCTCCAGTCGATTTAGGCACTCATAGCTGACATGCGCCTGAGGTATGATTCCCTAAGGTCAGAAACCTTGATTCATCGAAAGCGATTCTTAAACAGGGGAAACACCGAAAAGATGGATGATGTTTACGTGCAAAGCTATATGTATATATATGCTCCCAACACCCAGGTTCTATTTGAAATATATATATATATATAATAGAACTCGAAACTGAATTACCTCTCGCTGAAATGTTTAGCAAGCTTAGTATAGTTTTGTAGAACGTTGTAATGGACCTCAATATATATATATATATATATATATATAACTCGAAACTGATCAACCTCTCGCTGCAATGTTTAGCAAGTTTAGTGTAGTTCCGTAGAATGTTGTAATGGGGACCTTAATTGGGGACAATCATATAGTCTACGTCGAACATAACCCAGCAGATCCTGTAGGTCAGTGCAAAATTCACCGTGTTTGTCTTTCATTGTGTGGGTATGTGTGTGTGTGCATGTGCTTGTCGTGGTATGCCTTATTTGCGCATTGATTCTCATCCCCGCCGTTCTTTTGCCGTCTCGCTCTCCCACATCTCCTCGCCAGGCTCTACCCTGTCGATAAGAGCCGACCAAACGAATTTGGTGAATCGTTCGAAGACGCGGAAGCAGAAAGGCAAAGGAGGTCGCCAGGACGACTCTCGCCAAGCCGACACTTGCCGAAACGTTATCCATCGCCGAGCCGGCATCTCAGGGATACCAGGAGGAGAAAGAACCCGCACGGGGGGTCGTCATCAACATCGTCCCCTGCGGAAACAAAAGCGTCCTCGTCGTCTTCGTCGTCGTCGTCAGCAACAGCAACAACAACAACAACAACATCGACATCAACATCCACTGCACCTCCTCCTCCTCCTCCTCGTGCCCCCTCGCCCCCAAAAAAGTCACCACAGCAAAACAAGCATAAGGACGATTAACATACCAAGCCCATGATCATCCTTTTCTTGTATAGTCTGCGCGCGTGTATATATATATATATATATATATGCGCACGTCTTTGTGAATGCATATATGCCGGCGTACGTGTGCTGGGGCGCGTGTCTAGTTGAGCATGCAAACGGTGTGCCTTCCGCGCCGGCAGTGTGATTATTTCGCGTTCGACAGTGAACACTGAGTGGAGGTCGGAATCGCAGCAGACATCGTCGTAGAAATCAAATAAAGAGATTGCATATATCCGTAGATAAATATGTTGAGATATCAATGTGTGCTCACTTTGTGCTTGGAACTGTGAAGCACCTAGCCAGCCACCAAACAGAGGTGTGTATGGTGATGCATCGGCGAAGCAACGCAGTGGTAACTGCGGCCTTTGATCGCACAGACGTGCATCTCTCATTTCCGTCAGAATTCTATAAAGGAATACAGAATTCGAAAAAAAACTACTTAAACTCTTCATTGTTTTAAACAATTAAATATTGCCTAATTTGAGCATTACTGTACTGCACATTCCTTCTTTCCCTCCTCTATGCTAAAGTTTCTCTTGTAAATGATGTCGAAGCCTATTGGCAGTGCAGATGCGTGAAGTGAAAAATAATACAGGCTCAATATCTATGAACATCAACTGAAAACACTCTCATTAGGCGGACTGTGGCACTCACTGCGCTCCTTGCCCACGACAAAATATATTTAATATACAGTATATTGTTCACGATACATTCAATGATGGTGATGTTTGTTTTGTTACTGTCAATGACTATATACAACAATGCTGTGAGGACACTGCGGATTCGTAGATTACGCTTTTCGTCTGGCGCGTAAACACCATAATTTCTAGTTCCTCATGTCTCCTCCTTTGCCATGAAGAAGCGGGTTACAAAGTGGGCACGAAAGCTAAAGCTTTAAATCCCCCCCCACCCGCCGCCCACCCAAACGATCTAAAGGCATGTTATCTCCAAACCTGTGGAATGGAAAAAACTAATTACGTTTTTCAATATTCATCCACTTTTTGAGCGATTAGGAGTGCCATTTCGATTTAAGCGAAGATGCACAAAATATGGGAAAGCACCCAGATTTGAATTCCTTGATTGAATTGAAGTACTTCCGTTGTGTTTCTCATGATTCATTTTCGAGATATCTCATATATAATATATATATATATATATATATATATAGTGACGGTTATTCAACGCTTTAGGAGAGCGCACGATTCCTATTTTTGCTGAATTATTGACTGGCTATTCGGCCATAATTACTTTCCCTCTACAGCTGTCGTTACCCTATTGATGTCGTTATAGGTACGCTCATTAACCGTTGTTGTTGTTATTGCGGGGAGTCTACTCTAGTGGTTATTGTAAGTTTAAGCCCAGCTGTGGCCGTATTATTGTCGTTTCTCTTATTTCAATTTTTGTCAGCGGGCTTCAGCACATTCGGTAATGCCGAATCATGTTATTCATGCGGGTCGAGTTATACGGGCATTTGTAGCATCGATAGTTCCTTGACGATGGTGGAGTTTGATCTTCTTGCCGCCGGATCAGGAACCGACAGTGCTTCTTTCGCTCAGCTTCAACGAGAACCACGTCCTCCTCTAGAGTGACAGCAATATCTCCGTTGGCGTCGTTCTCCTCATCGCCGCCAGCAGTCGTTCTGGATCCGCCACGGAAGCGGTTGTTAGCGAGCAGGTTTTCGATCTCCTTACGAATTGAGTCCTCGACGTCCTTAGACACACCGAGAGCGCCGACAGCCGCATTGTCACTATCCTGATTTGGCGCTTTACTGCTCTTCTTTGACTTCACGAGGACGTCTTTTTTATCCTTTTCAGCGAGATCACCATTGTCTGCCTCTTCTTCGTTCGAGCCCTCGGCGCACTTCTCACTCGTATCCTGGACCTCGTCCTGGATCCGGTCCTCATCCTGGCCGTTTTCGGACACAATAGTCTGCCTTTCAACCTGCGGACAAAAATATGCGCACACCTCGAATATCTATATATTACGCGTTTAACCGGCCCGGTGAAGATAAATTCTTTTTAGGACATACATAAGTGTTTTAAACGCTTCCATATGTAAAGATTTTCTATAAAGTCAATGCCTTCCTGTGCCTCTTGTTGTTCGAAACAATAAATAGGTCGTTATAAAACCTTATATCTTATGCAAAACTACAGGTAGAAAAATATCAGTAGCCGCAATTTGCACTCCGCAAAGATCCACTGATGCAGTGTTGACATTGGCAAAGCCTGAAATCAGTAGCGAAACTACCCGCTTCTGGCAATGGCTATGCCTGACTGATGTCCATTCTAAACAAAAACATTTAGCCGGAACCTTGCACAGAACGATTCATCGTTAAATAATATACTTTTACTTAAAATATTTCACGCATGATCTATCTAGAATGTTCTGTCTCCTGTTAAACGTTCTAGGGACAACTTCACATGGCTGACTTTCAAATGTGCTTATATTTAATATCAATCTTAGCGAAGAGCATCAGTATTTTTAATCGTTGGTTCTCGTGATCAACTCATTAATCGAAAAACTAGAATCCACATCCTCTTTTTAAATTTACCTCTTTTCTCGAAGAGTCTTCTGTTTGCTTCGCTGGCGGGGTACCAGTACTGGCCGTTTCGGCTAGTTTCGGCCGTCTGTTAACAAAGAAGCAACCAAGAAGAGAACATATAAAATATTATTCTGCCTTCCTGGGGTTACCGACAAGTCAATGAAAGCGTGTCAGAGGCACTTTATTTCTATTTATCGTACAGGACCTATCAGCTTCAAACTAAAGTAAGACTTGAAAAAAATACAAATTAAGTCGAGTTAGCATACTACATCTTATAATGCAGCGAATAATGTAAAGTGAACAAAATATTACCGTATATGGACGAAAACTCTGGGTAGACTGCCGTACCTGTCTCCTATCGGGGATCAAATATCAACGCCGCTCGCAGTAGTGTTCTTACTGAGTCCTACTTGAATATGCATATGTATAGATATATATATATATATATATTATATATATATATATATATAATATATATGGACCGGATAATTACCCATCGTTGAATTATCCTAACAATTTAGATAAAGCAGTATTATCGCTTATGCGTCGTCACCTAGGTCAGTCAGGAATGGCCTATCTGGCCAACGGCCAACCGCAACACCTGCGCCGCCTCGTTGGAGCAAATTGAGATTCACTGTCTGAGAAATCCGCCAAATCTCAGCGTAGCGCAGATGCGGCTAAGCAATCTTAACTCAATAGGGATCACCTTTATACCATCAAGCCGTTCTCCGCCTTCTCTGGACAAAGTCACCTACTTTTCCGTATTATATAAATATATACAATATTATAATAAGGCGGAAAAAGTTTGAACAGCTTATACAAAATAATATTCAATCTTCGCCAAGTGTGTTGTTTCTTTTCCAAATAGGTCTCGTCCGCTGCAATGCAGTTGTGTCATCTTTTTTCCCACTGTTCGGAACATTTTTTAAACGCGTTTTTCGGAATCAAACTGACTTGCTCCTGCAAATAAGGTTGCGGAAATGGAAGGAAGGCCGCGATTTTTCATACAGCAATTCGAAATCAGTAACGGTGTGTAATTGGCTATCCAAAAGTTGTATGCCCATAGTACAGGCTTCTTGCGTGAGATGTTCTCGCATAATCTTCAAATTTCGCGGTAGTATTGCTTATTGACGGTAGAACCTGGTGGCAATTGGAGCACGGTTCTCTTAAGGTAAAAAAACCTTGCATTTCTTCCATTCTTAAATGATTAGGCTTTGGTGTCAACGTCGTAACCATATACCCATGACTTGTCTCCTGCAATCACTCTCTGAAGCAGCCCAGGGTTTTCTGCTACCGCCTGAAGGTTCAATTCGGACATTTCCAGACGGGCATTCATTGCTGAAAATGCAACATTTTGGAACAAACTTCACTGCCAGTCTTCTGACGTTAAACTATCTGTATATCTCAGCTATCTCCATGATAGTAATTCGGCGGTCGCTGAGTACGGTATCATTAACTTTTCAACGCTTTCTTCTGTAATTGACGTCGAAGGTCTTCCCAAACAAGTCTTCCCCAACATATCCTCTCTATCCGTAAGGGTATTGTTAGCCGTGAATACGTGAAACGTAAACCAGATCTATGGACGCCGTGGTGTACTGTGAGCTCCTGTACAGCAGAGAGAAATAAGCTGCCAGTTGCTTCTCTGTACTGTTCAAAGCAAGCCGCCCTCGAAAAGCGTCCCAAACTCTGCAATCGTAAGAAAAAGTCGTATCCCACCGCCACAACACCGCCCGCGGGAGCAGAAAACGTCGAACGTTTTGAGGGAATTAGACCTTGATCACTTTTTGCTATATATATATATATATATATATATATATATATATATTAGTTTACCTCCTAGCTGGCACGCCGCTATTTATAGAAGATCTTAAACGATGTTTAGACCTTCCGACTACTCCAGGATATTTAGAGTTCATTAGCTTATGGGAGCGGAATATGGCAGAAATCAACCCTGAATTCTACGATACGGGTGCAATGACCAACGACGCATGAAAGGGACTTAACAGGGCCAATAGACATATATAGTAACACGTTTTGCGGTTCATGGGTATCACCACATTCTCTGCAGAACATTAGGTTTTCATGTCCCGTGTGATACCTGTATTTGCAGTAGGTGCGGGAACTTTTGCGCCAGGTACCAAGCAGCGTTATGCCCAGAAGTCGCTTCGTTAGGGAGTCTCGCTCTAATGGAGAGGTCCCAATAACGTATTATTTTATCATGAGGACATCGGAAAGGAGATCCTCGGATTGGAATAATGTGGATGTGCATATATTTGAATACGGAACAGGCACATATACTAACACAAGTTTTACAATGCACCTAACAAAGGTGATAATAAACGTCATATATATATATAGCTCAGCAGCGACTGCACAAGGCAAACGCTGCTGAGTTAGCACTCGATCTGAGCGGTCTCGCCGTACCGGTGACGACGAGAGCCACACCAGGGGGGATACTGACCTGCCGCGCGGCGCTTTACGTGGCGTCTGCTCGGGACTCACAAGGTCGTCCTTGGCGAGGCCGCTGCCGAACGAGATGAGGACGCACGGTTCGTCGTTGTCGGACAGCCCGGAATCGTCCGGCGATGGACCTGCGCTCCTTGAACCGTCGTCGGCGCCGGACGATACGGGCACCGAATTGGCTGGCCCGACTGAAGCGCCCAATGGAGTCCACGGGACGCCAACAGCAGCTGCTACCGCTGCTGCTACTGGGTCGTTGCCGCCGCCCGCCGATGCCGAAGAGAAGCTCGGCTCACTGTTCTGCTGCTCAATCGTGGAAGACGACTTGGCTCGAGGACCCGGCTTGCCGGATGCGCGCTTCGCCTTCGTCGTCAATCGATCGATCGACCATTAACAAATGACACAATGACCACTCGATGATAGTAGTTGATTCAATCAGAAATTATGTATGTACATATATGTATGTATGTATATATATATATATATATAGATTTTTTCTTTTTTAGATTTTCCGTAAGGCTAATTGCCCGTGTACGGTTTTTTTCATGTCATGGCTAATTTTTAATCCACTCCGGCATTTACCTTGTCTAAATTGAAAACCATGCAAACCAATTTAAGAGTGGCCGGTCTGGGTCTCGAACCCAGTCCTCCCGAATGCAAGGCAAAGGCTTTGCCACTAAGCCATCTTGCTCGGTATATATATATATATATAATCATAAGCTAAAACACATTTAGAATAACTGTTCTAAAAACGTTCGAACGCGTTGTCTCACAGCGGGTCATCCATATCGAACGTATATCACTATATGGGAGAAAATGAACACATTTTAGTATGATAGTAGCAGAGTTCAAAATTCAGTAGTTGTTCTTGCAAACGCATCTATTTTTGGTGCAAAACATAGATATTATCAGTTGAATGTATAGTTACCTTGAAACTCGCAAACTTGTCTTTGCGTATATATATATATATATATATATATATATATATACCGTGTACTATGGGTACAAACGTGAACCAAAATAGGCCACCCTTAGGAAATATCGCCTGGTAAGTAGGCTTGAGCCTCTCCGAAAATAAACCCGCAACGCATAATATCAGAATAGCCTGCCATCTCCGTCACTATAAGCTTAGCTATACATGTGTTTTTCTGTGTTGACGACGCAGCGGTGCAATGTACCTTTTTAGATTTAGGCTCCTCTTCGTGGGTCGTCTTATCCTGTCCTTGGATGAGCGAATCGAACAGATCCGCGGCACTGGGGGGCGGATGACCCTTCTGCAAGCGTTTACGTCCTTTAGCGGACGGTTTCTCCCGATCCGCCATGACGTCGCTGCGAGTGGTCAAGCGAAAACCGCAAGCGCTGTAGGGATATAAATCGGCAACCAAAAAATACAAACAAACTACTAATCGTTAGAATGGAACAGGGTGATTCGTACGCACTAGAGGCAACACCTACCAGTCTAAAAAGACAGTAGCGCACGTATGCGCCTCTTCGCAACAGATCTCACGCAAACGTGCATACATATGCCTGTATATATGTGTTAAATAGATTCTCTGGTTCAGAACGGGATCACAGCGGATGACGTCCACAATGAGTGATGAACGTCCACAACTCTTATTTTAATTTAGACAAGTTAGATACGTATGCTCGTAGTTCCTGCCTGAAGATGCACCCTTTTAGTCCCACCCCAAGTCCTTTATATCGTGTCCCTCAATGTAAGAAATAAATAACACGTTTCCTTAATTTAAAATTACTGATCCACGACGTCCGCTACTGTACACGCAACAGCTAGTGCCAAGAAAACTCCACTACGGTCAGGAAATGACCGAAACAATCGTGTACGCCTAGTCAGGGTAATCTTCAAGCCTAAGAGTACTAAGGTAGAAGCCCTTCATGTCCTCATTACATGGAAATCACTATTGAAATACCCTAATATTGAAATGCGATTAAATTTAAGTTTTTATATATATATATATATATATATAATTACCAACGGCATATGAGACATATCGGCAAACATAAACAACAGCGCGTAATACAGGTACATATACAAGGTTTGTTTATTTAGAAGTCGAGAAGTTTTCCCCCGCCCCCCGAGGTTTGACAGCTCATTGTAGGGGCGGGCGGTCCTGTACTTCCCGACGGTGGCCAAATCGGGAGGCATATGGAGCTGTTCCATGGCAAATCGTTTCCCGCTCTGATGAAATGTGTACTCGACCGTTGGAGGACGTGTGCCGGTGGTGATCGAATTGATCTCAGCAAGCTTATCGAGTGTGAGCAGGACCATGGAAGTTCTTGTACAGCGGGTTCGTTTGACGCTCGGCACTCGAAAACGCCACCAGCGAGAGCACACAGTCGGCCGTGGCAAAAAGACGCTGAAACGCCTCGTCCGTAACGCACGCCGGTACCGATACCCAACAGACGACGTTCTCGCACCTAGCGATAATACGCAGGCGGCGCAGAAATCGATGGTCGAGAATTAGGCCGACGCCAACCGCCACCCTGAGAACCTTGTCCTTCGAGACGCTCGCCGCGATCTTGCACAGAACGTCGTCAGGGTCGGACGTCAACGCGTTACAGCGCACAATGTCTGCATTCTGCAGTTCGTCGGGTTCGATCGGAAGGCCGAAGTCGAGCACGTGATCGACATGGCCCTCAGGAAGACTCTCAACCTCGGGCAAGCGTTCGTAACGAAAGGCAATCTTCATCGAGTCCGCCGATGACAAGGACGACGACGACGCCGACGACGATGGCGGCCCTCGAGGATCCGGATATCTCTCGTCGTTGCCACCAATAGCACTTCTGTTACCTCGCGCGACCTCCTTGTCGACACGCCGAGGCAGTTCGTCGAGCTTCAACGGCACCTCGCCATCGACGACAAGAACTCTCTGTCTGTGCACAATGCCTTCGGCGATGAACGCCTTCATCAACTGTCGTCCGTACACATTGTGTTCGTCCTCGGCCAGCGCCAGTATCGAACCCAACGGCAGTCCCCCGCCAAGAACCGTGTCCAGATGAGGAATACCCGACGGAGTGGTCGGCGTCAAACCTATCCGTACGCCGCTTAACGCGCTCGTAGCGGAGCGACGTTGAAAACTCATATTTACGTCTCCGCGTGTGGCACGACGGGAGGGGTCGGTACACCCCCGTACGCGCGAGCTGCGGGCGCAGGGGGGGGGGGGGGGTTCTGTACTGACAACCAGTGGAACAGTACGAGTTCTATCAGCCAATGGTGCCCGTCTATCTGGTAGATGTGTAGAGTGGACGTCGAACGCTGTCTGAGTCAACTTCACGTGATTTCTTTCATACGCGCGCCATCTGTGTCTGTCTGTCTCTACGAAGACAATTGAATCCTCGTCGGAAGATTCGCGGGGTGCTCGCCCGGCCGCCACCCTCGCAACAACACTGTTTTGTGGGTTTATGGCAACGCTGTTACAATTTCAGTGACGGCATCGCCCCACGGCACAACGATTGGCGAGAGTTTGCTCGGGAGCAGATTCACTTTTCCGAGGCCAGGAAAAACTGGCCAATGGCCACAACCAGGTGGTAGTCAGTCTTCTGAGTAGTGAGGCACTCTCACACTGCAATAATAATTACATGAATAATACTAGTGTCGTATAATAGTATATATACTATAATACTAGTACTACGTGTAATTGAATTATCATCTACTATCGTACAATTGAATTATTCGTATTATCCGTGCGTGAACAGCAATGTCAAACAATATCAACAACAAGCACTATCAACAATAGCAATTATTTCAGTGACAACTTTGTACAATTCAACCATACACGTTCTGATTTTATATCAGAGGTACGTAGTTTGTACGTTGGCAGCAATCTTCGCATTCCGTCAGGGCTATTTTCGAGAACGAGAGATGGAAGAGGGGGAGGAGGAGGAGGAGATTGATTCTCTGGCACTAACATATGCACTGCGATGATAGCGTTCATCAGTTAAACACCAACAAACTCGTCAAAATGTGTCGAGTCGAAATAAGCGTCCGCCTACACAATATTTCGTCGAAAAGGACACTAGACGTCACTAGACGCAGTTCAACCTTCGTCTACTTACATGTGTAGCCACGGCTTTTTCGCACGGTTTTTACTGTTTGGGTATTCGCTGTGTTACATACATCGTTGTGAGGCGGCGGTTGGGGGGGGGGGGGGGGGGTGAGAGGGATGGAGGAAGAGAGCTCGATTTGGATGGTGCCGCCAATTATTACTAGTTGTCTGCTCTCGCAGTTGCCGCTAGAAGGCTGAGGACGGCTCGGTTGGCGCTGCTGCGTCCGCTCGGCAACACAGGCATATATAGCTACATACTTGATATCTGACTAGAATGAGATACACTGAAATACAATAAAATTACATATATATGTATTATATATATATATATATATATATATATATGTATGGACCCTTCGTAAACACGTTCGCAGGGACCCAATTGTCATGTTCCCACCGTCGGTGATTAATTACAATGAATAAATAATAATAATAATAATATATGTATTATATATATATATATATATATATATATATATATATATATATATGACTACGACATACTCAAATTGTCGGCAGCAAAAAATGTTGTACTTCATTTTGGTCACGGAAATACACAATAAATTTATATATATTTATATATATATAATTATATATATATATATATATATATATATATTATATTTGATATATGACTGCACTGAAGCATGCTGGAACTGTCAGTGGCAATGTGTATTGAACTTCATTTTGGTCAGCAAAAGAGAGAGATACACAATAAAATTACTCCATCGGTGGTTTGCATTCGCTTGCTCCTGCTTTGCGACTTGTAATCAGAGACCGTAGACCGTAATGACTGTGCGTATGTTAATATGAAGTACGCAGAACATGTAACAGACATCGTTTTAAAAGTTACACGGTGAGCGAGCAAATTGGATCATGCGCTCGTTTATTAGGGAGCCAGAATACGAGGTGGTCCAGGGTACGTAATACACAGACTAGAATAGTTTATGCATGCCCATCTGGAACCTCTATGTTCTCTTTTCATGAAAAAATTTGAGCACCACGTAGGCAAGATCTCCAGTAATAACTAACGTAGAATGCATACAAGTGTGCAAGCTTCGTGTGGGTGGACGTTCAGCTCCTCGACATAGCTCAGAGACTGACGAAATGGTTTGTGATTTTCCCGTTAGCACTGAGACGGGTCATCGTAAACTTATAATTGTTAAACATGTTCAACGTTATCCATACAGCTACGCGCCGTGAGAACAGAGTTCTTCCAAGTTCGCATTGTATGTTGGAGGAGAGTAACCCGCCAACTTCATGCAAGTTTGATGTTAACAAACTAAACATTTCCTTGGATAAATTGTATTTCCTTGGACATATATATATATATATATATATATATATATATATATATATATATATATATTATATATATATAGGCTTACGGCAATTGTGTCACAGATCGAACAACAATCAATATTGACCTGAAGCTGTCTGTCTTAGAAGCGTAATGGCACATTGTAATGTGCCTTAACGTAACGGATAAAAATATGACATCACAAAATCTCCATTTTTGCAAACTGTTCCCGACACTACTCTTTTTTCGCTAGCCACGTTAGTTGCCTCTCAGGAGAAGCTGTGAACTTTATTCAGAACAAAGTACTTGTGTGCATCTATGAAATACAAAACAGGTACTTCTTGTTATCTGTTGACTGTCACTCGACTCGCTGCGTATAGTGAGTGGCCTTATCTTAGTGGTCACTCCGGCGGGCCAGCTCGGTGACCTGGCTGCATTCTGAGCTTTAGCATCTCTGTCGTTTTCGTCGCTACTTCGTGTAGTTCCCGAGACAGCGAGACATTCGGTAACAGATGGTAAGTTAACGAAAAAGAGAGAGCCTCTCGATACTGTCACTGTCATATCTGAAGGTTACGTTAGTTAATATTTGTCCCTTCTCATTTGTTCCTCTTCGTTAATTTCCTCCTCCTACGCCCCCTCCGGCCCATTCCCAGTCTGCACAGCCAGCCGCCGATCGCCTGTCTTTCAGTTCCCCGCTGCTCGAGGGGCAGATCAGGTCAGCACCGAGTTCAAAAAGGCGCGCCACGCCACCACAATCTAAGCTCGTTCGCTCGCTGGCTCGAGATAACCGGCAATAACTATGATCTCATCTCGTCGGCAAGCTCAATTGTTTTCTAGCTGATCATAGTCGTCATCATTATCATCATCACCGTTCATGATTGTCGCAAAGAATCCCCCTGTAGATAGCGGCAATTTTCGCTTTCTTCATCCCTCCCCCCCGCCTGTTTGAGTTGGCCCTTGCAGAGTTTCATCTCTGTCCGCGGCCGCGTCGTCTCCGCTTGGCGGCTTCACTCCGCCGAGCGTCCTGGTTGCGTTTCGCTTGCTGTCACCTCTCTTCAAATAGAACGCCTCCTCACCTCTGTTTTGGGCCGCTCTCTCTGGATCCCTCTCTCTCTCGCTCTCTATCTCTTATAGTAATTCATATAGTAATGTCTTTCGTAGTAGCATCAGCAGCAGCAGCAGCAGCATCAAATAGCTCTCTATATACATATAAATATGAGCCACAAACCTCTAGCAATGTCAGTCAGTCCGGCTATCGAGTTGTTGTGTTTCTGCTCTCAGAGCGCGGCGTTTTGCGGCGTTTCTTCAGCGACTGTCCCTCGATTGCTCTGTTTTATCGTCTGCTGCTAGATTATTCTCTAATGAATGCTTGTTTATCGGCGGCCGCCGCCAACAGTAACAACCGCTTCATCTATATCATCAGCTTAGTTATGTGAAAGACGTAAGACAGACAGCTCATAAGTTGATCCATCAGCATTTAGCGTCCGTTGCCGGTGGTGGTGGCAGTTCATGCTAACTGTGCTATGTTGAGCTGAAGCAGTGTCGTCTTGCTGTTGCTGTTGTTTTGTTGTTGTTTTTGTGTGGTTGTTGTTCTGGTGGTAACGGCAGCTCTTCTGGGCGCGTGCACCTTTGGCTGGTGTTTCTGTAGCTGCTGCTGTTGTTGTTGTTGTAAATGGCGGCCGTTTTCTTCGTCTGCTTCTTCTTCTTCTTCATCGACAACAACAACACCACCACCACCAACAACAACTGCTACCGCCATCACAATGAATAATGAACAATAAATAACTCGCCGTCCGCTTGTGCTCCGTCTCGTCTCTAAAACGCTGCAACAACGCTGCACCACTGTTGTTTGCTTGCTGATTCAGAAGGGAGGTGCAGGCTGGCTATTCTCAACGACGAGAGGTCTCTATCGTTCTTGTCGTTCGTTGGCCTCGACCGGTGTGTTGTTTGGCGTGCGGATCGATCGGCGCTGAAGTGCTGCTCGACTTGACATCCTCCTACAGAAGTGTTTAGTGATGGTGGTGGTGTATTATTTATAGTTTATTACAACCTTTTGTGTACGTGTGTGTGTGGGTGTTTGTGCGTGGCAGAATAGTTGCTTCACTGGCCTGAAGTTTTGCTTGGCTCGCTTGGAAGTTGGCGCGCTTCAGCACTCAGCGACTGTGCTGTTCCGTCTGTCCATTGTTGTACGCTAAGTCAACCAGCAAAAGACATAGACACCGTGCCGTGCTGCGCAGAGCGTCACAGATTCGCCGCACAGACATTCGCTTACAACGACGATAACGAATACTACTGTTACTACTACTACGACTACGATATACCGCACCGCCGCCGCCATGGAGGATAAACTCGACGAGCTCTACAAGATGTACGACACACTTACCAAGGCGGAGAAGGAAGGCAAGCTTACGGAATGCTCCGCCATCTACGAGGCCATCATCGCGAGAGCTTCGACAGGCGACACACGGGTTCGTTGTAGATCTGTGATAACCGATACATCGCATACATATAGTAACCATTGACTTGATTTTAATCTACGTGTTTTTGTTGTTGTTGTTGTTGTTGTTGTTTTTATTACTAATTACTAATATTTTATTCTGATTCGTTTACTCTTCTAAAGCGGCCATCAATCTAGGCCCAGAGCGGCGTACAAATTCTGATGACCAGTGGTCGCGAAGTTGTTTACCATGCCTACTGGGCATTGCATGAAAACGCTTGCTTAACAGTTAAACTCAGTGTTATTGACAGGTTATAGTGATGAAGATTTATGAAGCTCCTAGTTGGTGGGAAATGGTAACAGATGATGTTACGACTGCTTTTCTGAATTCAATGTGATTTATATCTATATATATATGTATGTATATATATATATATATATATATATATATATATATATATTAAGGACAGCAGGCCTCACAAATATAGTGCAGATATGTGAATACATATAGA
Source organism: Dermanyssus gallinae (assembly GCA_003439945.1). Lineage (NCBI taxonomy): Eukaryota > Metazoa > Arthropoda > Arachnida > Mesostigmata > Dermanyssidae > Dermanyssus > Dermanyssus gallinae. The sequence continues at coordinate 50,576 of QVRM01000116.1, read as the reverse complement.
AAATGTCAATGAACTAACCGTTTATTGTGTGTATTTCGTTCTGTGTCGTTTCGTTGTTTCTCTCTCTCTCTCTCTCTTCATCTCTCGATGTCTTGTCACCAATTGTAGGAGAAACGGCTTGTTTCTCAGTTTATCGCAAAGTTCTTCAAGCACTTTCCGGCGCTCGAGATTCGTGCGGTCGAAGCCCAGATCGAGTTATGCGACGATGCCGATATCAACGTACGCAAGCAGGCCATCCACGACCTGCCGTCGTTCTGCGCCAAGGGAACTGACGATCCTTATATTCCCAGGTAGGCAGGCGTAAGGAAGTGAGGATACATCATTGACCGGTTATAGCACTTTTAACCAATGAATTCACTAGATTCGATTCGATTTTGTCGGTTCAGTCAGTGAGTGGGTTGCGCAAAACTCTCTAACTCCACCGGCGGGACGGGAACGTAACGCTGACTGCCTTGATGTCGACACACACACATAGGAGCTAATGTATTTATGTCCAGACCGACCACAACCGACTCGCCTAGCTAATGCTCTTGCCATGCTCATGCTGATGCACGACTGTTAAAACAGGATCGCGATCGTGCTGAGTCAGCTTCTGACCGTCGAGGATCGGGGCGAGCTGGCCATCGTCGAGAAGTCACTGAACGCGCTGCTTCGTCAGTCAGTGCACGCCACCGTGAAGGGCGTCCTCGGTCAAATGTCGTCGGCCAGCTGCGAGGACGCAATGCGTGACGCCTGCATTCGCTTTCTCGCCTCGAAGGTCAACCTTAAGGCACTGGACAGCGACACCGAGCTCATGCTCATTGAGGAGGCCGGAAAGGTGGCTGCGCTGGTTGGCGGAGAAGAGTTTGTCCTACTGGTAAAGCTTCTCAACTCGCTGAAGGTAAGTTGTATTAATATTAGACGTTCACCAAGGACGAACGATGTTGTCTCTAGTAGACTCCTGCTACTCTCCCGATATCCGCCTGATCGAAGACCATGACGCTACACGCATAAAATTGATACGCACACACACACAGAGAGACACGGGTATAGGCGGAGAAGTGAGAGACATATGTTCAGGGATGCCGACGGAGGACGTACGAATTGCATTCGTTGCACTGTTTCCTGTAATTGAATGGTGGATGTTGTGGTTGTTTCCTTCGTTTGCAGATTTCCAAACGCGTGTCACAGCAGCAGGCCATCTTGAAGATGATTGCCGATCAGTTGCAACTGACCGAGATGGGTCACGGAGCGCCTGATGCCAGCCAACTGGTCAAGATTACAGTGTGTCTTCCGCTTGCACTTCCACTGTTCTCGCCCTATGCCACCTCGTTGTCCTACGTTGCTTACTTGGTCAACACCTTTCTGCCCACGATGTCCCTCGAGGTACGTTGCCATACACACGTTTATGCGTTTATTTGTCTGTACACTGGTAACATGTATTTTATACAGTTTAACATTGATGCACTGCCCAACAGCAGTCTCATTGCCGCGGTATAAGGAGTGACTGGCGTATTGTGACTGTAAACTGACTGATGTATGTTGTTGTTTCAGACTCCCGAGACACTGGAAGTGTTAAAGCTGCTGGCGCAGATGGCTCCACATGCCCTTAAGCCTACCGATGGAGCTGCAGAGGTATCCGCTGTTGCTCTGGGAGACGCAGCCGAACCTATAGCACTCCCAGAAAGCGAGGAGGATATCCTCCGTCGGAAACAGCTTGACGGTGTAGTGCAGGATTTGTTTGGCAAGATTTGCGAGCTGCTACCGACTGTCCCAGCCGACGACGACCTTGAGAAAGACCCCGAGCTTCCGTCACTTCAGCTCAGCCATCTCGAATGCCTGCTCTATAGTTTCCACAGCATCGCCCGCAAAATTAGACCCACGGCTCTAGACGACGAAGTTGTTCTTAAGGTAAGACCTCACTGTGGTGTAAACGCACTCATTCAGCTGCTGTATAACAGACTTTAGAGAGTCAGCATGCGATCTGAGTCGGATCGCTTGCTGCGAGTACTTCGTCGTGCTTTTCAAGGTTCTAAGTAGGCTTAGAAATCCTTTACCAATTTGAGCTGAACCGTTACCAGTCTTAAGATATTTTCTGTCGAGTACATTGAATCGCCAACTTGATCATAAAAAAACCCGGGCCTCTTTGGATTCCTTTCTTCTTCACTGTTCTCCTGACAGTGCAATATTAAAGCATATTCAGTACATGTAAGTCATATGCATGCTGTGATTTTGCAGTTTGTGGTAGCAAATTGACCCATACTCTAGGATGAATATATAGCGTCGTGAGTGTCATACGGTGGAACCAGTTCTCCAGAAGCTAGACCTTGGCTATGCCATTTAACGAGGTACCAAACGTTCAAGACTACAAAATGTGGTTCTGTTATTGTGTTTTCAGGATGTCCGCCAGAGGCTGCAGTATCTCAACCGGGGTCTGCAGGCGGAAGCAAAAAAGTTCAAGGGACTAATTGCACAGGGCGTGAAGCTAGATACGGAGAAGAAGCGCGTCCTTCTGCTCGCACTGAAAACAACTTCAAATCTAATGGCTTTCATCAAGGACTGGTTCCACAATCCGCCCACATTTAAGGTAACTCTCGATATAGGTCAGCCGAAGATCTCTGCTAGCCCTCGCTTTGTGTGCTTGTTTTATTTTTATTGGCTCACTAGATGCTGTAGTAGTTGTCTTTTCGGGCAGTTGTTGTTGTTTTTGTGTTTTTCTCGCACTGCTAGTGTATTTGCTGTTCGGTTCCAGTCGTTGACTTGAAGAGTCGAAACGCTAAATAGAGGGTTATAGTTAATCCCCTGCTAGTGGTATCGAGTTGCGCGCATTCATTGTAATATACGCGTAGTGCGGTAGGCGATGTGTACCTCAAGCCACATACTTTCCCGAGTATGGAATCTATGTTTGTAATGAGTTTCAATATTGGGTAATGTGCTCCTCCTTGCAGACGAAAGTGACGCTCTCCTGGCTGCAAACTGATCAGTCGGCCAAAGGTTCAACAAGCGGGGCGGCGGAACAAGCCAACGAGAAGGGCAGCAAGCAGTCGACGAATGGCGCCAAGGCCTCAGGGAATCAGGAGAACAAACGCAAAGCAATTGTATTCGATAGGGAGGAGTCGTCTAAGAGGCCTTACAGTGGGGGCGGCGATACCAGTAGCAACGGTGGCAGTTCTTCTCGCCCTGGACGCCAGCTGTACCAAGCGCCGCGCAGCGCGGGACGATTTAAATCGCGATGGTAACTTCTGACCGGATGAGATATCCGCATGGGGGGCACTGTCAACTGAGGACAAAAATCAGGAGGTCCCTCTGAAAAATGGTGAAGATGGTGATTATGACGACGACCTTCTCGGGGTGATGATACACACTGGCCCTGGAGCGGCTAGAGTCGACCGGTCTTCCGATGCTGGCTCTGGTTTCCGGTAGCGGTCGCGCGGGTAAGTATACAGCATTGGGAAGCGCACTGACTGCAGGTACTATTCCATAAAATTTGTGCGAATTTTTGCTTTGAAGAAAGCAGGCAGGGCTAGAAACAGTGGTTGTAAGAAGCAGGACAGGTTGATGACGAGGGCGACGGGAGCCGTACCAGCAGACACAGTACAGTGGTCGCAGTAGCATAAGATCACTGAGGGCTGGTTCCTGGTTTGTTTCCCGGTTTCTCATCTTCAACGACTTTGACGTGTAACGAGGATTACCATTTCTGGTCCAAAAAAAGGACGGTACACATCGGCATATTGCTAACTAGCACTTTGACTGAAGCTTGTGTCTATCCCGCTATGCATTGAGCAAGAGAGCGTCTAATCATGGTGTACAGTTGTCATTCAGTTGACTAGCGGCTGTATTTCCCAGGCTCACTTTGTGTTTATTTTTCATTGTGGCGCTGTATGTCCAGTTCCGCCAGTTTAAAAACTCTTGCGCATTGAAGGCAAGCAACTCGAGTTCCGCGTTGGAGTGGAGATCACCATTGCAGAGTTTTTTGGCCCGATCATATATAGTGACTGATGCTGATGCTTTTTATGGCACACCTGGTCCATTCTTGCTTTGCCTCAGTGTAACCGCTCTTTGTTACGATTGAGTTTCGACTGTAATATGCGGGGTTGAAAACGGCGTCGATTTTCAGCTTCATTTATCTCATTCAAGTGTACACATTTTCCCACGTTTTTCCTAAAGCTTAGTCAACTTTTGCCGATAGACACGCAAGTTGCCTCGTTGTGCAGGCGTAGTCGGTCGCAGACTATGGCCGTCGAGTATTGATTGATCTGTTTTTGTTGTAGTTTGTTCCTCGTATCTTTCGCCTTATCTCTATTTTGCAGAATGTGTGCGCACGCAGAGAGAATAATGCCTCATTGTAACAGTAATATAATTAGTAGTCGTTTGCGTAGTAACACGATGATACTGATCGATCCCCCGTAAGCGATTACGGAGGCGGGATGTGTTTCACAGCGACGTATCCCTGTCCGAGCTTGTATACGTGTACGTTGGCGGCGTGCGCGCTTTAATTGGCTTTTTGGTCTGCAATGGCCCACCACATGTGAGAGGCTGGTGATCCTTGAAGGTCGACGTTCCTTGGGTTATGATGGAACCGTTTTCTACTGCGGTCCGGTATCACATCTCGCCGTTTCACAGGTTCCACCCATCCACGCGTATTTCCATTCACCCATTGGATTTAAGGACGAATGTTTGTGTTTGTATGCATTCTTGTGCTATGACATGGTCCTGTTCAGACGAGTATCGTTTCCGTGCAGGTTCTGGCATGACCTGTACCCTGCCGACCGAGAGTCACTACACGGATAATATAATTTGTTTATACTGTCATATAATAACTTAAGCGCACCACAAGGAATCGTGTTAATTTGCTTTTGTTGTTGTTGTCAGCAGCAGCTCAAAAATGCTAAGAGCAGAGTGTAACACATCATGACGCATTCAGAAACGTCCATTCGCTTTTGCATGGACTGCATGACTATATTTTTCTTGTGGCGGCATCGCAACGTTGTGGCATGTCGCCGTCTCCGTCTCGTCGACGAGAAAGCAAGCACAGTAATGATGAAGAATGAAGACAATAAGAGCACACTGACGCTATCACCCGACTAGTGTCGATGGGCTGCGGTTGTCCCGCTTGCTTGGCAGAAGTTTTACTTCTCGTCTGGCAAAGATTGAAGTTTCCCGAGAGAACGGTAAAGTTTATTTCCAGTTTCAGTTCCCCGCGCCCTCATCCCATTTCGATGTAGCAGTGCAGCTAAATGAGGACTAAGGGAAGCGCAGATTTTTACTCAGCGGGCAGAATGGCAGATGAGTTCCATTTGCTTTTGTAAAGTTGCGGCGCATAACACTTACGCCGCAACTATCACTATGAATAACGAATAATTACTGATCGTTATAAACGGCACTATCATTACTAGCGGGCAAATCACCGAGGGGAATAGCTTCAAACCTTTATCGCGCAGTATTGCGAATAAACGGGGAAGTGGATGGTATGGGACAATATTTGTGTTCTCAACCAATGAGCGATTGACACTGATCTTCTTCATCATCATCATCATCATCTTCTGGACGGTACATATGTGTACAATGCAAAGCAAGAGTATCTACAATAAAGACTGTCGGCTTACTTATTTATCTAGTTTATATCGATGTCATTCTTGCTCCTTCTTGCATGCTGTGAGAAATTACGAAAATGCAGATCGTAGAACTAGAGTGTTTCCTGGGTAAAGACAGTAAAACAGGCAGTACCAACGAAGACAGGGGCGCCTTCTGTCTAGATGTTTTGCTTAAGACCATCATATGTAGTATTCAATCGGCAGTAATCGTATCACACAAGGCTCAGCGCACAACCTACCTGCCATAGCTTGCGTTTTAGTTGAGGCTAGTTAGTTGGTCGGCTTATCTAGCACAAACTAACACCATGGCAAAAAGACGATGCAATCGCTAGAGGGAGTAGAATTTTGGTTATGTGTTTAGCGTAGTACCTTAATTCTTGCGATGTACTTGGTGAACTCGTCGTTAGTCATTAATCACTATCCAACAAGGGGCAAATTACCGTCTATGTTGAAAGCACTATTTGGATTATTGTAACGATATTTGGTAGAGTTATACCCGAACACATACAAAGATGTTTTACAAGGTGTAGCACTGGTGCTTTCATAGAAATAGTAGAGCAAACACTTCGAACTTATCATTTTTAGTCATATTACAGGCTGACAAAGTGAGCAGGAGAACTGACTAATGATCCAATAGATACCATTGGAGTATAGTAACTTTAGCATGTCAGTTATGTAAAGTTCAAGCTCTCTCTCCTCGTAACGGCCTCCTGCGGGCTTCGGGTGATTTAACCAAGAGCTTAAGAAATAAATTAGTGACAATCATACACATCCTCCCAATCGTGTATATAAACGTTGTCCTTTCAAATTTTGTTTTATCTGTAAGAACAGGAAAACTCACACGGAGCCAGGTCTGTTGAATAGTGAAGTTGCATAGTAGAGTAGTCTGAGCTTCTTCTCTCGACTCTCTTCGGAAGCACCACTGGGAGAATTCGGCTTTATTCTTTATGTCGTAACCATGAACCTATGATTCGTCTCTTGTAAGCACTCCCTGAAGCAATCCAGAGAGCCCTCTGCTACCGCCTGAAGGTTTAATTCGGACATTTTCCGACGGGCGTTTATTTGCTGGTAATTCAATATTTTGGAACGAACTTCACCTCCAGTCTTCGGACACTAAAATATCGGTCAGACTGTTACTAATGATCCATACGAGATCATTATGGATCTAGCTCCTCAGCTAGATGCTCGATAGTAATTCGGCGATTGTTGAATACGATATCACGAACTTCTTCAACGTTCTCTTCTGTTACGCACGTCAACGTTCTTCCCGAACAGGGGTCATCTTCCGGGTCTTCTTGAAATTGGCGGCATATACACAGTGTTGAGGCACTGCTCACCATAAGCAGTTAGTGACATTTCCACCACTTAAAACATTTGATTTGGTTTTTAACACATAACTTAACGCAGATTAGGTTTTCGGCTCCTTGAGCATCGCTGGGCCTTACCTTCTTCACTTCTTTGAACCAAACTCAAACAATAAACGCTTTGTTAAAAAAATAAATTCTTGGTTCGAATTTGCCGATATACCCTCATATATATATAAAATACAGGATCTCCTAGAAAGCGTCTAACAAATTTTGGGGTCTAGTACAACTCAGCAAAAATATAATTTTTCCAAAGGAACAAGTGGGGCAGAAATGTCTTCTTTTGTAGTGAGAGCGAAATTAACAAAAGTGATTGTCAAGCTTTTTATCCTGACATATATTCACAAAGGCTGCGATTGCGAGCCCCAGTCATCCTATCGACAAACAATCCTACCTGCGTGTTTGGAGGAAAAATTGCACATTACCTCACAGCAGAACAAATGTTGTATTGAAGATAATTCTCAGGAAATGAAATGCTTTGCAATACTTAGATTTTGGCTTTCACGATCAATTACCCATTTCTTAGAAGAAAAATGATTTCTATTGTCGAGTTGTACTAGATTCCATAGTTTGTTGGACGACACACGATTTTGGGAGACACTGTATATATATATATTTGAATGAAACACATAGTTTTACTCATGAATTCTTGCAAACACTCGAAAGCATACAGCCACTGTACTAAGGAGGTTGCCCAGGGGCTAGATCGGAGGTATACATTTTATACTTGACCAAACTAATCAAAATACGTTATATAGACACATCATTTGCCGCAATAGTACATTGCTTCCACATTGTTTCAGAAGTTAGTAGGAGGCTGATGGACAACATTTAGCAAATTAATAGCATATGGTAACGCGTGCAGAAAATGAATTCGACTACTAGTGATAATTGCGGTATTCTTTCAATATCATGTTTATTTCTGTTTTTCTCTTTTGCTTTCGTTCTCTCTGCTTCCACATATTCACTATTATTATTTCGTTCTTCAGCGTATGTCGATATATTCAACGTATATTCATGTGATATTCAAAGCTAGAAAATAACTCTGTACATATTATATTAGTGGTATCAACTCAATGCACAAACAATGACAAGCTCTTAAGCCTGTTGAGGGATTCTCCAACTATGCTGCATTCGCATGTTTCCACCTGTAAGGTTTTATATATATATATATATATATATATACCATTTTGAGTTTACGTGAAGCAAATATTTTACTGTATGTCATCGATAGGTAAATATTGTACTAATTAATTTGTTGCCGTTGATCAGGTGAACCAGCACCACTACCGAGACGAAGCAACGTAACTGGCATCTCAGATCATTTCTAATACTATACACCATATATATATATATATATATATATATATATATATATATATATGCGCAGTCAGTCTTACGCATATCTCGCATTTCAAAAGGGGACATTGCAAAGTAGGTATAACAAATATCTATACATAAATATATTCGATCTTGGTTTTCGTCTCGAGTAAACGCTCCATTCGGCCGAATACTCTAAAAATAAGTCCGCGGCACCTCAGAGCAAAGCGTCTTAACACCTCGCATAATCAGATAGCGCTATTAAGCTGTCGTTACCGGATCTCTTTGTTGACATCTTAAAAATAAGGAAATTCAGTACACGGGGATGTTATCGAACAACTGTACATACAAAGCGGCAACATGCTCCCGCAACGTGGATCTCCAGTTTCAACCTAGTAACTAGTATCATCTACCTGTATGTTCACTGATTTATCGTCCGTCCACGTGAAGTAGTAGATCGAATTAGCGACTCCGTTAGAATCGAAGGGTAAAGAACAGCTGCATAGGCGATTTTTTAAAGTGGGATATCTATATCGGTTTCCATTTCTAGGGGCCTCAATTTTTTCGTCGCTCTTCCCCTAAGGACTACTACGAGCATAGCCCCAATGTGGCCGAAAGTTTCGTAAGCTTGTATGTATGAATGCGTGTGTGCCGGGGGTGTGTTCGATACGGTTGGCATACGTCTGATCTTCATCACACACCCGTCACCTTTGCTGGACGACGAGAATCCACACGGGCCATTCGGGGCATCTAACAAGGGGGGTACGGCATTTTGGGGTACGGCGACAGCAACAATAGCATTCGAACCAGCTACCTCTACACCATCACTGGTTGGTGCGTACTGGCGCTTTGGCCGCCGGGACTGCTTCCCCCGGAACTGCTGCCTCCCTCGGCTCCACCACCGCCTCGGGTCACCCCACACGTCGACGTCGACTCCTTGTCCTTCTTGCGAGCCTGGTTGACCGCCACCTGACGTTCAAACAAAATCGTAGTAGTGACAATGAAACGGGTCGTCAGTGCGTGCGTGACAGGCAGGCATATTTTCGCTGGTGGGCAGCGCGAAGTAGACAAAATGCCAACGAGATCAATACAATATGAACTCTCAAAACCTTGTTGCACTGACAGTGCAGACGCCGTGGGCCAGGGATATTTGCGGCAAGAGCGCAGTGATAATTAGTTAGTGTATATATATATATATATATATATATATATAATAACTACCGATAAACCTGACCAACTCGAACGCAATCGGAACCAATCTTAAGAAAATATCTATAAATGTGATTTCCGGACAGCATTCGATGCTAATGCGTGCTGCTTCAACTGAGCAATATGATTTTAGCAGAAATCAGACAAACATTCCACACGTTATCGAACACAGTTTGGGTTAATATGCTACTTAACGTAGTGCTGTTCCAGATATTTTTGTACCAATTTCCTATTTATATATCAGTGGGAAGGACAATCTGACCGAGAAACAGGCGCAGGGTAGTAGATGTTCTCCAAGACAATCAATTAAATAAGCTTTGCTTCTCTAATCGGAATTTCCTGTACTTGCACAATATAAACCAACATTTCGACACACCGTCTTCGTACTGCATGTGAGTGAGCAACATCGCTTGCAGTTCGTAGTAAGTCTGTCATGCAAAATTCGTGCCAACGAATACCAGCAGCTCGTAAGAATCACGAACTGTCCAGCTACTACACTACGTGCGGAGGCTGGTCATTAACTATATATATATATATATATATATATATATATATATACATATATATATAGGAAATTTATTATATATACACGAACACAAGAGGGTGACATGTGCCAGCCATAATATACCTCTCTTCGTGCTTCATCGAGCAACTTCTGTAGCATGCGCCGCAGTTGTAGAAGTTCGATCCCGCGCGCGACCAACGGCTGCTGTGACCGCATTCTTGGATTCCACCTGTGTGTAGTTAGTTGCAAAAAAAAACTCGTGTTATTATCAACATACAAAACATATAGTTACACACAACATACAGTACATATGGTTACGTACAATACACCGGCTCTATATAGACAGCACTCCAACATTGAGCTAAAAGCTTCAAACACCACCTTTTGTGTAAAGTACCACACTTAAACAGTGGGAGGGTGCAACTAACGTTGTAGATAAGAGAATGTCATCATCCCATCACTGTCTGCTAGACGCGAAAAAAGCGTAATAAAGCGACTCAAGACAATCGCTTACCGACAATAGTAGCTCTTCCAGAGGCGGACCCGTCTCTGCGACGGCACGGGGAAGAGGACGTTCTGCTGTGGGTAGCGTGTGTAGAGCGGATTCAGATAGAGATCGGGATTCGAATTGATCATCGACCACAGCGACTGTGTTCTCTCCTTCACGCTCTATGTAGCCGATGAAACAAAACGACAGAGGAGTAAAGTGTTATCAACCGTGACAATAAAACTACGAACGTAGCAAGTTACGTAGATACATGAAATAAGAAAGATGTAAGAAGAAGAAAAAAGTAAGTACATGAAATATATATATATATATATATTGTTTTTTAATTTGCCATGTACGAAATACTTAAGCCAAACATTGAAGTCGTATAAAACGTAATATTTGTTTAATATAAACATAAATAAAACAAATTTCGTCATGTTACAAATGCTCCTTAAAAACCGTTTACTAAAAGACAACGCAACCCCCGTTTGTGACATTTCAGGACATTGCTTATTGCTGAAGTAACGATCGCAATGTCAAGCTTCAACGCAAAACTAACTCTACTAGAGCGACTCAAAAAAGCTAACCCAAATTAACATAGTTGAAAATAGTCTGGATCGCCAACTAATTAATAATAATGGCATATTTGGAAGCCTTATTTGTCCAAATACAGAAAGTTACTGGAAAGCGCCTAAGACATGTTCCTGAGAGGCCTGCGGATCAGGTGTCCTCAAAGCGTGTTAAATGACGTTGTTCTGTGACTTATTTTTCATGCAAGGCTACATATCTGCTCTTCGTCAATTACGCAAATGTGAACTGCTAGGACACTTTTTTGATGTACGCTCCAATAACTTAAGGTGTCAACGATCAATCACTCCAAAATCTGTGACCCGCAGTGAGTTCGTGAATGGATTGTTTGCTTGACGGACGGCCAAATGGGCGCATGCAAAATCAAATAGCACTCGCCGAGTTAGCGATTAATTACGGTTTTTGTTTCAGAAGTACGTGTATTGATAACAATGTATATGCGACCATGATGATTGTACCATACACCCTTTCCCGTCATTTATTATGTGACAATAAAAGTGATTTTATGTTAGTTAATATATGTCATTAATGATCGAACTAGTACGCTCAAGAACGATGCAGTTTACTTCCAACATCATGTCATTAAATAAATGCGTATAATGTATCGAACATCCAGAAAAAGGAGGCTGTTTGCTGCGGGCAGCCACTATACTATTACAATATTCTGTGAACTGCAATGACATTTAACATACATTTTCAACGCGGGCCTTTTTCGCTGTTATACAGGAACGTTCCAAACATGTTGCTATAAAGATGATCCAGTATGGTAATAAGGAAGTTTTCGTTGAACTCGAATGCATTGTGGAACTGGTTCATCACCTGTAGAATTTTATATCAGTTAATAATCTAACCATCGTTTATATAAAAAAAAATTACCGTTTATTCAATTACCAAACCATAAAGAGTCGTTTATTCAACTCTAAAGCTCTACACCTCTAAGAACTGCATTTAATACGTATTACCTCAATTTCGAGAGTATTTGCTGCTACTTACATTTATCTTATTTTGTACATTATACAGAAAGTTGTACTCTTTATCCGGTTAGTAATACATTTTACATATAACAATTAATGAGACATTTAAGATATTTAAGGGCACGGGTAGCCTAGTTCTTGCAAAAGCTAAGATTTTCTGTCATCGCACCTGCCACGTGCAGTCGATAAACTGTACAAAAACAGGGCTACGGTATGAATCCGATGAGTTGTCGACACCGTGACCGTAGCGTATTGCGAACATGTGACCAAATGAACACCACTCCTTCTCGATCAGCACCTGGAAGCCTGTCCAATCCGCACATAAAACAGAAAAGAACACACCTTTATTAAAGTGAAGGACTACCTTAACAAGCGTGTTAGCGCATTTTCTAGTGTACACGCAGTAGTAAATGAGAATCATTTCATGTATCTATTGGCCATGTGCCAGGCAGAGGGGTGTTCATGTGCTCGGCGGCCTTGTGGTCACCGAGATGAGAGGCTTCTTAGATTCATTGAATCTCTGGTCAGATATCAGAGAGTGATGGGCAACGTTGGCACGGTGGACCCGCGCAAAGGCACTAATGATTTCATCAATTCAGCGAGTGAAGCAATATTTGTGCACCGGTCACATATATAGAGTGACTCCGGAGGAGTATTTTTACAAAATACTTTCTTTTGTACGGCTTCCATACTGGAGAGCAAAATAACAACAGTATATAATTGCTCGCTCAGGTGCCTCATTTATCTGAATTTTTCATATCACCAATACGCATGTAATTCTATACACATATGTTACCGAGGATCGATAGTATCTCAACACTGGTAGAAACAAGCTCTGTTGAAAATGGCGCAAACCAAAACATTTTGATACGGTTCCTCATTCAGTGCATGGTACCCTCGCTGTATCAGTGGAATGCTTGACGTTCGTCTAAGGTACAATTCCCAACGCTGCATAGTTTAGGAATCAAGTCTTGCTGAACGAACCAACCTTTGAGGGTTCTATAGTACGGATCGAGCAGCAGCATGGCGAGTGAAGTCAGCTGTGAGGTACGATCCCAACCGTCGCTACAGTGCACAAGAACTGAGGACCTACTTCCTTCCACCTAGAAGAGCAGATACGCATTGGCATACACATTTTATTAGCAAATAAGGATGACAGATTGAATAAGAAAACCATATTTCCACGGCAGAAACCTTGATTAAAACCACTTTCGTGCCTATCTATGTCCTTTTTTGTATCCTTTCTAGTACTCTCTACCAAAATAAATATAATGACACTTTGATCCTTCAAACATCTAATATTATTCTTAAATAAGGCAAGTAATTGTAACCAAATTACTGGGTCTTTCTGAATCAAACATGTGTACTTCAGAATAAAAGAGGCACTTTAGATCCATAAGACACAACCAAACGCGCCAGCACTTTAACATAACTGCCATGGTAAGGTTGGATGGTTAGGTGAAGTTTTCGGGTTAACCCTCAGCCAAGATGTAACGTCCACGGAACTGTTTTTCTGGATGGTTAGGTGGTACTTGAGTTGAGTACCTATGCAACTAAGCAAACATATATTTGATTAAAACGTAATTTTATTGAAGGAATTACGAAAATACGAAAAACTATTTACACTGTTCTTTAAAAGTGTTACTGCTTGACAATGTGCTTCTTAGCTACCTTAATGAATACCGTTGGCGTACGAACACTGTGTTCTCTCGTGGAATAAAGAGGTCACGGCTCCTACCATCCTAAGTTCTTTGCTGGTAGATTCAAAAGATCTCGAGTGCAACTCACAGACGTACAACGCCTACTATACCTTCTATCGAAGCGTTATAATATTGGGAGATAACATTCCTGCGAACACTCCTTGCCACACTACTTTATATGTAGCCCATACCGTCAATCGCAAGGGAAAAATCCTTCATTATTTAATCATTTTTAATAAACGAATTTACAAACACAATCCTTCCAAAGAGGCTAGTTTAGGTTATTTGTAAATATATATATATATATATATATATTATTCTGACATTGGCAAAGGGCTTTATGCACGAGATCCGGTAACAAACCATTATCGTAGTACATGCTCAATATGCGCCCGCAGTAGACCAACACAAAACTATAGATTCTTTAACATCACGCAGTTATCGCACACGTATTGAAAAATCTAGATTCAATCATTTAAACATAAGGAAACAGCGTGCGTAGCGTAGGTACCCGGTTTGTGCTTGCAAGACTAAACATGCTGGCAGAATCTGGCTAATTAATATCGTTGTAATCTTTTAAACAGCAGTGTATTCGCCAGAATAAATATGGCTCTCTGTAGGTCAACCGTAGTCGTTTCCTTTACTCTATTATCTTTGAGATGTCTTAGGGAAATGCGTTGTTCTGCGTTGCAAGCTCCTTTCGGGAATCAATTTACGCAATGATACGCGCGGCAAGCAGCATAGTTTTAAAGAAGCGATAATTTTATATCGTGAGGAAAAATACCTTGTGTGCAATCTTGATCGCCCCCGAAAGAATGCAGCAGATGTGGTCGAGCCAATGAGTATTTTCCACATTCGATAGCCAATGGTTGTCTTCGATGTTAGGGAAGCACACCTCGGATAACTTTCGCAGCGATTCGCGCATAACATGAATGTTGTGGATCTCTGCAAAGTAGGCAAAGAATATGGTCGCAATAAGGTAATATATATATATGAGCATGCAATGTAACTACAATGCTTATATTTTAAAATGCAAACTGTCAGCAAAAACTATTCGGACATAAAACTGTTTATACCATGCATTGTTTGATTTTCGTACACTCTAATTTATAATAGTAAAACAGATATACATCAAGCATGCCTTGTATAAGGTGAGTCAAATCGGCAGACATGGAAAAATAAAACCGATCGCCAAAACGATACAAGCAGTTGAGTCCAAAGGTAACGGTTCTTAGTTTATATTTCTGCCATTTAGAATACATACTCAGGTTTTTCGTTCCAATTACTTACCCAGAAATAGAATCTCGGCGTTCTTTTTGTACACCTCCTCATTTTCATAGCCGCCGCCCATGGCCTTGTTAGCAACGGCATTAACCAGCGGCCTCGCATCCATGATGTACAACTTTGATGAGTGCGTGTTGGCCTCCATGATGTAGGAGAGATACTTTTCATCCTCCATGCAACGTTTGCCCGTCATCTGCGCAACAACAAGAATATTAGTTCCATTAAAAACAGAGAAGCGACCAATAGCTCGAACTTAGAGATAGCCTGATGGTCTTGGTCTAACTGAAAATTGGAAAAAATAAAATTCGTGTTGCGTAATAAACAAAATTAAAAACCTTAAAATATAAGCATAAACAATTCTTTCCTCTCTATAGACTCGATATAAGCCTAGAATCCGCTGTAATGGCTACTAATGTTAATGGTGAAATATAAACTAAATCAATATTAATACTAAGACACTATATAACGAGTTGGATCACTGTTTCACACAATGGGATGCTGAAAACTTTCAGTCCTAAAACTAATTTTTGTAAAAATATTGAATAGTATTTTTTGTACTTGTACAAACGTACCCCAACAAGCGGCTGAGAGCATCGCGTTATCGTCGCGTGCGTTTCGGGATGGATCCAGGACAACACGGGAAGGCGACCCCTTGAGCGGAAGCCCGCTACGACTTCGAGCATTGGATCATCGGCCAATGCGGGCACACCGAGAATCTCCGGATATGTGTCACATAGTCGGTATCTGTTCGTCAAAAGAAGTATATGTGCTACAAATTAAACGCATTACCGATATTATAATGACTAATTCAAATAAGCACCACCAATACAACACAAGTCTACGAAAAAAATAATCCACAAAAAGAAAATTGAACGCATGACTCCTTCATTTTACAAAATCGATGAAAAACAAGCAAACATTAAATGACAGCAATTCACATACAAGTAAAACAACCGAGATATTCAAAATCTCTTAAAATGTCTGTCAATATTTAATACATATTTACGAAGCTAGCAGATGCCATCCTTTTCTGGATGAATAATTACTGAATTAAGAATCGGGTCCCGTGAGTCGTGTTTGAACACCACGTTCCGAGAAGCCAACTCAACCTTTGTATAAACAAATGCGATTCACAAAACAAGCACCGTTAAAAAACATTATTTAATCTCACTTTGTTCCAGAGCAAACGAGACTGCTGTACCGTAATTAAATTAGGTCTTTATTTATTATTAATACGCCACTGTGTGATTATTAAACACACACATTACTTATGCACATACCCGACATTCTTGTTGCAAATCCGCCAAGTTTCTGTTGGTAGCCCTTGCCTCTTTAGTTCTGCTTCAGCGTCGTATACGGCCCAACCGTTTTCAGGGAACGTTTCGCGGTACTCAAAGGCGAAAAAGTTAAGGTTGTGCGTTATCGGGAACGCATTCTGCGACATCTTCGTGAAGATGTCCCGCCTCGAATGACCTTCCTGTGGAAGTGTGCAGCATCGTTTAATGATGAACCACGCAAGAAATCGGGCGTATCTTTAGCACTTTGATTCAATTTTTGTGCATTATCTATTGGCCAGCTTTTCAAAAATAAAATCGACGCACACTGTGCAACCGCTCTCCACTAGTTTCTCCATAAATATCAATGCTTTAGACATGCTCTAAGGGTGCTATTTAATTAGTTATTACTAGTTAAATGCGTCTCCCATTTGATATCTCAATGTAAGCATACAATTGCTTTATATGTAAGGCTGTCGCACCCGTGTATTGCAAAGTATTTAAACAAATTGGTGTTTTTGTTATATTAGAATTCTATATCGTAGCCCAATGGCAACGTTTTTAATAACGGCTAGCGATAGACTAATATTCGACTGCTTGTTGTACGGGTTGTCGCGTTCTATGGTTGCCCGTTCGTTGCTAATAAAGACCACAATAATTTGCAATTCCTAGTATCCTCCACGATTATTAGCTTGTGTCTATTGGTCTAACAACAAGTTGTTTGTACCCGACTCTTCTCCGATTAGCACTTTGGTCAAACACAAATCCTTATTTGCGAAGTACACTAATCGTCGAAAGCGGGCAGCAGATCTAATTGCGTAATCTAACCACTAACCTGTTTATGTGCAAATTTCAGAGACCGGATATCTTTACAGACGACTTCAATGCCGTACGCATTCTCTTGCTTCGAAGAGTGATATCCAATCTGTAATGTGTGATGCGCATAGCCGTTTGTTGTGAATATGACCGCAAAGTGCGCTCACGCGCACTATGGAGTGCGGCAAACTCGTATTGTAAATTTTAAATGAAAAAAAAAATACTTATAAGATATATTTATGTCATATGACCATAATAACATCATTGGTTACTCGACAATTCATCCATGGCCTTCTTATCGGAAACCGTTAGAACTAAATGTACAATCACTGAGACTAGCCCACGCCAGTTTCTAAACATTGTGCTTCTACGTCTTACATGAGTTAACCACAAAAATACAATCATCCACCGCAACTATGCTAACATCTCGTAACATGCACTGATACATCGATACCTAGAAGTGCTTCTACGGTAGCACAGTGGTGAATAAACATGAGCAATATATATATGTATATATATGGACATGTATCGAACCATTGATCTACTATGCTATTTATACTATTATGCTGCCTTATCAGGGGTATGTTCTGTTATATAAATAAATTATATAGCAGTTTCCTGCGCCGAGAGTGAATTGAAGCGGGTCATCCGTGGGACGGGAGGCTTCCAGCAAATCGGCATGCTTTTGTGGCATACCGGACTGAATGCTGTAAAACAAAATCGCTTACCTTCTCGATACGACTGATCACTCCAAGAGGCACGTCGAGAACAAACGCCGGGTCGACACTTTTGAAATGGAGCTTGTAGTTGGTCACACACAAAGTGCCACGAATAGGCTCGTGGAACGGGCAGAGGTAGGTAACGTCTTGAGCTGGTCCATGTAAGAAGTCATCAAAAATATTCATCATATTTATTCACTCATGTTGAGTAGCATATCAACGACATATAACAAATAAATCAGGTAGAAATAGGTACATGAATAGTAGTATATATAAACAACATAACAGCTCTCTCGGAGTGGTACGAGTAAATGTTAGGATAAAAAGCCCTCATAAGAGGGCTAGGGCTAACTCATGCAATGATTGCACAAAGGGACATTCTGTAGCATGATATCTAGTGCAAACTTCCCCGCAGCGGTTACAAACACAGTTGTCATACTCGTCATGATACTCATCCCGTCTACATAGGGTGTGGTTGAAACCATGCACAGCGTATCGTGTTATCACATGTCTGTTAGGACGGCCCGGTCCCTTCCACTCCGCGTTTCTCATTGCGCCGGTGTTAAAAAAAGAGATAAGATAAACAGTAATTAAGCTACAACGCACCGTCGTTCAGTATCGAGAAAGATACTTCTCAATTAGCTACATTGAGTGTAACACAGGTGATCACCCTTAATTATCATGTATGCACAGGCAATCCTGGCGGACTCATGATATTCACGGATGTCAATATCAGGTTGAACACATTTCATCGAAAATAAATACCAAAATGAAGCCTTAAAATTAATATACGTGAAAACAATTTGCACTGAACATGACTACCACATAATGCTCCTTCAGAACTGCTATGTTAATAAATGCGTGATGCCAATTAGTAAAACGTGTGTAATAAAGTGCTTTTTATATACTTTATTACTGCGTGCGAACAGAACCTACCATTTTTTAGCATCTGCTTCTCACCGGGCAGTAAAGGAACCTCGTCAAAATTCAATGACCTCTGAAATATTTTCGCAAACAAATGGAATTAGCAATACTTTGTGTGTATTTTAAGCGTAGCCATATGTATAATATACATATATATATATATATATATATATATATACATAGCACTGGAAGCGGATGGAAAGACTGATTACGGCTCAATGACAGCAAACATATTTGCTTATATAGATCCCTCAACCCAGCCTTATTTAAACGATTCCGAAATCATTTTGGAAATGCAGTGGTATATATATATATATATATATATATATATATATATATATATATATATATATATATACATATATACGATAAACTAACGCGACGGATCGTGTGCAATACACACTATATATACAAGATTTTATCTTTTGCATACCCTGGCCTGGTTGCTATCCATGGTACCAGCATTACTTGAGCCTCCATGCTCTGATGTTCCACTACCCGAAACCAAACTCGAAGTTGGTGTTGCTGCGCCACCTGCAATGAGTAAACAGTGAATATTGAAAACATGTGCTTTAATAACACACACTAAGTCAGCAGTAGAATACGGTTCAAGACATAGTTTTTAATGAACTACTTTAACAAACGTCGTAAGTCCAAGCCAGTTACCAATCATATTATATGTATAATTAGTTATTGTATAAGTATAATCGCACTTTGTATTAGTAATAACAATCGCAGAAGCAATATATATAATAATATTAATGATATATATATATATATATATATATATATATATATATATATATATATATATATATATATATATATATATATATATATATATATATCAGTGCAAGCCCAGAAGCAACTGTAAAAGTGGTAGTAGTCGCTATACCTGTCGTAGTATGATAATTAGAATCCCAACAACAACAATAGTATACATAGTAATAGTAGCAAACACCCAGCATGGCATCATTGTTGTTGTACTGTCGTTATCATCATCATCATTATCATTATCATCATCATCATCGCCATTGTCACCGCCAATCTGATTAACCACCAGCCGTAACCACCAGCCGTAGCGGCAATGAGGCCAGTCAAGCTGGCTTCTAATCTGATACGATACCAATGACGTCGTCGTCATCGACGACAACAACAACAGCAACGACGACAACAACAACAACAACAAAAACAACTATGGAGCTTTGATGGAGGCCGCATCATCATCATCATCCGTCGATATATACGCGCAAATTAATACTTGCATATACATATAGGCAGAGACAGAGAAAGAAAGACAGTGTGGGAACGACCTCGTCCCTGCGTACCCCGCTGCGTATCGGAACGCTCGACTTGAGGCGGTAACGTCAATCGTGGATAGAAGATGAGCCGCCGTATGCTGTAACCACGGTGGCGGGCTTCGCCACCGACGTCCTGGGAGGGCTTCGGTTTGAGCTTGAACTTTAGCTTCATCTTCGGCTTTGGCTTTGCGTGATGTTGTTGTTGCTGGTGTTGTTGTTTTTGCTGCTGTTGTTGTTGTTGTTGCTGCTGCTGCTGGTGTTGTTGTTGTTGTTGTTGTTTTTGCTCTTGCTGTTGTTGTTTTTGCTGTTGTGGTGGTTGTTGTTGTTGTTGTTGCGGTTGTAGGCAACTCGACACGCCGGCAAAGTGCGATCGGGTTGACATCGTTTGTGGAGCGACGTCGGCACACGGGAAACACACGAAAATACGTATACGAATACATACACTCTCAACAGACACAGGCGCACGCTCGATGAAAAGCTATTTGCCAGCGGTGATGACGAATCGATAGTGGAGAATGAATCGCTGCTGCCGCTGCTGCTGCTGTTGTCGCTGTCGCTGTCGAAAGTCTGCTGTCATCAATGATGCTGTGTTCGAACAAGAAAGCCGCCAGCATTGGAGCTTTTCGATTCAATCAAGCAAGTGGGTGGAAGTGGTGGTGGTGGTAGTTGCGGCAAATCACTGAACGAGCAAACGGCCTAAACGAATTTATATACTAGACTATGAACTATGTATAAAACGTCTTCTTTATACAGGCGCACACATAGACAAAAAACACACGAACAAAATCATCACAACGCACGACGATACCACTTGCTGTCTCGTTCACAGCGTGAACGTATACACATTGTATCGCCGGCTTATGTTGTATGTATTATATATACATGTATGTATGCATATATCATGATATATACTGTATACATGTATGCATGTAGATGTTCGTGCACATGTGTATGCACTGTATACGCGGCGTGTATATGGCAAGTATCGCCTATTGCCTATATCGTATACATTCGCTTTGCTGGTTGTACGTCAAGCCTTTGTTGCCTTTGCAGGTCTATTTGGAATTGCACAACAACAACACCGCACCGCCACCTGCCGCCAACTCTGCCTAGCAAGCCTAGCCGATGGTCCGATGCAGTGAGAGGCCGTTATCCGTCGTCTAACTGTGCGTCCTCTAGTTATGTATAGTTAGTCAGCTAGTTAGTTTGTCATGGTTAATTGACTACGAGCGTAGGGTGGTTGGCACAGTTGTTGTCGATGATGTCGCTGCTCACTTGACACGACGGCTATCTGTCACAGCCTGGTCACTGATGGCTGCGACAACCCCTCGTCACTGACGGTGGTGGTGGGGGTGGTGGTAGCAGTGCCACCAGCTCCAATAACAGCTCCACAACAGCACTGCTATAGCAGCGACAGCAGCAGCAGCACCAGCGTGATCGTCGTACAGTGACTACGCATAGAATAACTGTAACTGTAACTAGACATCCACATACGCATGCATTCATGCACGCACGCACGCACTGGCTGATTGATAGAACAGACTGGCTGTCTAGACACAATTCCATGACTATATAGAGACCCTCTGTACGACTCCCTCGCTCACTTTCGGTGTGTTCTCCCATATAGACAAATTCAGGATTCACGTATGTACGAACATATGTATGTCTGTCTGTCTGTTCTGTCTTGACATATGTATGTATGTCTGTTTATGTTTGTTTGTGTGTGCTCACAGTAGCGGTGGGGGAGCGCTGTGCTCGCCTCGCCTTACTCTCTGTGCCGTATACACGCAGTAACGTTGGGATCATGCTGATGTATTTTTATTTTCTACTCTGTCTATGGTCTGTCTCTCCCTTCATATCGCGCTCTCTCTCCCACCCTATGCTCTCTCTCTCGCTTTCCCTATTACTCTCTCTCTCTCTCTACATGTGTTGCTCTCTGTGTGGCGGCCACATGCTCTGTCGATATTTATCCACTCGTATCTGCTGCTGCTGCGTTCTCTCTCTTGTTCTCAACTTGAACGTCAAAGCTCCTCTCGGCGGCACAATAGTAATAGTAATAGTACAATGACAGAGCGGGACAGCAGCTCTCCGGTACAACGTAACAGCGTATTTGAGCTCCGCTTCCATGAAAATAACAAAAACAAACACGCACGCCCACGAATAATGTTGATGAACTCCCCTTTAGTTCGTTTCTCCTCACTCACCGGCCACTGTTTGGCCCGTACATTTCTACTTCTTGCCCATCCTCTCTTCTCCTCCCACACGTTCTTCTCCCATCGTCACTATAATAATGGCAGCCAAGAAACAGCCCACCAACTGGTAACAGACCCATACCCAAACATACAGCCCGTATATACAATACATTTGACTTTATTTAAATATATATATATATACATATATAAATATATATATATATATATATATAAATATATATATATATACATATATAAATATATATATATATATAAATATATATATATACATATATAAATATATATATATATATATATATATATATATATATATAAATATATATATACATATCTAAATATATATATATTATACACACATATAAATACATATATATATATATATAATTTAAGTACGTAATATCGTTCAGTATCTTTGTCAGGGCAGAACCTACAGGTAACTCAGTTGTAAATATATACCTACGAGTACATATTTTTTTTGAAAAAGGCATATATAGTTTCAACCAAAGTCTACAATATTCTCACGAGCCACCGCTTCGAAAGGGTCTGTGTCGGGATTGATCGGATGTTTGCCGATTGTGCTTGCTCGCTGCCAACAGTAAATCGACGCATACAATGTTATCCATACGTTCCACGAAACGTCCCACACTCGGCGCAATCGATACGCCGCACAGTTAGCTCATATATCGAACGGCGGTGTATCGAGATGCAAAATCAGGTAAAAGTGCCAGAGAAACACTGTTCTGTATTGTTGTGTCAATTGGTGTATCATTTTAATGTTGTTGTTGTTGTTAATGCATACAACGTGTTGTATATGTAATGCCACAGCAAGCGCCTTTTATAAGCGAAATTGTTTGTTAGAAAAATGCCAAGATTTTGCATCAGAGTCCAGCCTCCAGGGAAAGCCAAAAATGCCGATCCGTAACACAGAAACAAGAAGGCAATTTCTGTGCGGTGGCATCAACAGTGAGACGGAGTACGCCCGATCATTGGCTGATTATTATACCGCCGCCGGTAACAACTATGACACCATGCTCCATTATTCATAGCGTGTGTTTGGTCTGCACTCCCAGAGTGCGTCCTTATTTGTTTACGCTCACATTGGACCAGAAACGGTATTGGAAATCGGGCTACCACTAAGTGGTTATTCAAGGAAGACGTCGACGACACAGACCTTGTATACGCTGTCAACGCCAAGTTATAGAACATCTATTTGGAATTCTTGGCGACGCCTGACGCCAGAGCTACCCATAAAGGTGAAACGACTGCTGAAATCGACACGTCCGATTCGTTCGAGTCAAGAAGCCGAAGCCCTCTGAGGTCCTCAACTGCGCCTAACAGTCTTTAACTACTATTATTTATATATATATATATATATATATATATATACATATATATATAAATATATATACTTTGACCAATAACCATTCAGAAATTGATTCGATAATATCCTACCCCGCAAAGCGAATAAGGTTTTGCCAGTTCTAAACGACCTTTTAACTCAGCAGGAGAGATTGAACTGTATCAGAGAACAATGTCTTTAGCAACAAGGACGTCAACTACGACTCTGAGCCACAGCGATAGCCGTCGCTACAGCAACAATAAGGACATCAGCAGTGACGGGAACAATAGCAGCAACAACAACAACGACAGCAACAACAAAACCAATCACAGTAGGCAAATGAGCACATGTGTAGCCAACATATTCACATACCGTGAGTGTCGATAGAGCCAGCTCCAGCCGAAGGATTATTATTCATGTTGAACGACGCCGTGTCGTCGTGTAAAGACGAAGATAATTCAAATGTGTCCAATGATCGAGTCACCTCCCAGAGCATAGACGACTTATCCACACCTGTAACCAAACAACATACCATATATATATATATATATATATATATATATATATATATATATATATATATACATATATATATATATATATATAACACGTCTTCGCTCGTGAATTAAAGCAGTGGCGGAATTGGAAGTGTTGTGCTTTACATACGGGAACACACACTCTGATTCCTACAGTAATATTTTTCCACGTGTTTTTACCTTTCTGTTGTTGTGAATTGAAATGATGCTGTACTAGTGGACTACTTCGTTTGTGTATATGATTGCAAGTATGTTGCCACATATATTGGTCGGCGTGCTAACAAAGCCACCAAATGTTGTCTTGAAGTCACTGTGACGTTCAATAACCACTGTGGTTACCGTGTGTGTAAAGTGCTCATACAAAGCACTTCTCGGATTTTGGCGAGAGCGATTTTCTGGTTCGTTGTTTGACTCATCTTTTTATATCTATTGTTATTTACCGATAACTTAAGCCTTGCAAAATGCAGTTCCGTGAATAAACCACGTTTAAAATTGAATATATATATATATATATATATACACTCATTTTCAAAGTAAATTAAGCAAGATAATCAAAACCCTTTTTTCCAATAGAAATAAATCGTGCAGATAAAATAAGCTAGTTGCTCAGAACCAAAAAAATTAAATAGATATCTGTACTTGCATAGGTGGAAAACAGTGCACCGAAGCACATAACTCCTAAGCATGTGCAACGTTAACAATAGTTTGTAGTGCATGCAGGAAATGCTTTCCTGATTCATCAAAAGTGCACATTCGACATGATTCAAATTCATAGTAAGGCCAATGTATGGCAAAGCTAAGTGAGCGTATCTATTACTCTATTCCGTTATACACCGGATACCTACCATGCCATGACATTGCTAGCTTAACAAAATAATGGCCAAAGCTATAGAATATTTTCCCAAGCAATCAAATTGAGGGCCTCATCATTTTGACAGACAGGAGTCTCAATCAATCGTCTTCTTCTAATATCGCTCTTCACACCTGCCCCAGCTGCCCAACTGCAAACAGGTATATATATATATATATATACATATCCTTTCGATATATATAACTACATTACACATGTTCATTATATCTTGGAAACGGAATTCGTTTCCGTGAATCTTGAGCGAAATATGTTGTGAATAATGTTATATGGAATATCTTGTATATGCATCTCCGACAAATATAATAGACCCACCACTCAGATAGCTGGCGCTGACTGACACGTTTCTTAACGACATTTGGTGCAAATAAGGCCGCAAAGGGCGTTTTACCAGATGCTCAATGAACGGCGTCGTACTTGACAGACTATAAAAGTTAGACTGTTTTGTGCGCTTCTAGGGAGACCTAAACTCTCTTAAGGAACGTTGCCTTCATCGTATCGAGAGCGCTAGGCTGTTAGGTCGATAGGTGTACCCATATTAGTGTTAATGCCGTGTTGGAGATATAATAAACGCGTGCAATGTAATTAACAAAATCGAAACGTAATATAATAATAGAGAAAAATGTATACATACATCTGTACCAGCTGTCAAATTGCTAACAAATATATATATATATATATATATATATATGTGATATGGAGCCGAACACTCTTAACTTTCCGTCGCTGTCAACTTTATTTAGGAACAACGACATATGGCTACTGTGAAAGCTTTCGGGCTCAAGTCTTATTAACCGCTTCCTCGGTGTGCGAATGAACAATCGTAGGGGCCGAAATAATGCTTATGGCTAAATGTATTGCAATAATTGAAATCATCAATAATATGTTTGCCCGACAATGTAGCCAGAGAATCACACGAGGCAGTATATATATATATATATGCGTACAGCAAACTACGAGACTGGTCCTATAGCATGTGTTATAAGAGACTGAATTCACAACCGTGCGAGGCTCTTCATTTCAACAGCCAAGTCAACAGCCAATCAAGTTTGACGATCCGACATGCTATGCCACCATAGCATCCCATCCAACATCATAACATTGTCACCTATGCATTCCCAAAGCCTGCCGTACAAACAGATGAGTTTATATACAATGAACAAGGACAACAACACTTTCCGCATCGTTTCCGGTTCCGTTCTTGCGGTTCGGAAAGGCAGTTTGCGCACCCCATTTATGCAACCTGTGCTGAGCTCCAGTACGCGGCTCAGGCGAGCACGCCTTGTCGAGTCGCTATAGCGATTCCGGCCCAGATTCCGGCAGTGAAGGAACCTGTCGGTCTCAGTCGGAATAGCCAGCTGAGGCTAGACGGCAAAAAAACTCACCCCGTGGGGGACCATATGGTCGTCTCCTCGTTTGGGATGTTACGGTGTCATGCGCACTGGCCAGAAGCTATATTCAAAATACGAGCCGTGAGGTGGGTGCGGACACCCGACTGTGCGGGCCGAGAACCGAAAATGAACGAATACCAGGAATTAGCGTCGCAATTTATAGTTCAGCCAGTCGATCGCCATAGAGACGTTCGGTCCGATCGGACCGGGGTCTATAAAATTTGTTAAGGAACTGGGCCGGAGGGTCATCGCTGCAACTCAGGTCCCCGCGCTAGCGAATACCTGTTGCAGCGTATATCGATCGAGATTCAGCGCGGCAACGCTGCGGCTCTTCCGTCAGCCGTAGGGCTTTCGAAGATCCAATGGAAAGTGTTTTTTTTAAATCTCCATAACTGCTTGTTAATGACAAAACATGTTTCTCTGGAGAAAGCCATAAAAAATAAAAAACAACCAATCAGATCGTCGATATAATTGCAGGCACACAGTGCAACGACACCTCAATATTACAGCAATAACAGCGGCAGCAAAAACAACAAGATCAACGCAAATTTAGACCGCCAGGATAGGACAAATCTTGGATAATTTTAGCTTACATTCGGTGGATACATCGACCATTTTTGTCCGTTTGCTATGCGTTTGCTCACATCATTCAAAATATGTAGTGAGAAACACACCCAAGTCTGCCCAATTCAAGGCATATGCGCGAATCGATGGGGGCAAAAAGCCAAGCTGAGAAAACCGCAGGTAAAAACTCTGTTTTTTCAGCTTACAGACTTATTTTGTGACCATAACAGGTAAAATGCAATACGACGAAATACGAATACTAATAATAGAAAAGTGAGCTCAAACAGGTAATGTCTTCAGCTGTCTAAAAAGAAGATGCATTTTCCACTGTGAGTCTGCCACGGTTTGAACCAGCATGTGATGAAGAACTAGCACACGTTCACACTTCACAGTTGTCTTAATTGGGAAACTCTGAAAAAAAAGTTTAATTAATAAAATAATCATGATGCCGATACGGTAGACCCTAAAAGCTGTGGCATAGCAACATTCTTCGTGATCTGGCAAGGACAGTGTAGGCCATTACGGGTGACCGGCGCGATGAAAAATATTTAAGTTACTTTTCAACTACTATCCCTTGCGTCTGTAGGGGCAACGCTGCCTCTATTATGGGTGTTATGAGTTGATGCAAATCACTGAGAGCACTTTGTGAAACAGACGTTCAAACCTCTCAGCAGTAAATAACTCAAGAGCATTTCAAGTAACACAATAAAAGTGACAACACTAAAAATAGAAGTTCGTAACAGTGCGTGTAAAGACCACAAGCCCTTAGGCGAATAGTATCGCAAGGCGCAGTACCTCAAGCCGTGGCTGTTGCTTGCCGTGTGTATGGCAAGCATGTCCTTAATGAAAACGACATCAATAATTACCACAACGACGACACGGCTTGTACTGACACTGCGTAGCACATAACACCATCAGCATACAACACCTAGCAGAGATGTTTTCATGGGAGACGAAAAGTCCGCATTATTAAACAAACGCTCAGGGACAAACATCCTGTCGAGATGCACGACGATACCAGATTATTAAACAAATAATTATCGCCACTTCAAGTAAAACCACCCACTGTCTCTTTTGCTATCATTCACTAGTTCGTGTTATTAACACAAACACCACATATACACTTGTCATCGGGCTGCCAGCCAGCCCTTCCACTAGTTCTATTTTTCATGCGTTGTGCCTCTGTTGTGCGTTGCAGAGGAAAAGTCTGCGGGTTATATACCACTTAGCCACCGCTAGTGGCGAGGGAATTGCCACAGTCAACAGATACTACCTCTAAGGAAAGGAGTCATATACATATACATATATATATATATATATATTGGCGAACTCATGTGGGCGACGACTCCCAGGCGACTACTCCTCACAGCTATCAAGAAAAACAGAGAACCATATGTTTACATATAGGTCCTCCGTCACCTGCATGTGCCCTAGAAAATAGGCCAGCAGAGATGCTAAACTATAGGATATACAGCTCTCACACACATTCCCTTTACTCGCAATAATAGTTATATATATATAGTTTCCAAATGCACGTGTCGCGCCGGTATTGAATACATACGAAGCAGTAAAAGACTGGAAAAAGGCTCGGACATGCAATCTCGCTCAGTCACTTCCGTTCTATTCGCAGGTATGTCAAATTCAAGACATGACAAAGTGTCTGTTAAAATGCTTCTTGTCAGTGACCCAGTGACATTTCTCCGTGAAAGAGCCAACAACGAGTTCTGAGAAATCGATACCGCGCCAGAGAAAGCCACCCAGATCGTTGCTTACGCTTGGCTAAACGTTCTGGCAACTGATTCACCGGTTGTGGAGTCTACCAACGATATCAACTCACGGGCAGCTTTCATCGGAGATGAAAGCAGAAAGCTGCAACTAACTAACTAATCAGGACTACCGCCTTCCTTGAGTGAGTGTCCCTCCCTCCCCACACCACCACCCCACCCGAGCAGTTATTAGTGCGCGTACTGTGATGCAAGGACTGCGTTCCATTAATGTTCAAGGCTTTACAGGCTCCAAGTAGGCTGCAACTGACGATAGCCCACTGACAAGCGCGAAGCCGTGAAGCGTGAAGAAAATCACGAATCTTGGACCGTAGAATAACGGCAGGCCGTTTTTCTATTCTCGGGGTGAGACGCGCAAACCGTCTCTCTACGGTAACGACAGACGAGAAAGAGTGCACCGTGACGATGAGGAGAGCGGTTTGCGTATCCATTACGGCGGCGGCGCCGATGGTTCAATCATGGTTTGGCGTGCAGTATCCTTAAGCAGGTGAACCAAAGTTTTAAAAAACAACCAGGAGGTCATTCAAGCCAACGATTCTCATTTTCTCAGGGGGAAAAAGATTTAACTGGCACACGGTACGTTGATAAGACTCTGATACTACAAGAGTTGTTGGTGATTATCGTCCATGTGTGTATGTATGTATATATAAACGATAGAACGGAAGTTACTGAGCCGAGATCGCATGTCCGAGCCCTTTTCTAGTTTACTGCCTTGTATGAATTCGATACCGGCGCGACACATGCATTTGAATATATATATATAAATATATATATATATATATATGTGTGTGTGTGTGTGTGTGTGTGCTCAGCTATATCTGAATTCGATATCGTCAATATTGAACAAGGAAGAACAGAACAAGGGAGGCGTCGAACTAGCCTAGACTCTATCGGTCACTGGATCAAGTACTTGAAGGTTAAGCCTCCAACTAATGATGGCGTTGTGTTGACAAGCGTTTCAAAACGGCTACATGTACAGTTATGAACTAGTTGGTAGTACGCCTGTTATTTGTTCACTACAAAAACCTTAGCACAAGTCTGCAAATATTAAGAAAGATCGCTTCAAAAGGGCACGCGTCTTGTCGAAATCGAACGCACGACTCCCAGTTCGCTGGCCGTCTCCTCCACCCTGTTCTGTCGACCTCTCGATGTTGATATCTTTGGATACTAATCTAGATTAAAATAACAGAAACGACATCAATAGCAACAAACCAATCATGTGCAATCATATAGTACACCTATATGTATTATAAACATATTATATGTTTATATATATATATATATAAACAAACACATTATGAACATAAATTAATATTATAGCGGGGGCGTTGCCACGATCGGCTGTATATACATACGTATATGAATAAAAACAAAAACACTTATATTACAACACGATAATGAATAGCAATCGGTACATGCAGCAAAAACATTCGAAGCAGGGAGCAGCCGTAGATCAAAGAGACTGGAAAGACAGAGAAGTTAGTTATTGCAATCGCGGCTGTTATTGTGTCAACCGCAGCAGATGTAGTTACTGCTGATGTTGGGGTTGCTGTGGTGTTCTAATTGGTCTCTCTCAGTCTGCAACTCCTCATCATCTTTCTAGACGTCTGTCATGATTATTATGATGATGATGCTGCTGATAATAATGATGATGATGGTGATGAAGATGATATGACATCTATGACGATAAACTCAATGATCATCATGAACTCTTACCGGATTCATCTAGCGAGTCTTTTTCGCCGCTCATCTCGGAGGGAGCGACTCCGACTCCTGTCGGGGCAGAAATGCTGCCGCCGGCTCCGCAGATACCCTCCGCAGGACCGCGTGACGACACCAGCCACCCGTTCTAGCAGCAGGACAACAAGAACTGCAGGACAACCACTTTCTAGCCCACTGAGGCGGTCGGTCAAGTGCAGTCTCTTCGTTCGGCACCGCCTCACTCTCGGCGGTCTCAGCGCTCACTGTCCTCCAACGCCGCGACAGTATACTCCAACGCCGCCAAGCTCGCGATATAAACTTGCTATATATATATATGTATATATATATATAGTTCAAGCTAGCAGCAATCAGCTTCAGATTTCTCCTCTCTTCTCTCGCAACACCACCACCACCACGCATCCAAACGTAAGGGTCGCTCGTCTGCCCGGTCAAACGCCCACGGATGGAGAGTTCCAAGTCCAAGTAAAGCAGCAGCAACAGCAACAGCAGCACAGAATCGCGGTGTGTTGTTCGTACAGCAAAATCACGACACGACTTACTACTACTTACTGCCTGTGACAATGGCGACGGACAGTCGCCGATTCACTGCAGCAGCAGCAGCAACAACAACAACAGTGACAACAAAGAGACAGACGTTTACAGCTACGGCAGTCCGACTGCTGATGGACAGGTGCTGAATGTTGGGAGGCGTCGTCGACTGTGGCACAGCTGCAACAACAACAACAACAATACGATTAACAACAACAACACGAATAACAACAACAAAAACAACAACAACAACAACAGGGTCAATTATGGCGACGGCGGCGGCGACGACAACAACAAAAACGGCTACTTCCACAAGAACAACAACAACCGCTATTATCAAAGAATAACAACAGCAACAACAACAGCAATAACGATAACAACAACACTGATATACGAGTTAAGACCGGAAATAGCCAAGATAAAAACCAGCTACCGCCAAGAGTTGAACAGTTGAGCTGTTCCGTGCAGCCGTCTGAGCGTCAAACAAACGATTACTATCTAGCAACAATAATAACAATAGTAGGAACAATATTAGCAACAACAACAACAATACCCACAAAAGCAACAATAGCAACAACAACAATACCCACAAAAGCAACAATAGCAGCAACAACAACAGCAACAATAAAAACAACAACAACAGCAATAATAACAACAACAACAACAACAGCTCAAAAATGTACCGTTCAAATGAAGAAGAAGAAATACGCCCCGAACATCAGCAGCAGCAGCAATACATCGACAAGGCCGGCAAGGATTGGCCAGCGGGGAATCATAATACGTCACAAATCCCACATCCACAAACCGTGAGACACTAGTCGAGGTTTTCGTCCTATTTATTTCCTGTCTTCTCTGTGGTGATTTTCTAGTATTTGGCCGATACGTCTTATCTACAATCTGGTAGGCGCTAGGTTTATTAACACGCCTTCGCCATCCCCGCTACATACATCGTCAGCATCATTATCACCAAACTATCAATCACCACCACTACTCGATCTACTCTGCACATCAACAACAACAACAACAACAATAATATTAATGAACAACAATATTAATAATGATGATACCGCTTATGACTGTGATGCAGCACGTACTCCTACAAACTAACCAGCCAGTCACAAAGTGATTTACCCAATCCCAATTAGGCGGGGCCAGCGGTTCCGGCTGCTTCCCGATGCTAATGATAACAACAATAATAACAGGGCAAAGAATAATATTCCATTTCATTCCCCCCCCCCCTCCCTCCCTCCCTTCCCTCCAAGCAGCAGAACCGCCGCGACGGATAGAGCGGCCAAGGGAGAGGATTAGAGAACACGCGCGCACGCGAGGTAGCTGTCGCGTCGAATGAACGCATTCGTATTGACAAACTCGTCGAGGCGGGCGATCGACCGCGGCCGATTCTTACCTGCTGTTTCGAGCGGCGTTACGAGAAACATTAGTTACTCACTACCACCACCACCATCTCAGTAGTAGCGTCGCGAAAAAGAAAAGATACATACACGCTGAGCTAGTTCAGGCTCTCGACTGGAATAAGAGATGAGACGAGATATCTAAGAGAACCGATCCGACTATACGAACGTGCACAGCCACCTCGATTTCACATTACCAATTCATAGCCAATGGAGCCAGTTCAATGATTGGTGTGAAAAAGCGTAAAGTCCCACGATAACAATATCATGTTTTAATTATTATTTAATTAACTTACTTTACCAATTGTGAAGTATGAACGCGTAGGCTGCAGGTTTCATCGCACAATAGGCTCTTACTCCATAGATGGACTTGTATGCTAATATTGATCATGCATAAAGCATATATGCATATATAAATATGCATATAAATGCATCTAAACGCCTCCTCGGCTTCGTTTCATAGTAATTGCAAAGGACAAAAATAAATTTCAAAGCTATTCAGAGATCATATAGAAAACTGAGCATTCGTCATATGGCAAACCTACTAAGGTAGATTATATGTATTATATTTAAGACACTGCTAATCTTTTTATTTAGCATATTCTAGCATTTTAACAGCATATAGACAACTGAGCATTCATCATATAATAAACCCGCTAAGGTAGATTATATTTATTATATTTAAAACGCCGCTAATTTTATTTATACATTATACAATATTTTAGCATATAATTTTTTTTGGCAAACAGTATTAGTACATCATTATCGAAATCTGACATTAAATCGTAATCTCAATGTAAAGGCTTAATATCGTGCTTGTGAATCACATTATCCGCACAATTATGTACAAATAAGGTCAAGGCATTTCTGATGAGATACATACATCTTTGAAAATAGGGGGACAAAA
This sequence comes from Dermanyssus gallinae, assembly GCA_003439945.1. Taxonomy (NCBI): domain Eukaryota; kingdom Metazoa; phylum Arthropoda; class Arachnida; order Mesostigmata; family Dermanyssidae; genus Dermanyssus; species Dermanyssus gallinae. The sequence continues at coordinate 17,274 of QVRM01000116.1, read as the reverse complement.
TTATAATTATTATAACCTTATTGATCAAAAATTGACAATTTTGGCAAGGGTAAAATTTGTTAATTAGGTAGAAAGGTTATTTAAAACCATCGCCAATCGCAAACATTCGATGTGGTACAATGCGTTGTGGCAGTAAAGTAAAACCTTCTCTCTATATCTAAAAAATCTTTTTTTTTTTTTTTAACTTAAGACTTATAAAATCTGTAACACCTGTATAGAGCCGAACTCAGCAGGTAGTTTACCGAATTGATATTACCCTCACCGCGCTCAACAAACCCAAAACGCTGGCATCTTGCTTTGGCGTGTGTCTTGTGCCGGACCTGGCGGCTCATAGGCGGCAGTAGAGTAACCAGTTGTGATATTCTTTTCCGCTAACACTAGTCCGTAAAATACGTTTTGTAATTGTTTAATTTGATCTATGCTGTTATTCGTTCTGAATAGATCTATGGAGGACCATCAACGCTGACACTTTGAACTGTACGCCAAACTAGATTCGTAGAGCACGCACATCGTGCTCCATCGGTATGCCGTTTAGGTAGACAAACACAACGACATGTTTTTAGCGATCTAGTAAGTCAGAAGTATTTTTTATACTTTCCTTCATGTATTTTTATACTTCCTTCTAGGGTCTTCCTTTGAAACATTATTTCGACTAATTTAATTGATTCCGACTCCGATCCGAGTTGTCAAGTGCAGAACGAATTGTCGAAATATCAAAAATAAACGTCGAGTCCCACATTAGTCGCCGCTAGCTGCCGGTGACAAATGTGTATTCTGCATCCCAAAAACCTCCCACAAAAATAGATAGATAGATAGGTTTTATTATTCTCATAAGTGGTTAACATTTGTACAGAGGTTCACAGCTCCTCAAAACAGTCAAAGGCTAGTATGGAGTGTTTAAATTGCATATTTTCTTATAATTTTAATTATTGTCATTATGATTATTATCGTGTTCGGCTTATATTAGAATAAGGTACCTAAATAGTATTGCTTAGCACTTTGTTTGAATATTGTCAAAGAAGAGGTTGCGCGCACATCTGGGGGAAGCTTGTTCCAATATGTGGCCCCGAGATTTGATATTGAGAAACGAGATTGGTTACATGAAGTTGCAGACAAGATGAGAAGTTGTGTGTGTGATCTCCTTGTGTTCATGGTGGATGTCGAATGGGAAAGATTGAGCAGGTTGGGATGAAGTCCCATTAAGATTCGTTTGATCTCAGTTACGACAGACATCTCTATTTGCAGAGGGTAAGGCAGAATCGACATCTCTACGTATTTATAACGCATGGATTCCCATGGTGGATATCCCAATATTACGCGCAAGGCTCTTTTTTGCAGGCTATGTAACGGACTTAAAAACGCATATAAGTCATTTCAAATATTTCAACTGCGTAGGTCAGATAACTATGAACGTAGGCGTAGTACATGGCGAGTAGACAGTCACGGGGCAGAATATTACGGCTCTTGAACAGGGCAGCGATGCCCCCTACAACTTTGTTACGAATGTGATCTGTATGAGCTTCAAATGATAATCTGGAATCCAAAACATTGCCTAAGAATTTTGTCTTATTGATTATGCTAAGAGTGTGGTTTCCGCATTTAAATGTCTCATGGTTCATACTTAGGACACCTCTAGGCGATAAGAACTGGATAACACCGGTCTTCGACCAATTTACGGATAAGCCATTGGCTCTAAACCAATCTGAGAGTCGCTTAAAGTCTTCTTTAATCATTTGCTCTACCTATTGCGGGGAATCGCCCACAAAGAGTGCTGTGGTATCATCAGCAAATAGGGTCAGTCGGCCGTGTTTTGGTACTTCAAATATATCGTTGATAAATATATTAAACAGCAGTAGGCCGCCGATACTCCCTTGAGCCACTCCAACTGATATGTTCTCGACATCTGAAAACTTCTGCCCAATCTGTACCATTTGTTGTCTCTCTGACATAAAAGAACGTTCCCATGATTGAACACGTTCGTCAGCTTCATAAACTCTTAGTTTGGTAATCAGAATATTGATGTCAACGGCATCAAACGCCTTTCTCAAGTCAACAAAGTGAGCAGCAACTGTTTTCTTTTTCTCAAGACTTTGACGGACGTCATCTACAAAGCTCATAAGAAGGACGGTGGTGGACATTTTAGGGCGGAATCCAAACTGTCGGCGATTGAGTACATTATGTTGTTCAAGATGGTCCCTGAGTTGTTCGAATGTGCATTTCTCAAATACCTTAGAAATTGGGTCCGGTATGCTGACTGGACGGTAGTTTTCTTTTGCAAGTCTGTCACCAAACTTAAGAAGCGGGATGACGCGATATAATTTTAGCGCTTTGGCGCGGGGTCACCAAGAACTTCGGCTGCTCTTCGCAGTACCTGAAAGAGGGTTGTCTAGCTATCTTTTGGTCAGCAACAAACCAAATAACCATTTTGAAATTGCCATCGCCTCAACTATGAGGCTAGCTGCTGTCTAAACCTCAATTGCCTAGGTTGTATGTTTAGAACAATATAGAAGATTGCGTGTTTATTTGCACGTAATTAGGCTATATCTGTACCCAACTTCCATAAACATCCCAAACTACGTTATATTAAAAAGTAGTCACGCACTAAAATGAATAAAAGTATACTGAAGTTAACGTTCCTTGTAAGTAAACTTTCGCGACCAACTCAACCGGGCACGTCTTGTTATTTCCAGTTAGGTTCCCACTCTGTGTCGAGCCCGGTGACGTGGTGGCATGCGTCTGCGCCTCGCGACCAAAGGAGACACATAGATGCGCGGGTTCGAGCCCCACCGTTGCACATTTGTATTTATGGGGGTCCGTCTATGAAGCAATGCGAAAAGCAGTCCCATGGACGTTAAATCTTGGCTGAGAGTCAGCCCCGAAAGGATTTTTTTTAGATTCCCAATCTGTGTTACGATCAACAGTCGACGACGTCACCCGCTGGTGTCCCGAAAATGGCATGCTTCTCTCACCGAACAAATGGGTTGTACAAAAGCATGGTGCACTTGACTTAAACTACAAAGGTCCACGTTGTGCCGTAGGGGGTTATTGCCCAACCATGTGAACGAGCCGGTTCTTACAACCCGCCGTTTCTTGGAGCCAGCCGGTTCTTGCAAGCAGCCGGTTCTTACAAGCCGCAGGTTCTTAGAGCCAGCCGGTTCTTACAACCCGCCGGTACTTAGAGCCAGCCGGATCTTAGACCCAGCCGGTTCTTAGAGCCAGCCGGTTTTTACAGCCAGCCGGTTTTTACAGCCAGCCGGTTTTTAGAGCCAGTCGGTTCTTAGAGCCAGCCGGTTCTTAGAGCCAGCCGGTTTTTAGAGCCAGCCGGTTCTTAGCCGGTTCTTAGAGCCAGCTGGTTCTCAGCTGGTTCTTAGAGCCAGCCGGTTTTCAGCCGGTTCTTAGAGCCAGCCGGTTCTTACAACTCGCCATTCTTACAACCCGCCGGTTCTTAGAGCCAGCCGGTTCTTACAACTCGCCATTCTTACAACCCGCCGGTTCTTAGAGCCAGCCGGTTCTTACAACCCGTCGGTTCTTAGAGTCAGCCAATTCTTACAACCCGCCATTCTTACAACCCGCCATTCTTACAGCCCGCCATTCTTACAACCCGCCGGTTCTTAGAGCCAGCCGGTTCTTAGAGACAGCCGGTTCTTAGAGACAGCGGGTTCTTAAAGACAGCCGGTTCTTAGAGACAGCCGGTTCTTAGAGACAGCCGGTTCTTAGAGACAGCCGGTTCTTAGAGACAGCCGGTTCTTAAAGACAGCCGGTTCTTACACCCCGCTGGTTCCTAGAGCCAGCCGGTTCATACAACCCGCCGGCTTTTACAACCCCCGGTTCTTAGAGCCAGCCGGTTCTTAGAGCCAGCCGGTTCTTACAACCCGCCAGTTCTTAGAGCCAGTCGGTTCTTAGAGACAGCCGGTTTTTAGAGACAGCCGGTTTTTAGAGACAGCCGGTTCTTAGAGACAGCGGGTTCTTACAGACAGCCGGTTCTTAAAGACAGCCGGTTCTTAGAGACAGCCGGTTCTTATAGACAGCCGGTTCTTACACCCCGCTGGTTCCTAGAGCCAGCCGGTTTTTACAACCCGCCGGTTCTTACAACCCGCCGGTTCTTAGAGCCAGCCGGTTCTTAGAGCCAGCCGGTTCTTAGAGCTAGCCGGTTTTTAGAGACAGCCGGTTCTTAGAGACAGCCGGTTCTTAGAGACAGCCGGTTCTTAGAGACAGCCGGTTCTTAGAGACAGCCGGTTCTTAGAGACAGCCGGTTCTTAGAGACAGCCGGTTCTTAGAGACAGCCGGTTCTTAGAGACAGCCGGTTCTTAGAGATAGCCGGTTATTACAAGCCGCCGGTTCCTAGAGCCAGCCGGTTCCTAGAGCCAGCCGGTTCCTAGAGCCAGCCGGTTCCTAGAGCCAACCGGTTCCTAGAGCCAACCGGTTCCTAGAGCCAGCCGGTTCCTAGAGCCAGCCGGTTCCTAGAGCTAGCCGGTTCTTACAACCCGCCGGTTTTTACAACCCGCCGGTTCTTACAACCCGCCGGTTTTTACAACCCGTCGGTTCTTACAACCCGCCGGTTCTTACAACCCGCCGGTTCTTACAACCCGCCGGTTCTAAGAGCCAGCCGGTTCTTAGAGTCAGCCGGTTCTTACAACCCGCCAGTTCTTAGAGACAGCCGGTTCTTAGAGACAGCCGGTTCTTATAACCCGCCGGTTCTTACAACCCGTCGGTTCTAAGAGCCAGCCGGTTCTTAGAGCCAACCGGTTCTTACAACCCGCCAGTTCTTAGAGACAGCCAGTTCTTAGAGACAGCCGGTTCTTAGAGACAGCCGGTTCTTAGAGCCAGCCGGTTCTTACAACCCGCCAGTTCTTAGAGACAGCCGGTTTTTATAACCCGCCAGTTCTTAGAGCCAGCCGGTTCTTAGAGCCAGCCGGTTCTTAGAGCCAGCCGGTTCTTAGAGCCAGCCGGTTCTTAGAGGCAGCCGGTTCTTAAAGACAGCCGGTTCTTAGAGACAGCGGGTTTTTAGAGCCCGCCGGTTCTTATAACCCACCGGTTCTTACAACCCGCCGGTTCTAAGAGCCAGCCGGTTCTTAGGGCCAGCCGGTTCTTACAACCCGCCAGTTCTTAGAGACAGCCGGTTCTTATAACCCGCCGGTTCTTACAACCCTCCGGTTCTTAGAGCCAGCCGGTTTTTAGAGCCAGCCGGTTCTTAGAGCCACCCGGTTCTTAGAGGCAGCCGGTTCTTAGAGCCAGCCGGTTCTTAGAGCCAGCCGGTTCTTAGAGCCAGCCGGTTCTTAGAGACAGCCGGTTCTTAGAGACAGCCGGTTCTTAGAGACAGCCGGTTCTTAAAGACAGCGGGTTCTTAGAGACAGCCGGTTCTTAGAGACAGCCGGTTCTTACACCCCGCTGGTTCATAGAGCCAGCCGGTTCTAATAACCCGCCGGTTGTTAAAGACAGCCGGTTCTTACAACCCGCCAGCTCTTAGAGCCAGTCGGTTTTTAGAGCCAGCCGGTTCTCAGAGACAGCCGGTTTTTAGAGACAGCCGGTTCTTAGAGACAGCGGGTTCTTAGAGACAGCGGGTTCTTAGAGACAGCCGGTTCTTAGAGACAGCCGGTTCTTAGAGACAGCCGGTTCTTAGAGACAGCCGGTTCTTAGAGACAGCCGGTTCTTAGAGACAGCTGGTCCTTAGAGACAGCCGGTTCTTAGAGACAGCTGGTCCTTAGAGACAGCCGGTTCTTAGAGACAGCCGGCTCTTACACCCCGCTGGTTCCTAATGCCAGCCGGTTCATACAACCCGCCGGTTTTTACAACCCCCGGTTCTTACAACCCGCCGGGTCTTAGAGCCAGCCGGTTCTTAGAGGCAGCCGGTTCTTAGAGGCAGCCGGTTCTTACAACCCCCCGGTTCTTACAACCCGCCGGTTCTTACAATCCGCCGGTTCTTAGAGCCAGCCGGTTCTTAGAGCCAGCCGGTGCATAGAGCCAGCCGGTGCATAGAGCCAGCCGGTTCCTAGAGCCAGCCAGTTCTAACAACCCGCCGGTTGTTAGAGACAGCCGGTTCTTACAACCCGCCAGCTCTTAGAGCCAGTCGGTTCTTAGAGCCAGTCGGTTCTTAGAGCCAGCCGGTTCTCAGAGACAGCCGGTTCTTAGAGACAGCCGGTTCTTAGAGACAGCGGGTTCTTAGAGACAGCCGGTTCTTAGAGACAGCCGGTTCTTAGAGACAGCCGGTTCTTACATCCCGCTGGTTCATAGAGCCAGCCGGTCCCTAGAGCCAGCCGGTTCTAACAACCCGCTGGTTGTTAGAGACAGCCGGTTCTTACAACCCGCCAGCTCTTAGAGCCAGTCGGTTCTTAGAGCCAGCCGGTTCTCAGAGACAGCCGGTTCTTAGAGACAGCGGGTTCTTAGAGACAGCGGGTTCTTAGAGACAGCGGGTTCTTAGAGACAGCGGGTTCTTAGAGACAGCGGGTTCTTAGAGACAGCCGGTTCTTAGAGACAGCCGGTTCTTAGAGACAGCCGGTTCTTAGAGACAGCCGGTTCCTAGAGCCAGCCGGTTCTTACAACCCCCCGGTTCTTACAACCCGCCGGTTCTTACAACCCGCCGGTTCTTACAATCCGCCGGTTCTTATAGCCAGCCGGTTCTTAGAGCCAGCCGGTTTTTACACCCCGCTGGTTCATAGAGCCAGCCGGTTCCTAGAGCCAGCCAGTTCTAACAACCCGCCGGTTGTTAGAGACAGCCGGTTCTTACAACCCGCCAGCTCTTAGAGCCAGTCGGTTCTTAGAGCCAGCCGGTTCTCAGAGACAGCCGGTTCTTAGAGACAGCCGGTTCTTAGAGACAGCCGGTTCTTAGAGACAGCCGGTTCTTAAAGACAGCGGGTTCTTAGAGACAGCCGGTTCTTAGAGACAGCCGGTTCTTACACCCCGCTGGTTCATAGAGCCAGCCGGTTCTAACAACCCGCCGGTTGTTAAAGACAGCCGGTTCTTACAACCCGCCAGCTCTTAGAGCCAGTCGGTTTTTAGAGCCAGCCGGTTCTCAGAGACAGCCGGTTTTTAGAGACAGCCGGTTCTTAGAGACAGCGGATTCTTAGAGACAGCGGGTTCTTAGAGACAGCCGGTTCTTAGAGACAGCCGGTTCTTAGATACAGCCGGTTCTTAGAGACAGCCGGTTCTTAGAGACAGCCGGTTCTTAGTGACAGCTGGTCCTTAGAGACAGCCGGTTCTTAGAGACAGCTGGTCCTTAGAGACAGCCGGTTCTTAGAGACAGCCGGTTCTTAGAGACAGCCGGTTCTTAGAGACAGCCGGTTCTTAGAGTCAGCCGGTTCTTAGAGACAGCCGGTTCTTAGAGACAGCCGGTTCTTAGAGACAGCCGGTTCTTACACCCCGCTGGTTCCTAGAGCCAGCCGGTTCATACAACCCGCCGGTTTTTACAACCCGCCGGTTCTTAGAGCCAGCCGGTTCTTAGAGCCAGCCGGTTCTTAGAGCCAGCCGATTCTTAGAGCCAGCCGATTCTTAGAGCCAGCCGGTTCTTAAGGCCAGCCGGTTCTTAGAGCCAGCCGGTTTTTAGAGCCAGCCGGTTCTTAGAGCCAGCCGGTTCTTAGAGCCAGCCGGTTCTTAGAGCCAGCCGGTTCTTAGAGCCAGCCGGTTCTTAGAGCCAGCCGATTCTTAGAGCCAGCCGGTTTTTAGAGCCAGCCGGTTCTTAGAGCCAGCCGGTACTTAGAGCCAGCCGGTTCTTAGAGCCAGCCGGTTCTAAGAGCCAGCCGGTTCTTAGAGACAGCCGGTTCTTAGAGACAGCGGGTTCTTAGAGCCCGCCGGTTCTTACAACCCGCCGGTTCTTACAATCCGCCGGTTCTAAGAGCCAGCCGGTTCTTAGAGCCAGCCGGTTCTTAGAGCCAGTCGGTTCTAAGAACCAGCCAGTTCTTAGAGACAGCCGGTTCTTAGAGACAGCGGGTTCTAAGAGCCCGCCGGTTCTTACAACCCGCCGGCTCTTACAACCCGCCGGTTCTAAGAGCCAGCCGGTTCTTAGAGCCAGCCGGTTCTTAGAGCCAGCCGGTTCTTAGAGCCAGTCGGTTCTAAGAGCCAGCCAGTTCTTAGAGACAGCCGGTTCTTAGAGACAGCGGGTTCTTAGAGCCCGCCGGTTCTTACAACCCGCCGGTTCTTACAATCCGCCGGTTCTAAGAGCCAGCCGGTTCTTAGAGCCAGCCGGTTCTTAGAGCCAGCCGGTTCTTAGAGCCAGCCGGTTCTTAGAGCCAGCCGGTTCTTAGAGCCAGCCGGTTCTTAGAGCCAGCCGGTTCTTAGAGCCAGCCGGTTCTTAGAGCCAGCCGGTTCTTAGAGCCAGCCGGTTCTTAGAGCCAGCCGGTTCTTAGAGACAGCCGGTTCTTAGAGACAGCCGGTTTTTAGAGACAGCCGGTTCTTAGAGACAGCCGGTTCTTTGAGACAGCGGGTTCTTAGAGACAGCGGGTTCTTAGAGACAGCCGGTTCTTAGAGACAGCCGGTTCTTAGATACAGATTTTTTTTGATAGATGTTTATTGATTACATATATAATCTGGAGAGTCTCACATCAGAGACCCACTACACAGTGGTACATTTTACGCTTTTGATGTTTTTAACATCCGATACGCTCACAGCGTGTACATGTTTCGCTGATAGTTACATCGCTAGTCCCATGCTAACTTACAGCACTAGATCACAAGAATTGACAAATTTCACCAGACTGGCAAGTCTACTGTCAGCCATTCGTGCTGATAACATGTTTCCGTCCTCTCCATGCTTAGTGACGGCCTTAATCCATTGTGCTCTTTCCACTTCATATTTTCTGCATTCCGTAAGAATGTGTATAACGTCATCGTATTTGTTACACTGCTCGCACATGGGTGATGATTTTACCCCAATTTGGTTGAGCGTGCTTCCGCTCAGACCTTTGGCACATCTCAGACGGTGAACCGTCACAGCACATCTACGGGAGGCCCCGCTTAAGTCATGTGGTCCTGCAAAATTTATCCCGATCCCCATCTTAATACGCTTTTGTGAAATTCCGTTTGCCAGCTCCTCCCATTTTTGACAACTGTGTTTCCACACTCTAGCTTTGACATGACTTGAGGAAGGCGGCACCAGGCATAGGCGATCCAGCTTCTTCTTCTGTAGGGCGTCTCTGGCAACCTCGTCAGCTGCCTCGTTTCCTCGTACATTTACGTGAGCTGGAATCCACTGTAGTCGCAGCCGTGCCTTGAGATGGCCGGCGCAGCGAAGAACGCACTGGATGAGATTTGAGTTGGGACCCGATGGGTCTGCAGCTGTGATAGCTTCCAGCGCCGCTTTAGAGTCGCAGAAGATAACCGTGTCCTTGGGATTATCGTCTTGAAGAGCGAATACAGGCGCCTCATGCACTGCCACAATTTCGGCTGTGGTTGAACTCTGGCAGTTTCCGACATGTACCGCTATAGTTGTCCCGGTTTCCGGTATGACAACTCCTGCTCCTCCGGTAAAACCTTGCTGTGACCCATCGCTGAACATCACTGACGAGTACTCCTGTGAGAGTAAGCTTATGTGGTGCTCGGCGGCAGTCTTCAGGTACCAAGAGTCATGTTCATTCTTTTTGTGTATGTTAGGTATTGATAGTGACACAGACATATGCTCAAGATTTGACATATCAAATACATGCTTATCAGGAGCCTGCATCCCGTCGCTCAGTTCGGGAATGTCCTCTAGGGCGGCAGCTGCCTTGGTACTTCGGCGTTCGTCCTGGATTAATCTCAGTAGCTTATTGCCACTTCTGGCTAATCTGATTAATATACACTTCATTAGAAATTCTTGTCGTATGTTAGTGGGCATAAGGCCACTTTCTGCCAGAGCGGTTTGTGTACTGGTCATAGGGAGTAAACTCAGCGCTGCTTTAGCACATACTGCAGTCATTGCGTCTAGATCGGTTGTCTTTTTTTTGTCAGGTTGGTCATGAACGGCAGGACGTAGTCCACTTTCGACGAGAAAAGCGCCTTGACAATTTTAATGGCAGATGGTGGAGATATTCCCCAAGAGAGTCCGCACAGATTCTTGACTATGTTTACAACTTTAAGGGCTCGTTCTTTCAGCTCATTAATCTGCATCCTCCATCGACAGTTGTCTTCCAGATGTACTCCAAGGAACCGTATATCCGTGACTTGGTCAATTGTTTTTCCGTCTATCTTAACTACTACATGCTGTGCTCGACGCATATTGAAAGCCATTATTTTGGTTTTAGATGGTTCAATCTTAAGGCCAATTTTCTCCAATGAAGATACAATTGCTTTGATGCCACACTGAAGCTGAAAAACAGCAATGGGGTTGACTGTTTTGCCGTTTAAGCGAATCCACATGGCCCCGTCATCCGAGTACTGGGATAGGTGAAAGCCGTGTGGAACGCAATTTGCAATATTAGATATTGCTAATACAAAAAGAATCGGGGAAAGCACTCCACCCTGAGGGACTCCACGATCTCCTAACACGACACACCTGGAGGAGCTTCCCCCGCACGTAATCGACAGCGTGCGCTCGTGCAGATAGCTTGATATGATTTTGTAGAAACGGCAATTGGCGTCGATCCCCATATTTTGTAGAGATTCATGGACAGCTGTGTGTGTCAGTCCATTGTATGCGCCCTCGATGTCAAAGAATGCGGCCAATACATGGCCATTGTTCCGGCATGCCTGTTCAATATCTGTTGTCAGATCTATGACGTTGTCTTGGGGCGACCGTAGCGGTCTGTATGCTAACATACTATCTGTGAGAGCCGATTTAGCTTCTGACGCAGACATTAATCTTCGAAGAAGCATTCGCTCCAGAACCTTACCAAGGTGGGAGCATTTGACAATTACACGATATGATTTGATGTCTCCTGTTGGCCTACTCGGTTTCAGAATAGGAACCCCAACTCCAGATTTCCACTCCATCGGGAACACCCCAGACGCAAGTATCTCATTCATTTTGGTTAGCATAAACTTCTTGCCATCTTCTCCTAGAGATTTTAGTTGCTTGTTAGTGATTCCGTCAGGTCCAGCAGCACTTCTTGAATGTGCCATTGCAAGAGCCATTTCAAGTTCAAGTACGTTGAATGGTCGTGATAGCTTCGACGAAATTTGTTTATTGATATCGAATTCAGTTGACTTAGCAATTGGACATGGTGGTATGTCCGGCAGGGTAACCGTTTTTAATAGGTCGTTCAATGCTGAGCGCATATTGACGTTATTTTTCAGGCAATATGTTCCTAGTGGAGTTGTTGGTTTTCCAGATTCGGTAGCCTTAATCCACCGCCACACGTCTGTGAGAGGCGTTGTTTGACTCAATGTTGACACATACTTTTTATTCAGTACGTCCTGCAGTTCTCTTGAGTACGACAGTGCCGCTTTCCTAAGGGATTCGTACCGTACATAATCACTTAGAAACCCGTGCTTCTTAAATCGTTTTCGTGACTTGCTGATTGCGTCCAGAAATCGAGCCAATTTCATGTTCGGTTGGGTAATTTGTGGGGGGACTCGTATGCGTTTAGTTGCTGCTTGATATGCCGTTTTTACCAGTGTATCCATGTTGGTGGTGGTTGCGACGTTTGAGGATATTATTTTCCTATACTTTTCCCAGTCGGTTATTTGTGTAGTTCGCCATTTGTCCTTGTTAGTCTTCATATACAGAAAGCATCTACAGTGGTCCGAGCTGAGTGCTACTGGTTCAATGTCCAGTCTGCTGATAGGGGTTAAGTTTTCACTAACAGCCACAATATCTAAATGAGATTCCACGAAACCACTGGAGTAATTGCGCATAAATGTTGGATTCCCATCATTCAATACAGTTAATGACAGTTTTTCCATTAGTTCAGCTATTGCTAATCCTCGGCTATCCATCGTCGGGCTTCCCCACATCGGATTTTTGGCGTTAACATCTCCGGTGATTATGATGTTTGAAATATCCTTGAGCGCGGCTAATATCATTGATATATCAACTTCTCTGTTTGGCGACAGGTACATTGTTACTATATTGAGAGTCTGTTGTTCTATTTTTATTTTGACACCTGATATTCTCGCACCTGGTATGTGAGGCAGCTCTAATCTGCATTGATGAATATCATTTCTAACCAGAATCGAGGCTAGAGAAGTTGATGAATTTATTATTGACGTTGTATCTCCATAAAATACGTATCCTTCAGCAATGCCGTTGTTTTTAAAATTGCCTTCGTTTAGGCAGATCACAGGCAGTTTATCTTGTATGCACATTTGCCGTAGTAGCGGCAGTGCCTTCGTGTGCCCCCATCCACAATTCCAGTGCGCAAGAAAACTAGACATCTAAATGCTTTTGAGAGATGAACTCTAGGAAGCTCTCCAAGGCGCTTCCCGCCTCTAAGAGTTCTACCAACTTGGCCACCTCTGGGTTCTCCTGAAGCCACGGCATAATAAAAAACTTAATGCCTGACCAAAAAGTCTTAAGTTTGGCTGCTCTCTCTGCAAACTCAGATTTTGATTTGTGTGCCTTGGGTTTACTTAATTTCTGCCCTAGCTTTGTTGGCTTTTCGCTGTTTGGAGATGTCTTCTTAGATGTCTTTCCGATTTCGGGGACAACTGGAAGCTTGCAAACTACTTGTTCGCTACCGTCTGGCAGAACTTGAACTAGTTGACGTTTGACTACCCCTGCCCAACTGGTTTGTCCTTGCTCTGCGCCGAGCGTATTCGACTTTGTGTCAAGTTTGATTTCCGTAACCTTAACCGGAATGCCACATTGTCTGCCGATTACTTGAGTGTGTCGGATCTGTTGAGCCTTTGCCCACGTTTGGTACACTGGGCAACTTCTACTTCCAGACGGATGGCTCATGCGGCAGTTGACACACCATGTTTTACTACTGGTGCATTCCGCCATGATGTGGCCCTCTGTACCACATTTTTTGCAGAGTTTGCTGCCTTTGCGCTGACACGCGGCGGCTTTGTGATCGTAACGCAGGCAGATAACGCACTGCATTGTCGTTGATTTTAGAACTACGGTGTATAGCTCACCGCAGATATCAACTTGTTCTTTAATCTCTCTTTCGAAACGAATGTCCATCTTCGACGTGTTCCTCTTATCTAGCTGTGGGGTGCCGTCACCGCCTTCACTGCCCTTGACATTATATTGTACCCGTCTTACTTCTACGACTCCCTGCGATTGGAGAACTCCTGCTACTTCTTCTTCGGAAAATTGTGGGTGGACTCCATATATTCTTCCCCATAGTGGCAGTGTAGGTTTATTACATACGGCCACCCTTATATCGCCTAGCATTTGAAGTTTCTTTGATTTCTCAAACTCTTCCATTGTCTTGACCCATATCTCCAGCCTGTTTCGACTGTTAACACGAACATTTGCTCCAGGAACATGTGCTCTCACCGCCACGTATATTGGCAAGAACTGTTTTGATTTAAAGCCACCATCTAATTCAGAGCCGCCCTCGTCAATCGCCATGAGCTCGACGCAGTGTTGACCAAATTTTGATGTTGTTAATTTCGACGTTCGTTCTTCCGCGGATTTCTTCAACATGCGCTGACTGTCCCTCTCTGCAAGCCGCTGAGCTTTCATTCGCAACTTCTCTTCCTTCGTTGGAACGTGCACAACATCATCGTTGTTCATGAACTCTTCGTGCTCTGCACGTTCGCGCACGTCAAAATCGATGGTTGTGGCCTGTTCCTCTGTGGAGTTGACTGTTTGTTCGCACTGTTGTGATCCGCAGCCAATTTGACTATAAACAGCTGCAGGGTCTGCAGTAGAAGATTTCCCCTGCTGCGCAGGTGAATTGATCTTAGGCTTCAAGGGCGTTTTGCCTTGTGAACTTCCAGTCTGTGGTTCTTCTACTGGATCGTGCGAGCCTCCCGGAGGAGGCGTCGATTTATCCATTCTTTTCGGTTTCGGCTTTGGATCCGGCGAATGGAACTCGTCCGATTCGTCAGGTCCCGAATTTCTACACCGTTTTGTCGCCAGTGTTGCCTTTTCGGAAATGTGAGCTCAACCGTGACAAATATAGACAACACTATGATCTTAGACTGTTCGAGAAGCAGTGCTTGCTAGCAGCTCAAGTAAGTCAAATATTACTAGATGTTTGAATCTAATAATATCTGAGAGTGACACCAATGTATGACCGTACTCACCGATAGCAGACGACGAAAAAAGCCGGTTCTTAGAGACAACTGGTCCTTAGAGACAGCCGGTTCTTAGATACAGCCGGTTCTTAGAGACAGCCGGTTCTTAGATACAGCCGGTTCTTAGAGACAGCCGGTTCTTAGAGACAGCCGGTTCTAAGAGACAGCCGGTTCTTAGAGACAGCCGGCTCTTACACCCCGCTGGTTCCTAATGCCAGCCGGTTCATACAACCCCCGGTTCTTACAACCCGCCGGTTCTTAGAGCCAGCCGGTTCTTAGAGGCAGCCGGTTCTTAGAGACAGCCGGTTCTTAGAGGCAGCCGGTTCTTAGAGACAGCCGGTTCTTAGAGACAGCCGGTTCTTAGAGGCAGCCGGTTCTTAGAGACAGCCGGTTCTTAGAGACAGCCGGTTCTTAGAGACAGCCGGTTCTTAGAGACAGCCGGTTCCTAGAGCCAGCCGGTTCTTACAACCCGCCGGTTGTTAGAGACAGCCGGTTCTTACAACCCGCCAGCTCTTAGAGCCAGTCGGTTCTTAGAGCCAGCCGGTTCTCAGAGACAGCCGGTTCTTAGAGACAGCCGGTTCTTAGAGACAGCGGGTTCTTAGAGACAGCGGGTTCTTAGAGACAGCGGGTTCTTAGAGACAGCGGGTTCTTAAAGACAGCCGGTTCTTAGAGACAGCCGGTTCTTAGAGACAGCCGGTTCTTAGAGTCAGCCGGTTCTTAGAGACAGCCGGTTCTTAGAGACAGCGGGTTCTTAGAGCCCGCCGGTTCTTACAACCCACCGGTTCTTACAATCCGCCGGTTCTAAGAGCCAGCCGGTTCTTAGAGCCAGCCGGTTCTTAGAGCCAGTTGGTTCTAAGAGCCAGTTGGTTCTAAGAGCCAGCCGGTTCTTAGAGACAGCCGGTTCTTAGAGCCAGCCGGTTCTAAGAGCCAGCCGATTCTTAGAGCCAGCCGGTTTTTAGAGCCAGCCGGTTCTTAGAGCCAGCCGGTTCTTAGAGCCAGCCGGTTCTTAGAGCCAGCCGGTTCTTAGAGCCAGCCGGTTCTTAGAGCCAGCCGGTTCTAAGAGCCAGCCGGTTCTTAGAGACAGCCGGTTCTTAGAGACAGCGGGTTCTTAGAGCCCGCCGGTTCTTACAACCCGCCGGTTCTTACAATCCGCCGGTTCTAAGAGCCAGCCGGTTCTTAGAGCCAGCCGGTTCTTAGAGCCAGTTGGTTCTAAGAGCCAGCCGGTTCTTAGAGACAGCCGGTTCTTAGAGACAGCGGGTTCTTAGAGCCCGCCGGTTCTTACAACCCGCCGGTTCTTACAATCCGCCGGTTCTAAGAGCCAGCCGGTTCTTAGAGCCAGCCGGTTCTTAGAGCCAGCCGGTTCTTAGAGGCAGCCGGTTCTTAGAGGCAGCCGGTTTTTAGAGCCAGCCGGTTCTTAGAGACAGCCGGTTCTTAGAGACAGCCGGTTCTTAGAGACAGCCGGTTCTTAGAGACAGCCGGTTCGTACACCCCGCTGGTTCCTAGAACCAGTCGGTTCTTACAACCCGCCAGCTCTTAGAGCCAGTCAGTTCTTAGAGCCAGCCGGTTCTCAGAGACAGCCGGTTCTTAGAGACAGCCGGTTCTTAGAGACAGCCGGTTCTTAGAGCCAGCGGGTTCTTAGAGACAGCGGGTTCTTAAAGACAGCCGGTTCTTAGAGACAGCCGGTTCTTAGAGACAGCCGGTTCTTAGAGACAGCCGGTTCTTAGAGACAGCCGGTTCTTATACCCCGCTGGTTCTTAGAGCCAGCCTGTTCCTAGAGCCAGCCGGTTCATACAACCCGCCGGTTTTTACAACCCGCCGGTTCTTAGAGCCAGCTGGTTCCTAGAGCCAGCCGGTTCATACAACCCGCCGGTTTTTACAACCCGTCGGTTCTTAGAGCCAGCCGGTTCTTAGAGCCAGCCGGTTCTTAGAGCCAGCCGGTTCTTAGAGCCAGCCGGTTCTTAGAGCCAACCGGTTCTTAGAGCCAGCCGGTTCTTAGAGCCAGCCGGTTCTTAGAGCCAGCCGGTTCTTAGAGCCAGCCGGTTCTTAGAGCCAGCCGGTTCTTAGAGCCAGCCGGTTCTTAGAGCCAGCCGGTTCTTAGAGCCAGCCGGTTCTTAGAGCCAGCCGGTTCTTAGAGCCAGCCGGTTCTTAGAGACAGCCGGTTTTTAGAGACAGCCGGTTCTTAGAGACAGCCGGTTCTTTGAGACAGCGGGTTCTTAGAGACAGCGGGTTCTTAGAGACAGCCGGTTCTTAGAGACAGCCGGTTCTTAGATACAGCCGGTTCTTTTTTTTTTTTTTTTTGATAGATGTTTATTGATTACATATATAATCTGGAGAGTCTCACATCAGAGACCCACTACACAGTGGTACATTTTACGCTTTGATGTTTTTAACATCCGATACGCTCACAGCGTGTACATGTTTCGCTGATAGTTACATCGCTAGTCCCATGCTAACTTACAGCACTAGATCACAAGAATTGACAAATTTCACCAGACTGGCAAGTCTACTGTCAGCCATTCGTGCTGATAACATGTTTCCGTCCTCTCCATGCTTAGTGACGGCCTTAATCCATTGTGCTCTTTCCACTTCATATTTTCTGCATTCCGTAAGAATGTGTATAACGTCATCGTATTTGTTACACTGCTCGCACATGGGTGATGATTTTACCCCAATTTGGTTGAGCGTGCTTCCGCTCAGACCTTTGGCACATCTCAGACGGTGAACCGTCACAGCACATCTACGGGAGGCCCCGCTTAAGTCATGTGGTCCTGCAAAATTTATCCCGATCCCCATCTTAATATGCTTTTGTGAAATTCCGTTTGCCAGCTCCTCCCAATTTTTGACAACTGTGTTTCCACACTCTAGCTTTGACATGACTTGAGGAAGGCGGCACCAGGCATAGGCGATCCAGCTTCTTCTTCTGTAGGGCGTCTCTGGCGACCTCGTCAGCTGCCTCGTTTCCTCGTACATTTACGTGAGCTGGAATCCACTGTAGTCGCAGCCGTGCCTTGAGATGGCCGGCGCAGCGAAGAACGCACTGGATGAGATTTGAGTTGGGACCCGATGGGGTCTGCAGCTGTGATAGCTTCCAGCGCCGCTTTAGAGTCGCAGAAGATAACCGTGTCCTTGGGATTATCGTCTTGAAGAGCGAATACAGGCGCCTCATGCACTGCCACA